>JBBHKE010001251.1:0-51389 GCA_037447655.1 Zygnema cylindricum | reverse complement strand
CATGTATATTTTTATTGCAAGTAGAGCGAAAAAAGCAGTGAAAACGAAATTGGGTATCCATGGCCGAAAGACCTTGAATCTGTGACGTCGACGTTGTCACAAGTGAGCATGACGTCCTGATGCTACAAAACCCTAAAAATCTGCCATGTCACAAAATTACAAAAATGTAAACGTCTACAACTGTCGCTGTTTTTGTTGGCGTCACTAATTTCGTAGTCGTCGTCAACCGTCACAAAGTTGTACCTACGTCTACAACCATCACATTTCAAAGTTCCGATTTCATTTTCGCACATAGGGACGCTTTTCAAAGTAGTACGGAACACTTCACTACAATCTAAAATACATTTTCAAAGTATCACTTACATGGGGACGTACCCTTATGCATGTTTTGTTGGTCGGTAGCATCAGGAATCCGTACATTTATGGCACGTGTGAAGTTGGGAAAACAGGATTTCCAAAGCCAACAATCGAATCGTTTTGTAATGATTGCTGACTCAGGGTTGAAATTTTAGAAACCGGAATTTGTCGTTTCTGATTTTCTCAACTAACTGAAGAAGTTAATCTCAGCCGTTAGATCTAGACATGAGAACCAGCAAAATACAATTCTGCACCAATTGTACTTTTTTGGATTTTTGTGACTTGTCGGTTTGTGAATGCGCACTATTTTCTGGTTTCTTGTCTCTTTGTCGTAAATTTCCCACGAAATCGTGTTTACATTTTTCGAACTTTTGCAAAAAGTCAAATATGGACCGTACTGCCACAAAAAGCTTTATTAAATCTTTATGGAGTTTAGACGTATTGTCACGTAAAAATCAGCTCATAAAAAAGTGTGTATTATTTTATTATTTGTACAGTACACAGTACACTGTGTATCGCTTTTAGTGTTGATATTTTTTTCGCCACTTAAACATATTTTCTCCGTACACACTTGTCCGATTTTGGACCTGAAGGTTGCGACTGATAGCCTATTCCCACTTGAGCATTCGATTTTCCGAAAACTCATCGGAAAACGTACACGCTTCGACGTCATCAAACATAGGCGCGAAAATAAACCTGCAGTATTGAATGTTCAAAAGACGACGACGGTGGTTCAAAGTCCTGCAATGTTTTCGCGAGTACAATGAACTAGTCGTACAGATGTTGTTTTGGCTACGTCAGCTTTTCGGCGAAATACGCGACTTTAACCCGACTTCAATATCCGACAATATTTTGAGGATGCTCGTTTGTACGGTTTTCATAGAAAGCCGGACATTATTCCAACGTCCGTTTGTTGTGGAAGTGATTTTTTTCCGGTGGAATAGGCCATGAATGAAAGGATCGCCGTTCGACAAATAGAAATAAAGTTTCGCACGTACAAAGGATTTTAAGATTTTCATATTATTATCTAATTTGGAAAATCATCGGAATGGGAAATACTTCGGTGGGATTAGGCTATGAAAGGTACCATTCTAAGCTTCTGATTGGCGTTCTCAAATTGAAAATTGGACAAGTGTGTACGTATAAAAGATGCTTTAAGTGGCGAAAAAATACACTAACACTAATAGCGATACACGGTGTACTGTACCACCGTGAATCGTTATTAGTGTTATTTTTTTTTAGTCTCTTTAGACATCTTTTCTCCGTACACGATATGGTTTTATATTTGACGGTTGCGATTGAAAGGCAATGTTCTCAACTTCCGATTGGCGGTCTCAATTTGAAAATCGGACAAGTGTGTACGGAGAATATATGTTTTAAGTGGCGAATTTTTTTTTAACACGTTTGACAACAAATGTCTACGGATTTGTCCAAATTTCTGAAGGGGAAAAAACACAGATAATTTTATACGAAAAAAGCGCAACAAAAATACTTAGAGTTTCATGCGGGAAACTTTACTTTTAGTATCCTCACAGCGTACCACATTGAAATATGTTCCAATGGAAATTTCTCCGGAATTTCCGTGGCATCCAAAAATCTGTCTCCACGTGGCAAATGTAAAACAAAATAGACCATGTTCATAAGCCAGGTGTCGCCCAATGTTCGTCACTGTCCCTAACCCTAGATATGTACGGCAAAAAGCATTTTTCTTTGACCGTACGATGACATAAAATTTTGTTTGATACTTTGATTCACCACTTTCACTTGCCCACAAAAAATATCCGATTTTGCGGACATAAATATAGTTGGCCGAAGTCAAGACTAATTATATTCAATGGTTTCATCCCACGTCATCGATAACAAAATTACCTTTCGGTTACCACTAGTGTTGCACGTAGTTTCATATCGCTATATTTTGATATCGGTTATATCGAATATCGATCGAAAAAGTCCTCGATATATCGGCCCGCTAATAACATAAATTATCGCGATATATATGCATCGCAGTGGAACGCATATACCGTACAGGTACTACAAACTGCACGAAAATGTTGGAGCCCCACCGAGCCGATTACCAGCTTTTGAATAAAAATACGGGAAAAACTGGATATTCAGTCTGGTACATGGTTCTATATACGATTATCGGTACCTAAAATTCGATATATATCGAATATCGCAATAGGTCCCCATACCCAACACCACAACGGGAACGCTATTAGCTGCTCATGACGCCAATTAAATTCCGGGGCACCAAATAGAATAAAGTACGCTAATGTTTCGCACGTTATTTGAGGTACCTGCTCATTAGGGTTCTAACTGTAATTTATTGTTCTTTTAAATAGTGTTTTGGCTGACTGCTAGATCTGTACTATTTTTGTCTTTTTGGTTTAAAAGTACAGAATATAATAATATATAATTGCGGTAACATTTTCCGGCATACCAGATTTCAAAACGATGGCGATGATTTTAACAGCCAACATCTACATGTCTTAGTATGGACATATTATGCCGAAATTTCTACAAAGCAGGTAAAAAGAGTACATGATAAATTAGTATCATGGTGTACCCGAAAACACAATTTACCGTAGCAGGCTAATTGTTTCATTACGCTTATATTTTTGTCATTAATATGGTCAACGGTAGTTACTACAGCACGATAGTATATGGTCGCACAGTACGCATTTTGACCCAAAAGACTGAACCTAACTGACGCTACGTAATGAACTAAAATGATACAAACCGATAGGGTTTCGAAGATAAAGTACTGTACGGTAAATCTGCTAGAATACCTGAATACGTGACATTGAGTATATTTTTGTCCTATTAACACCTGGATGCACCTTTTGTTTTACATAACCGAACACTCAGAAAGTACAAAAAAAAAATAAAAAAAAATGGGACGATGGCCAAAAGTCAAAAGTAAGGTCGGTGTCACACGCTCAAATACTGCAGACGAAAAAAATTTAACGGAAAACTTATTTTGCGGGCAGGAATTTCTGCTGCAAATTCCAGACCTTCTATGGTATACTTGACGGCCAGCCGGAGTTTTAGAGGATTTCACGTCTGAACGGTTAGGCGTTTAAACGGAATCTAGACGAGTATCAACGTTTTTCATTTGGTTTTCGTTTGCTCATTTTTTCGTATCATTCGTACTGATGGTACTTACGGAAAAGTTTATAATGACTGATATTAGAGAAAGGGAAAAGGGGAAAAAAAAAAAAAAAACAAATGAAAATGTAAAAAAAAACCCAACGATGATTTACAAACTAGTCATTACTTAAAAAAAAAAAAAAAAGTGTATGTTAAAACAAGTTTATGAGAGTATTTAGGTGTTTAAACGTATTTCTGTCGTTTAAAAGTTACCTTTTCAATATTAGCGGCGCTATGGACGCCCCTTATTTCTCCTAAAATCTGAAATTTTGACGAGTGATGTGGACCGTCAGAATCGCCTTTCCAATTGGAAAATATACCTTATTTTTGGTGCGAGAAGATCCGTTCGTACAACTCAACTTTGGTGCTCTTAACCAATCACATACATTTCCGACCATCGTTTGTTTAACAACATTAATTCGGTCACGTTATTTTGGCTAAAAATCATTAAAATTTGTTAGCGATGCTATTTAAGGGAATGGACTAAAATATGCCACGTGTCTTTGTACTAATATAACTTGTACATAGTCTGATTTCTTAAATGCTTAACGCTAATAACAATGGGCGAATGCGTGGAAGGCAATTCTCCACTCGTCGCATCGCCAGGAGTCGCATGGCGTCGCAAGCGAGTTCTGTGCCTACTACTTAAAATTTTTCGCACAGTGCATGATCGCAAGGAGCAGCGCACAAGGAATGTCGTACGAGGAAAAAAAAGATCATTGATTCTAACGGTCTAAAAGGTAAAGTGCAGAAGATTTTTAGCGTCCGGCAAAACCGCTAGAAAACGATAACGTCTACTGAAATTAGACGGAAACCTGTAGCGGCCAATTTGACCGGCCAGGTTGTGGCCGTTTGTGGCCAGGATAGGACGTCCGTGCTTCGATTCTCAAGCCTGGTCTCCATTAGGCGGTCCCAGTAAACATGCGGATACGTCTATTTCTATTGTTTACTGGCACGGCCTTCCATTCTGTCGTGCCGGCCTTCCATTATATCGTGCCAGTAGACATCGTTTCTCAATTATGATTGGCGCGCCACTTAGGTTAAATTCAGATTCTTAAAATCTATAAATATTCTTCAAGTTGAAAATCTGTATATAATATTTGTACGGGCGGAGGTACTGTAGTTAATGATTTGTACGAAAATTTTGCGACCAGATTTTTATTTTGAAATTGAAAATCAAAATTTCGAAACGGAATGTCAAAAAGGCGCCACAAATTTTTAAGGTCAGTGGATGTCAAAAG
Organism: Zygnema cylindricum; assembly: GCA_037447655.1. NCBI lineage: Eukaryota > Viridiplantae > Streptophyta > Zygnematophyceae > Zygnematales > Zygnemataceae > Zygnema > Zygnema cylindricum. The sequence continues at coordinate 46,641 of JBBHKE010001251.1, read as the reverse complement.
GAGCGGGCGAAGATATTTTCGTCGACCTTCATACACCGTGGCGGAAGGAACATGGCCTGTAAGACGTGTTCGATTCTCATTGCCTGTTCGTGGTGGATTTTTTTTTTACTTTTCACGTGTACCAATGGTACGCGACCAGTCTGGAGAAACTCTCCTCGCCGAGGAGAGTCTCTTCAAACTGACGATGTGCGTGATTGCTTCGCGAATCTAAAAAAGTGAAAAATCCAACGGTCAAGGCTTACGCCTATAATATTGGAACCATCCAGTAGACCATGTTTCGTCATGTTTCCGTCTGACAAAAAAAGTAAATTGGTACGAATCTGTACGAAATCGTACTGCGTCTAGTAAACAACCCCACTTTTCCTCTAATGGAAGTTCACCCTCATTGGGTACCGCGTCCAGTAAACAACCCCACTTTTTCTCTAATGGAAGTTCACCCTCATTGGTGGACACGTGTACAGAGTCATTCCCAAAGTACAACTTTCTGCTTAGCTTTACAAAGGCGAAACTGTAGTGTTGTGTATCGGTAAAAAACTCATCGCGATAACACTGATACCGATAATTATTGGTTATCGAACGGTCAAAGGTCCCGATATATCGGCCCGAGACCAGCAAATTCCATATCGGCGATAACTTAAAATATGCATACTATAGTACTTTACATTATTTACATTATATAGCGTGGCATGCCACGTATAACAATCTCTTCCGTTTCTATTTAACTGAAAATGATTACGGACAACGCGTCACGTAAACGTAGACAAATTTAAAATAATACTTTATAGATCTAAAAGTATACTACCGAAACGAAAAATTTAAAATACATTGTCAAATTTGAGAATCAATTTTTTTCGGAAAAAAAACGCACAGACCAGTCTGCCGCCATTTACAGCCACTATATTTTAAAATTCTGCAGCACTTATTTGAGGAAATACTAGTCTTTTATAAAATAGTAAAAAACTAAAATTATATATGTATTTATTCTGAGAAAACTAGGAGGAGAGGAGGATGGGACACAGATTTTTGATGAGGAAGTCCATTTACAACCACTATATTTTTAAAATTCTGCAGCACTTATTTGAGGAAATACTAGTCTTTTATAAAATAGTAAAAAACTAAAATTATATATGTATTCATTCTGAGAAAACTAGGAGGAGAGGAGGACAATTTTGATGAGGAAGTAGAAGTGACTGAAAATGTCAAAGACAGAACTTACAAATTAAGGAGGAAGCTAATATGCTAAAATCCATTCAGAAGAATGATAAAAGTATGGAATCATTTTAGGTAGATGGTGGTTTGGAAATTGAAAACAGTAATTTTAAAAGTGATTTTGAGAATTGACATTGCGATTTTAGATATTCTTTAAAATCAGGGAATTGCAAAACTTGATTTTTGAATATGGTGTTGTTAAATCTAAAACAATGATAATTAAAATGGAATTTTGAAGGTATACATTGCATTTTTAGGGTTGAAAAGATAGGAATTGCAGAATTTTCAGATTTTGAATATGGTGGTTTGAAAATTGAAAAAAATGATAATTTAAAAAATGAATTTTGAGAATTTTGTCATTACAAATTTTTAGAGATTGAGAATTGGTTAGTTAAGAATCTTAGAATTTTCAGAATGTGAAATTGGTGATTTGGCAAGATACGAAGCATTGAGAATTTGAGAATTGAATCTTGAAGATTTTGACTTTTGACATTGAAGATTTTGGAGATAAAGAATTGGTAAGCTAGGAATTTTAAAACTTTTAGAATGTGAAATTGGTGATTTGGAAAGATGTGAAAAATTAAGAATTTGGGAATTCTATTTTTAACATTATCGCATTTAATTGATTATGTATGTTGGTGAATTGAGGCATCAAAGACTTGTATGTTAACGCCTCTAAACTGGACTAGAAATAGGACTAAGAAATATCAAATATGTCATAAATAACGCCATCTACCCCCATGTAACGCCATGTAATGAATACGAAATCCGCGACAATATCTCATAATCGTCCAAAATTCAACTTATACATTTGTTTTGCCCAACCTTATTTCAGATCGTTTGTAATATGGACTGAAAAGGCATTAAAGTAAAAAGGTACAGTCAAAAGAGCATTCAAGAAGGGTATGGGAGCGTAGAACATAAGTAAAACCCCCTTAACTTAGAAATATCAAGGAAAAATCGTGATTTTGGACCGAAATCGGCGGAAAGGGGGTCCGCTACACGTCCGGTGTAACAAGATTACAGAGTTGTGTACAGTATAGTTAAAAACAAGGCTGCTGCAGTTGCGGTTTATAGCAGAGCAGCGAGAGCAACGCAGCTGCGATGACAGACTAGAGCAGCATAGCAGCATAGCAACGAGTGTAGCAGTATAGCAACGCCGCAGAATGTAGATTAGACTACATTGTTTTAGAAGATAGTTTGGATAGATCGTGGTTGATCGAGAAGGTCCACGTGTACATAAGTATAGTACCAAGTTGACTAGCAGCTGATTAGTTTAAATAGTCCAGTAGACTTAGTAAACAGATGACTCTTGATTAGACCTTCGCAGCGAGCTTTCAATCTTGTAATCTCTTCCCGATTAATAAGGCTCAATCCTTTTCTGTGAATGTTGTGTGCCTTTGCAGTTGCTTCGAGGGAATCCTTGGGGATAATTCCGCTGTGCATTGTAAGCGTGGTGTTATTATCCTATCCTTTTTACACTGGTATCGGAGCTCTTCCTCGTGACTTGACAACATAGAAGGCCACGACGTATCCACAACAGATATGTTGGAGCGGGTTCTTCGGGAGTCAAAAAACGTCAGATTACAGAACGCTCGCTTGAGTGACACCATGGCAACCTTGGAATCTTGTCTTGGTGAAAGAACTCATGGAGGCATGGAGAGAGATTTGAGGAGACCCAAGCTCAAAATTCCCATCGAGTTTGATCGGCCCGGCACAAGAATCTTGATGCGTGGTTATTTTCCGTGGCGAATTACTTTGAAAATTTTCCCAGCCTATCGGATCGTGAAAAGACTCACTTCGGGGGTGGTTTGCTTAAAGGGGCAGCAAGTGTATGGTGGAGAACATTAGTAGAAAGCGACGAGATACCCGCTGAGTTGTCCAGTTTCATTCAACTTCTCCGTGATTCCTGGCAACCCGTGAATATGATCAAGGCTGCGAGGGATAAAATTTCTGTTTTGAAGCAACGTACTTCGGTTTTGGAGTACACGCAGCTGTTCTTGTAATGCAAAGTTCAAATACCAACGATGACGGAGGATGAAGCCGTGGATCGTTACGTGAAAGGGCATAAGGCCTCCATCTGGAGGGATGTGGAACAATGGCTCGCGCGGGAAATTATGACTCTTAGCCTCTTGACAATTATTCAGTTTGCGGAACGGACCGATTTGGTGGACTTCACTCTTCGTAGATCCTATTGATTTTGATTGAGCAGCGGCGGGGGAGGTCAAAGGGATGATGGTCTGACTCCCATGGAGCTCGGAGCGATTAATGAGGATAAGGATGTGGTCAACGCAATTTGAAAAAAGAAGAAGACTGCTAAGGCCAAGGCCTACGACTTGTCCCCCGAGGAGCTCCAATGAAGAAAGCAAAAATGAATTGTGCTTCGAGCGATGTCCCCGGACTATAAGGCCAGGGATTGCCAAAAAAAAAAGGTTCCTAAGATGGGCAAGCTCACTATCATGAGGTTAGCTGGTGAATGTGGTGACCCTTTGGTTTTTCACGGCCAGATCGGTACGAGCGCAGCTAGCTTCATGGTGGATTCAGGCGCGTCGGGGAAGAGGGTGAAGAAGTTGAGGCTTCCTCTCATTGTTATTCCGGATAATCAAACAGTTGTATTAGCCATTGGAGTTCCCTCTCGATTACTCATCGCACTCCGAGGTTACGCACCCGAATGAGAAAATTCCAATGATATGACACATTTCATGCATTACCTCTTAGAGACCATTAAGTAATCTTGGGAAAACCATGGTTGCGGAAGTGGAACCCGACAATAGATTGGAGAAACGTTAGCATGAGGGTGAGGAAAGGCGAAAAAGGTTTGAGGGTAAGGGATTGGAAGAGAGACGCCTGCTTTCAGCCTTACAGTTTAAGAGGGCACTCAAGAAAGGGGAGATAGTTGGAATGCTGGTCGTCCTACCCGTGGAGGAAACGAAGGAGGGGATTCCGGAGGAAAGGAGTAAGAAAGATCCCGACTTCGACTCAAAAAGAGGTGGCGACTCAAGAAAAACTTCTGTAGAAGCCCCGGAAGTCGTATCAAAGCTTCTCGAGGAGTATGTTGATGTCTTTCCCCCAAAGCTCCTGGAAGGTTTACCTCCAAAGCGCAACGTAGACCACAAAATAGAGCTTGTTCCCAAATTTGTATCCCCGGCCAATCGGATGTATACGATGAGTTACACCGAACTAGACAAACTCAAGAAGCAACTTGCGAAGTTGATCGAGGTTGGAGCAATCGAACCGAGCAAGTCACCGTATGGAGCCCCCGTCCTCATTGTGAATAAGAAAGATGGAGGTTTACGTATGTGTGTGGAATACCGAGCGCTAAACAAGTTGACGGTTAAAAATGCGTACCCTCTACCAAGGATAGATGAATTGTTAGACCGGTTAAGAGGTGCCAAATACTCTTTGAAGATAGACTTCTGGCAGTTTACCACCAAATTAGAATAGCCGAGGAAGAAGTAGAATAAACTGCATTGCGAACTCGATACGCTCATTTCCATTTTCTGGTTATGCCATTCAGATTGACCAACGAACCGACGACCTTTATGCACTTGATGAATTCTATATTTCGGCAATATTTGGACGCTTTTGTAATAGTATTTTTGGACGACATCGTGGTGTATAGCAAGACATTTAAGGATCATATGGAACACCTACAAACGGTCTTACAAGTCCTTAAGAAGAACAAGTTGTACGCGAAGAGGAGTAAATGTGACTTCTTAAAAGAGAAAATTGAATTTTTGGGTCATGTGGTGAGCCGGGATGGAATCACTGTGGATCCGAACAAAATTAGGGCGGTTAAGGAGTGACACCAGCCGACTAACGTTACGGATTTACGCAACTTTCTTGGCTTATGCTCCTAATATCGCTGATTCGTAGAAGGTTTTCGAAAAAATCGCTGCTCCTCTCACAGACTTACTCAAGAATGACGTGCCCTGTGAGTGGAAAACGGTGCAACTCTGAGACCTCCATAGGTCCTCAAAGTAGGCAGCTCACACGAAGCCTGTAGGATAACCCTGAACCCTTTGTGTTTCATCAAGAATAAATGCCACCCTCACAAAAAACAACTCTGACCACCTTCACCTGTGAGAAGGTAAGACTCCATTGAGTCTATAGCAAAAATAATCTCTAAATTTTCTCCCCTGAGCAATAAGTTATGGCTGGTCAAAAATGAACTTTATATTTACAAGCTCTCTTAGAGAGCGGTACCTAAATATCGCTAAGTCTTGGTCTGCCTACTCACGACTACCTACTACTTAACCGTAGTCCAATAGGAACACTATATGGTACAAGAAGGTACAATGGGCGATGTACTTGTTGTACGTCCATTGTACGACATAGTCTACAAGATAACACCTCTCAAATCAGGAGCCATGGTTCCTCCTCCCATCTTCTCTAATATCAAATAATGCGGTGCCACGTGGCACCGCGTGACGCTATCTCCAAATGCCGCCAAAAGCTCTTTTCAAATGGCGGCTACAATGTTGGCCGTCGATCAAAACATGTTTTACACTGTTCAGATTCGCGTACGTGCATGAATTGTTCCTCTTGGTTAGTCAAGTGTTTATTAGCCATTAGGTTAATATTTATATATCTTTGAAATCGGTCACGTGTATCGTTTCGTAGCGCCTTAATGGTTAAGGCGCCCGGTTATATAAATTCCAAAGGTTGCAAGTTCAAATGTGTACTTAGGCAGCGTTTTGGTAAAATATTCTCTACTGCAAAATCTGCCACTTTCTAAATAAGGCGACAGCCATGGCTTGCCTTTGATCCTCTCTCTCTCTCTTTAAAGAATAACTAAAATAGAGAAGTAAACTAGTGATCACTTCTTTTCTGCATTTCATTTTAGACCTAGAAAATACTAAAAGTACCTTTAATTTCTACACTCCTCTTATTTTCTAGTCACTCTTTAATTTCAGACCACACTTCTCCCTGAAAAAAAATACTTTAGGGGAAGGCACAAGTTTGGTCATCAAATCTGCTACCATCTCGCTATCTGGTCTGTACTCTAAACTGATTATTTTGTTTTCCACCTTCTCTCTTATAAAGCTGAGTCTAATCTCCGTGTGTTTGGCTTTCAAATGATGTTTAGGATTGGCGGCAATAGTGATTCCTGCATGAATATCACAAAAACGTTTATGCACACCACTCTTAAGGTGACCAAGCTCACCAAAAAAAGACTTAACCCCGTCAATTTCTTTACAGCAATGCAAGAGGCTATATACCGAACCTCCATAGTGGACTGAGGAATAACCTTTTGCTGTTTGCTACTCCAGCAACATGCCCCATCACCCACATATAATACATATCCTAAAGTAAATCTCCTCATCAGAGCATCATCGTAACTGGCATCACTCCAAATAGTGATGTCGGTGTTCCCTCCACCCAAATGCAACCATAGATCCGTAGTTCCTATCAAATATCTAAAGACTCTTTTAGCTACCTCCCAATCTCTCTTAGTGGGAGCATTTATACTTCTACTCTGCACTCCTACAACTGCTGCGAAATCCGGCCTGGTACAATTCATAAAATAGATTAGGCTTCCCACTACTTGCTTGTAAGGAATAGTCTGCATGAACTTCTGTTATTCGAGACCTAATTCTTCGTCTAAGATTATGACTCCTTCTTCCACACTCCCCTCACCTCCTTTTTTTAACTCCATTGGAGTTGTACAACTATTAGCCTTATCCATCAAAAATTTTCCAACATATTCCCCATTGATTCTTTCTGAGTCAGTCTTATAATCTTTCTTTCTCGGTCTCTTTCTACTTGAATTCCCAAAATATATGTTGCCTCCTCCATATCTTTCATCTCAAATCTCCCTTTAAGATCGGTTTTCAGTTTATTAATTTTGTCCTTTGATTTACTTAAAACAAGTAAATCATCAACATAAATTGCAATAAAAATAACACCTTCCTCATCTTCAAAAACATAGATTGAGTGATCTGAGCTGATCCGAATATATCCTAGACCGGTATGAAACTCATCAAGCTTCTTATTCCACTGTCGGGGAGCCTTTTTTAAACCATAAAGAGATTTAATGAGCCGGCATATCTTACTTTCCCCTCCTTGCTCCACAAATCCTTCGGGTTGTCGAATGAAGATCTCCTCTTCCAATTCTCCATGCAAAAAGGCTATCTTGATGTCCATCTGGTGCACCTCCATGCCTTTTGCTGCTACCAAATTGAGAAGTATGCGGACGGAGGGAAATCTAACGATGGCGGCAAAGGTTTCCTCGTAGGCAATTCCCTCTTTCTGTGTGAATCCTTTAGCCACTAACCGGGTCTTGTAGCGCTCAATGGTTTTATCTGTGTTCAGTTTTAATTTGACCACCCACTTACAACCGATTCGTTTTCGGTTAGGTGGAAAATCCTCCAGCTCCCAAGTATAGGCTGCCATAATCAAGGCCATCTCCTCATTGATGGCTGTCTTCCACCGGTTCATTTCTGGACAATTCATTGCCTCTCCCTAATTTTGAGGTTCATCCGGATGAGATAGTTTTGTTACCTTGTTATTAACCTGTTTTTCTTCCAACCTTTTGCTACTTCTTCTTCCTCCCTCAAAATCTGTGGCTGGAATAGATGGTTCCCGTGGGTTATTTCGAACAATCTCGGCTTCTCCCCTGTCCCTCGATTTCGAATAAATTTCCACCACGTTTTCGGTTTCGGATAGAGTTGTCACTGGAGTTTTCGCGGTTGAGTCCTTCTCAGTCTGATTTGTAACTGTAGGAATGTCATCTTCTCTAAAACCTGGATAGTTTGGAAGCTCAAAGTCATCGGAATTTTCTGACTCAAATCTGATATTTACTGACTTTGTGTAATTGAAGGGATCCACAGACTTTCCTTCATCCATAACTACTAGATGCTTTAATAAGATTATATGAGTAACGACTATCCTCCCATCGCGTACTCTATCTCTACGGTGGGAATCTTTCTTATCTTAGTAAACTCGTATTTATCCTTACACATGTGCATGTAGGCACCTGAACCTAAAATCCAGCCTGTTTCATCTTTCAATCCATCGAAAGCACATTTTTGTTGTTCATATCCATTTTCAGCCATGAATGTACCCTCGGAAGCACCAGAGACTATCCCAAATTATCCTCCTTTTATTCCACTCAGAAGTCTACAGACTAACCAAACCAAGCTGAAACTACTAAACCAGATAGTTCCCAGGCCACTTAGTATTCCCACCAATTTTCATATAACAATACCAAACCGAATAATCACAACACCCAGTCAAAGTTGCAGAAAACAGCTTGCCAAAACTTTGATAAATATGATCAACTTCACAATGAAGCCCCAAGCAAATCAGACACACAATATGTTTGCAAATCTGCCATAATATTTCCAATACAAGGAGGAATACAAATCCAAAATTTCAGATAATTCTGCCAATAAAACTGAGAGCAATTCTCAGATGAAATTCCCAAAAAGGAGCAAAAAACAGTTTCTATCCAAAAGGTTCCTAAGTCAAGAAATGACTAAGTCCTACAAATATACACTACAGCTTACTACTTACTGTACGGGGGCAAACCAACCATACGTAATCAATCAACTACCTCTATTAATGTGAGTGTATTTGAAATCTACACTAATAATTAATACACAGGACAAACATTGTTAAATATTTACCAGTCTTACAAATTCTGTCAAACGAATCGGGACCGTCCAAAATAAATATCATGTGATGGACGCAATTTTGCGCCCCTCACCAACTTGGCGCCGCACAATCAATATTTCTCTTGCAAAAATGACGGCGGACTCCATCCGCCTTCCACGTATTCTTTCATCACCGAAGATGAACCTCCACGTGTAAATCCGGTCCCCAAATGAAACTGTACCTTTCCTCTGGAACAACCAATCTTGACTTTTTCACGGACTCACATGTGTACCTGAAATGTACCGCAGACCATTTCTCTTTACGCAAACCGTACATTCGTCTATGTTTCTTCGCGTCACTTGAAGTCCAATTTCGTACGTTCGAATTCACTTAGTTCTTAGTACACAAGCTGCCATGACTGCGAAATGATTAAAGCAGCATGGCAGGAGAATATCTTTTCCATACACGTTGTTATGGCTGCGATGTGACCAGCGCAGCATGGGAGCATGACAATGTGATATAGAGAGGACTAAAGGTTTCCAAAAACCAACAATATTTGCTTTCGTGGAATTTCGACCTCGTTTTTCGCCTCCAACTCCTCATCCTATAGGAGCTCATCGTTCTCGTCCTCGGATTCTGCCTCATGTACCTGTGTCACAAGGGCCTTTTTCTTTCCTCTCGGGGGTCCACCTGTCTGCCCCTCGTTTAACCGCAGCTCGGTTAACTTAGTGCACTCCGCCATATAGTGCCCTAGTTTCCTACAAAAATGACACAAACCCTTGGGAGCCTTTGGTCCAAACTCGTCGGTCTGATTATTCTGCCTCCCCCCTCCATAATTTTTGACCGGTTTCCTAGAATCATTGTTCCTCTAATCGGTCCTAGCTGCCAAGGCTTGCCCACTCTTTCCTCCTTTTCGAATCTCAATCGTATTCTCCCGAACGAGAATCATCCCTACCACTAAATTCCATATCCACCTTGAGTCCGACAAGTCGTGTACACGGTTGACTATATTCTCGAACTCATTTGGTAACTTCATGAGCAAGCAGTTAACCTTCATCTTTTCAGTTTCAACCTGTCTGGCACTCTCTAGCTCCATGAAAAGTGATGGGAGCTCATTACAAAAATCCAACATCTTCCCCCCCTTGTATTCATATGCGCCAATTTTTTGATCAGCCAATTGATGTTGCTGAATCGTACCACTTCGGTTCATCTCTATGAGAGCCACCCAAAGATCAGATGTTCTCTCTACTTGCAAATGAGGAGATGCAAGCCCTTGAGTAAGATGGCGGAGAATGAAGTGTTTTGCCGCCATATTGTTGTAGTCTGAGGTATCAGAATCATTCTCCTCGTTCCACGGAATAGGTGACATGAATGCCGAACTTGTTGCTATTGGTATGACTCTCTCTTTCTCCTTTCTTTTGTCCACCACCTCCCATTCCTTTGTCTCTTCCGTTGGAGATGGATCTACATCTTTGGTGAATCTGCTTCCAGTAAACCCTGGAGGGATCCCAAAATTGATAGGACGCCTCACCCGTCCACTCACAATTCCCCAAAACCTTTTCTCACATAGAGCTCCTGTCATCATACTTTCCTAGTATATGAAGCCAGTTTCATTAAAGATGGGTACCTTAGAGGGTGGGCCCATGACTTGCAACTCTTAGACCTCCAAAGGTCCTCAGAGTAGGCAACTCACATGAAGCTTCTAAGATAACCCTGACCCTTTTGTGTTTCAGCAAGAATAAATATCACCCAAACAAAAAACAAATCTTATCACCTTCACCCGTGTGAGGGTAAGACTCCCCTAGGTCTATAGCAAAAAGAATCTCTGAATTTTCTCCTCGAGCAGTAAGTTATGGCTGGTCAAAAATGACCCTTATATTTACAAGCTCTCTTAGAGAGAGGTACCTAAATATCGTTAAGTCTTGGTTTGCCTACTCACGACTACCTACTACTTAACCCTAGTCCAATAGGAACACTTTATAGTACAAGAAGGTATAATGGGCGATGTACTTATTATACGTCCATTGTACGACATTTTCTACAAGATAACCCCTCTCAAATCGGGAGCCATGGTTCCTCCTCCCATCTTTTGCGATATCAAATAATGCAGCGCCACTTGGCATTGCGTGACGCTATCTCCAAAAGCCAATAAAAGCTCTCTTCAGATGGCAGCTACAACGTTGGCCGTCCGATCAAAACATATTTTACACGGTTCAGATTCGCGTACGTGCATGAATTGTTCCTCTTCGTTAGTCTGGTATTAATTAGCCATTAGGTTAGTATTTATATATATTTGAAATCGATCACGTGTATCGTTTCGTATCGCTTTAATGGTTAAGGCGCCCGGTTATATAAATTCCAAAGGTTGCAAGTTCAAATGTATACTTAGGCAGCGTTTTGGTAAAATATTCTCTACTTCAAAATCTGCCACTTTGTAAATAAGGCGACAGCCATGTCGTGCCTTTGATCCTCTCTCTCTCTTTAAAGTATAAATAAAATAGAGCAGTAAACTAGTAATCACTTTTTCTTCTGCATTTCATTTTAGACGTAGAATATACTAAAAGAACCATTAATTTCTTCACTCCCTTTATTTTCTAGTCACTCTTTAATTTCAAACCACACTTCTCCCTGCAGAAAATTAGCTTAGGGGAAGGCACAAGTTTGGTCATCTTATCTGCTACCATTGCGCTTTCAGGTCTGTACTCTAAACTTATTATATTGTTTTCCACCTTCTCTCTAACAAAGCTGAGTCTAATGTCCATGAGTTTGGCTTTAAAATGATGTTTAGGATTGGTAGCAATAGGGATTGCTGCCTGATTATCACAAACAAAATTTTTGCATACCACTCTTAAGGTGACCAAGCTCACCAAGCAAAGACTTGATCCACATCAATTCTTTTACAGCAGAGCAAGAGGCCATATACTCAGCCTCCATGGTGGATTGAGCAATAACTTTTTACTGTTTGCTACTCCAGCAACATGCCCCATCACCCACATATAAAACCTATCCAGAAGTACATCTGCTCATTGGAGCATCACCGTAACTGGCATCACTCTAAGTAGTGATGTCAGTTTTCCCTCTACCCAAATGCAACCATAGATCCGTAGTTCTTATCAAATATCTAAGGTAGTTGCCTCCCAATCTCTCTTCGTGGGAGCATTTAGACTTCTACTCAGCTCTCGTACAACTGGTGCTAAATCTGGCCAGGTACAATCCATAAAATAGATTAGGCTTCCCACTACTTGCCTGTAAGGAATAGTCTGCATGACCTTCTGTTCTTCGAGACCTAATTCTTTGTCTAAGATTATGACTCCTTCTTCCACACTCCCCTCACTTCCCTTCTTTAACTCCATTGGAGTTGTACTACTATTAGCCTTATCCATCTAATTTTTTTCCAACATATTCCCTATTGCTTCTTTCTGAGTCAGTTTTATAATCTTTCTTTCTCGGTCTTTTTCTACTTGAATTCCCAAAATATATTTTGCCTCCCCCATATCCTTCATCTCAACTCTCCCTTTAAGATCGGTTTTCAGTTTACTAATTTGGTCCATTGATTTACTTAAAACAAGCAAATCATCAACATAAATTGCAATAAAAATAACACCTTCGTCATCTTAAAAAACATAGATTGAGTGATCTGAGCTGATCTGGATATATCATAGACCGTAAGAAACTCATCAAGCTTCTTATTGTTGTTTTGAAAAGTTAGTTTCGTGCGTACGACACAGTTCGTGCATCAGTGCTAATTGGAATTAATATGGAGGTTTGAAGTGATTCACGGATTGGGGGAGCGAACGTACAGATATAATTATAGTGACGTAAAAGATTCATTGAGTGGCGTGAACAAACATTGACAAATGGACGGCGGGTCGGGAAGCGATCCGATGTGGAATAAACGAAATGTTGAAATAGGCGCCGCTGGTACGGCCTAGCTGCGACGAAGACAGGACAACGCAGCTGCGGTTATTTTGGATAAATACGCGCCGGCGGTACGGACTAGCTGCGACAGAGAACGCAATTGCTGTTAATTTGATACGATCCGTACGGACAAAGCAACTGACGCAGCTGCATATAATATAGCTAGTATAGATTCTGAGTAATGATATTTGTTTAGTGGTTGCTTAGTGGTAGCTTGGTTTTTGACGTACGAATATTTCGGAGATGTCGGTGTAAATATTCTGTACAACACAGGTTTGTCTTTTTGTTAATTAGGTTATTAGTGTAGATTTGTTCAGTTTGACATACCTCGAACTATTCGGGTATACTTAAAATAGTTTAGGTAGATGGTAGATACCGCACTGCTGGTTTGCCTCCGTACATTGAGTAGTGAACTCTCTGAGTATAACTTGTAGGACTTAGAATATGTTGATCATCACAGTCAAGTTTATCAAATCAATGGCAACCTGTTTTCTGCATCTTTTACCTGTTGGTGTGATGATTCTTTTTGGTGCTTGCATGTGAAACTTTGTGAAGATATTATATGATATAGAATCTATATGTGTGTGCAGTTTCATTCTATTCTGTTTTCTCTGTGAGATTCTGTGAGAAGTCAAAGTGGTCAGTTTGTAAAGCTGTTAGCTGTTTTTGGGAAACTCTGGAGCTTATACCTTCTAAATTCCTCGGTGGATTTGGCTATTACTCTAGGAGTTTACAGTGTCTATATTATACTACCTATTGGTGCAGTTTAAGGTGATTTAGTGTATTGTGAAGTAATCTGTGTTGTCCCAAACACAGCTGATTGAAGGGTAGTTTGTGGTGCTTCTGAGAGTAATCCATGGTTGAAATAGGCTATGGACAACAGGTTATGGACCCACACCCATGGCTACCCATATTTGATGGATTAAAATATCACTACTGGAAGTGTGCGATCGAGAGCTACTTTGATATGATGGAGCTAATGGATGTGGTGGACTGTACCTTAGCCGAAACATCAAATGGATGGAAAAGGAAAAATCATGAGTGTCTAAGGGTTTTCAAGAACTCATTTACTAAGGATTTGGTAATGTCATACCTAAGTTTTAAAAAGGCATCTGAATCATGAAAGTACTTAGAAAGTATGTATGCAAAGACTTCTTTATATCATTGGCTTAGCAGTGTTACCAAAAAAGTTGAACACAAGTATGTAGGAGGTAGTATTGAGAAACACTGTATTGACTTGCAAGTATTATTTGCAAAAAATGATTTAGCAGGAGGAAACTTTACAGATGCCCAACAAGCTATATTGTTAACGAGAAGTCTACCTAAAGAATATAAGAGTGCATTAGATCGATTGACTTTAATTGATAAAAAAAATTGGAGCTTAACTGTAGCAAGACGTGTTGTTTTAGGTAAAGAGGCTAATAGAAAGGTTTTATCAAGTGAGAGGATTATAAAAGAATCTAAATCTCAGTTTCAGAAAATTAAAAGGAATAGTGAGTTCGGAGATCGGTCAAAGAGCTGTTTTGTAATGATTTGGGACATACCTTCAGGGTATGTTTGTCGTATAAAAGTGCATGTGTTACAGGTAAATTCAAAGATGGATGGGACAACAACCTAGTTCGACCCTCAACTAGAAGAGAATCAAGTGCTTTCGTGAGTGAGAGATAACACTCGACCGATGACAAAAAGCATACACCGTGTGTTGACGAATTTATTTACTTACCGACCTTCTATGTTGTTCGGAATGAGGTGAAAGAGGTGACAGTAAAAGGATTCGATTGCTGTCAATACTTCCTATGACAGATTGGTGAGTGACACAAACTTACTAAAGGAAGAGGCAACTAAAATAAGAGAAATTGAAGGAAGTGAAGGGCACATAGAAGTGGAAGAAACTAGAAAAAATATTGTCACCAAAGATAGGGTGGATGAAAAAGAGAGTGGAAAAGACTCAGTGTTTGTGACTCTTTCTTGTAATAAACTGATGTGTGAGACTGACTAACAAAGGGAAGTGATTCTGGAAGAAAGGAAAGTTGGAGAAGTAAACTATAATTTGGTTGAAGAAAATTATTTAGATATAAAGAATACTGAACTGAAAACATAACCTTAAGAAGTGCAAAGAGAAGATGATGAGATAGGGAATAGTATATTCACAAAAAATGGGGAATTAGCATCAGAAGTGGAAAATACAATGGATTTAAAATGTCATGAACTCAGTGAAAAACTGGTAAAATTTGTTAAGAAAATGAGGTTAAGGAAAGAAGTTTATGAGAGCGGAAAACGTCATAACTTTGGAGGAATATGGAAAATAAAAGAGAATACTAGAAAGACGAAAGAGCAGCTAAATGAAAAAGGGATCATAATGAATATATTGAGAATGCGTACGCTTAAGGGAAGTGGAAGATCTATAAAGAAAGACCAAAAATTAGTGAGAAAAACAACAATTTATAGAGGTAATGGGAAGGCAAACTGTAGAAACACTACAAAGTCCAAAAACAGACTAGGAAGACATAAGGAAACAAGAAAAAGATACAGACTTCGGAAAAATAGTAGTAGAAGAAACATGCTACAGAATACATCACGCCGAAGAACGCAACCAGCAGCGCAGCGGATGACGTGGTAGTATCTGACAGGGAAAGAGGTACAACAATTGTTTGATGAAAGTGTGTAGAAGATAGATTTTTGACAAATCTGATAACATAGCAGTGTGATGAATACCAGTGGAAATTCAGATTTATTGGAGAGGTGTTATAGCATTAGTAAAAAGACAATTAGGCATTCATGGCATACGGGGAGCTGTTACAGGATGATATTATCATCCATAGGAATGTGTAGAATCTGCATTGAAAAAAAGAACAAAGGGGGTACAAAAGGCAGCAGAAAGAATGTACATTCAAGAAGGACGGATTTTGCAATAGGGCAGTTATAGAAGGCGAAGGATGGAAGACATGGAAGGAAAAATCAAGAGCAGTGGTGACGTCAGAAGAAGCAGTAGTGGTGTGATTGTTTTTATAAAGTTTTGAATATTTAGCAGTAGAGGTTGTGAGAAATTATGAACATTTTATACGTCCTTACTTTTGTATGTACGTCCATTGGAATAGAAATATCTACAAACAACGTGAAGTACTAAGTCTAAAGCTTTAGAGGAGTGTTGTTTTGAAAGCTTTAGTCCTCAGTAGATGAGGCTATGAGGGGGAAGTTGAGAGTAGAATGGAGTAGCTGCTACGGCTGCGATGTCATAGTAGCGCAGCATACCAGCATAGCGGTACACGCTGCATATTGTTTTCAAACTGGGCTGCGATGTCAAACAAGCGCAGCATAGCAGCATAGCATTTCACGCTGCAAATTGTATTCCGAGTGCACGAAACTAAATTTTCAGGGGTGTGTTGTTTTGAAAAGTTAGTTTCGTGCATACACGACAATTCGTGCGTAAGTGCTAATTGGATTTAATATGGAGGTTCAAATTGATTCACGGATTGGTGGAGGGAACGTACGGATATAATTTAAGTGACATAAAAGACTCATTGAGTGGCGTGAACAAGCATTGACAATTGGACGGCGGATCGCGAAGCGATCTGATGTGGAATAAACGAAATGTTGAAATAGGCGCCACTGGTACGGCACAGCTGCGACGCAGACAAGATAATGCAGCTGTAGTTATTTTGGATAAATACGCGCCGTTGGTACTGACCAGCTGCGACGCAGACAAGTCAACGCAACTGCGGTTATTTGATATGATCTGTACGGACAAAGCAGCTGACGCAGCAGCGGATAATAGAACTAGTATAGATTATGAGTAATGATATTTGTTAAGTGGTTGCTTAGTGGTAGCTTGCTTTTTGAAACGTACAAAAATTTCGGAGATGTCGGTGTAAATATTCTGTACAACACCGGTTTGTCTTTTTGCTAATTAGGTTATTAGTGTAGATTTGTTCAGTGTGACATACCTCGAACTATTCGGGTATACTTAAAATAGTTTAGGTAGATGGTAGATACCGTACGGCTGGTACACCTACGTACATTGAGTAGTGAACTCTCTTAGTATAACTTGTAGGACTTAGAATATGTTGATCATCAAAGTCAAGTTTATCAAAGCAATGACATACTATTTTTTGCTTCTTTGACCTGTTGGTGTGATCACTCTTTTTGGTGCTTTCATGTGAAATTTTGTGGAGTTATTTTATGATATAGAATCTATATGTGTGTGCTGTTTCATTCTATTCTGTTGTCTCTGTGAGATTGTGTGAGAGGTCAAAGTGGTTAGTTTGTAAGGTTGTCAGCTGTTTTTGGGAAACTCTGGAGCTTATATCTTCTAGAATCCTCCGTGGATTTGGCTATAACTTTGGGATTTTACAGTGTCTATATTATAATACATATTTGTGCTGTTTAAGGTGATTTAGTGTATTGTAAAGTAATCTGTGCTGTCGCAAAAACAGCTGTTTGAAGGGTAGTCTCTGGTGATGTGAAGAGTAATCCATGGCTCAAATAGGCTATGGACTACACTTATTCCCCTTTCAAGGCGCGTGTTTCAATCCATAAAGAGATTTAATGAGCCGGCATATCTTACTTTCTTCTCCTTGCTTCACAAATCCTTTGGGTTGTCGCATGAAGATCTCCTCTTCCAATTCTCCATGCAAAAAGGTTGTATTGATGTCCATCTGGTGCACCTCCATGTCTTCCTGTGCTGCCAAACTGAGAAGTATGTGGACGTAGGGAAATTTGACGATCGGGGAAAAGGTTTCCTTGTAGTCAATTCCCTCTTTCTGTGTGAATCCTTTAGCCACTAACCGTGCATTCTAACGCTCAATAGTGCTATCTGGGTTCAGTTTTAATTTGAACACCCACTTACAACTGATTGGTTTTTGGTTAGGTGGACAATCCACCAGCTTCGAAGTTTCAGCTGCCATAATTGAGGCCATCTCCTCATTGATGGCTGTCTTCCACCGGTTCCTTTCTGGACAATTCATCGCCTCTCCCTAATTTTGAGGTTCATCCGAATGAGATAGTTTTGTTACCTTGTTATTAACCTGTTTTTCTTGCAACCTTTTGCTACTTCTTCTAACTCCCTCAAAGTCTGTGGCCGGAATAGATGGTTCCCAAGGGTTTTTTTGAACAATCTCGACTTCTCTCCTGTCCCAGGATTCCGAATCAATTTCTAACACGTTTTCCGCTTCGGGTAGAGTTGTCACTGGAGTTTCTGCGGCCTAGTCCTTCTCGTTCTGATTTGTAACTGTAAGAATGCCACCTTCTCTAAAACGTGGATAGTTAGGAAGCTCAAAGTCATTGGAATTTTCTGACTCAAATCTAATTTTTACTGACTTTGTTTACTTAAAGGGATCCATAGACTTTCCTTCATCCATAACTACTAGATGCTTTACTAAGATTATATCTTCTCTTTTTAGATCATAAACTCCGTATCCTTTTACATCCTCATCATATCCTAATAAGTACTCCGGTTTTCCTTTAGGATCTAGCTTCCAATAAGACTGATCTGTATCTAAACTGAACACTTGACTGCCGAAAACCTTTAAGTGAGATATGTCTGGTTTGTGGCCGGTCCATCTCTCATAAGGTGTTTGGCCTTTTACCGCTGAAGTAAGAACTCTAATTTTGAGGTAATTAGCACAGTTCATTGCTTCGGCCCAAAACCTTTTTCTTATCTTCTTATCCGATAACATACATCTACCACAATCACTTACTGTTCTATTTAATCTTTCAGCTACCCTATTCTGTTCCAGGTTTTTTTGGAACTGTCTTTTGGTGTTGGACTCCATCTTCCCTCAAAAAATCCTCAAACTGGTTAGAGGTATACTCTCCACCATTATCACTCCTTACTCTCTTGATTGGGGTTTCATGGAGTTTTTCACTCCATGCTTTATATTGTCTAAAACATTCCTGAGCCTCTGACTTATTTTTCAAAAAATACACCTTGGAATACTGAGACCAATCATCAGTGATAGTCATCATAATCTCTTCCCCCCGGGTGAAGGCACTTTGGCCGGTTCCCAAGTATCTGTGTGTACTAAATCTAGAATCTTTTCTCCATGATAGGTGGTTTTTTTTTGGGAATGGTAAACTTTGTGCTTTACCTTGAGCACATCCACTACAATCACATAGATTCTCATTCTCAATAAATTGAATCCCTTCCACTACTCCCATCTTTTTCATCTCTCTTAATTTATCTAGATTCACATGCCCAAGCCTCTTTTGCCACACCATTATATCATGAACACCAACATAATAAAGTTTTTCATTTTCATTGCTGAAAATCAGCCTAAACATCCCTTGGCTACCTTTTTCAGTAAAACTAGCAGTAAAGACTCCTTTCCTAATGCTAGTATCAAAACCCTTATCATCTAATAGAGATATAGAGATGAGGTTTTTGTTCAGCTCCAGAATAAACAATACATTGGAGAAAATAACTATGGATGTTTTTGCTTCTACTAACACTTTCAGATGTACCGATCCTACAAGAGTAGTAGTGACTATCCTCCATCCCCGTACTCTATCTCTGCGGTGGGTATATTTGTTATCTTAGTGAACAGGTGTTTATCTTTACACATGTGCATGAAGGCACTTGAATCTACAATCTAGCATGCTTCACCTTTCAATCCAACGAAAGCACATTTCTGCTTTCGTGGAATTTCGACCTCGTTTTTGGCTTCCAACTCCTCATCCAATGGGAGTTCATCGTCCTTGTCCTCGGATTCCGCCTCATGTACTTATGTCACCAGGACCTTTTTCTTTCCTCTCGGGGTTCCACCAGTCTGCCCCTCATTTAACCTCAGCTCGGTTAGCTAAGTGCACTCCGCCATATAGTGCCGTGGTTTCTTTCAAAAAAGACACACACCCTTGGGAGCCCTTGGTCCAAACTCCTCGGTCTGATTTTTTTGCCCCTCCCCTCTATAATTTGCGACCGGTTTCTTAGAATCGTTGTTCCTCCAATCGGTCCCAACTGCCAAGGCTTGCCCACTCTTTCCTCCCCTTTGGATCTCAATCGTGTTTTCCCGAACGAGAATCATCCATACCACTAAATTCCATAACCACCTTGAGTCTGGTAAGTCGTGCACACGGTTGACTATGTTCTTGAACTCATCTGGTAACTTCATGAACAGGCAGTTAACTTTCATCTTTTCAGTTTCAACCTGTCCAACACTCTCTAGCTCCATGAAAAGTGTCGCGAGTTCATTACAAAAATTTGACATCTTCCCCCCTTTGAATACATATATGTTTATTTTCTGATCAGCCAACTGCTGTTCGTGAATAGTACCACTTCGGTACATCTCAATGAGAGCCACCCAAAGATCGGATGCCCTCTCTACGTGCAAATGAGAAGATGTAAGCCCTTGAGTAAGATGGGGGAGGATGAAGTGCTTTGCCGCTATGTTGTTGTAGTCCAGGTATCGATATCATTCTCCTCGTTCCTCGGAACAGGTGACATGAATGCCGAACCGGTTGCTGTTGGTGTGATCGTTTCTTTCTCCTTTCTTTTGTCCACCACCTCCCCTTCTTTTGTCTTCTCCATTGGAGATGGATCTGCATCTCTGGTGAATCTGCTTTCAGTAAACCTGGGAGGGATCCCAAAACTGACTAGACGCCTCACCCGTCCACCCACTATTCCCCAAAACCTTTTCTCACATAGAGCTCTTGTCATCATACTTTCCCAATATATGAAGCCAGTTCCATTAAAGATTGGTACCTTAGAGGGTGGGCCTATAACCTGCAACTCTTAGACCTCCATAGGTCCATGTAGGCAGCTCACACGAAGCCTCTAAGATAACCCTGACCCCTTTGTGTTTCAGCAAGAATAAATATCACCCTCACAAAAAAAACACTGACAACCTTCACCCGTGTGAAGGTAAGACTCCCTTGAGTCGATAGCAAAAAGAATCTCTGAATTTGCTCCCCTGAGCAGTAAGTTATGGCTGATTAAAAAAAGCCTTTATATTTACAAGCTCTCTTAGAGAGAGGTACCTAAATATCGTTAAGTCTTGGTTTGCCTACTCACGACTACCTACTACTTAACCCTAGTCTAATAGGAACACTTTATAGTAGAAGAAGGTACAATGGGCGATGTACTTATTGTACGTCCTTTTTACGACATAGTCTACAAGATAACACCTCTCAAATCGGGAGTCATGGTTCCTCCTCCCATCTTCTCCGATATCAAATAATGCGGCGCCACGTGGCACCTCGTGATGCTTTCTCCAAATGCCGCCAAAATCTCTCTTCAGATGGCGGTTACAATGTTGGCCGTCTGATCAAAATATTTTTTACACGGTTTCAGATTCGCGTACGTGCATGAATTGTTCCTCTTCGTTAGTCTGGTGTTAAATAGCCATTAGGTTAATATTTATATATCTTTGAAATCCGTCACGTGTATCGTTTTGTAGCGCCTTAATGGTTAAGGCACCCGGTTATATAAATTCTAGAGGTTGCAGGTTCAAATTTATACTTAGTTAGCGTTTTGGTAAAATATTCTCTACTTCAAAATCTGCCACTTTCTAAATAAGGAGATAGCCATGGCGTGCCTTTGATCCTCTCTCTCTCTTTAAAGTATAACTAAAATAAAGAAGTAAAATAGTAATCACTTCTTTTTTGCATTTCATTTTAGACCAAGAAAAATACTAAAAGAACCATTAATTTCTACAAACGGCGCATAGGGCACCTTTGACACGCTAAAGGAGCGGTTGGTTACCGCCCCTATGTTAGCTGTTCCCGTCCCCGAGTTACCTTGGACGGTAATTACCAACGCTGGTGATACGACAATTTGAGCGATTCTTATGCAAGATCATAGAAAAGGCCTACAACCTATTGCTTACTACAGTCGGAAACTTAAGGCAGCTGAACTTAACTGGGCCACACATGAAAAAGAGACAATAGCGATCATTAATGCGTTGGAAGTCTGGAAGTGTTATGTTTAAGGGAAGCGGATCACTATAGTTACTAATCACCATGTGTTACAATATCTCCAAACGCAACCCAAGTTGTCAAAGAAACAAGTCAGATGGATGACCTTTCTTCAGACCTTCGAACCGGAGTTAACTATCAAATATAAACTGGGGAAGACAAACGTGGCGGATGCTTTGTCAAAGGGGCCTGGTGTTGCAGCGCCAGTGACGGAGCAAGTATCTACAATTCTGTGTCCCCCCAAAAATCTAATAATTTCAACATTCCCCTTATTTTCTAGTCTAATTTTCATTTCTATCTTAACCCACATTTTTCTCTACAGTATTTCAATTTGGGAGATGGTACAAGTTTGGTCATCATATCAGCAATCATTTCCCCATCACTCCTCTACACAAGATTCACAATCTTAATTTCATCATTTTCCCTCACAAAGCTTAATCTTATGTCCATGTGCTTGGCTTTAAAATGATGTTTTGGATTGGCGGCAATTGCAATGGCAGCCTGATTATCACAAAACACTTTTTGTACTCCCTCCTTCATATTCCCCAATTCTTGCAATAAAGACTTCACCCATTTCAATTATTTTACAACACAACAAGAGGCCATGTACTCAGTCTCCATGGTGGACTGAGCAACCACCTTTTGTTGCTTGCTGCTCCAACTACAAGCACCTTCTCCCACATACAACACACACCAAGAAGTGCATCTTCTCATCGGTGCATCCCCATAAATGGCATCACTTGAAGTAGTGAGGTCAGTGTGCTCCCCTTCCAAATGCAGCCATAATTCCCTGGTCTTCACCAGATATCTCATAACCCTCTTCGCTACCTCTTAGTCTCTCTTTCTAGGATCATGAAGACTCCTAATGAGAACTCCAACTGCTGCTGCTATGTCTGGTCTAGTACAATTCATAAAGTAGATTAAACCTCCTACAACCTGCCTGTAAGGAATAAACTTCATAAATTGTCTTTTTTCTGGACTTATCTGATCATCTAAGACCATCACTCCTCCTTCTACACTCCCATCACTTACTTTCTTCAAGTCCATGGGAGTGGTACAATTGTTCGCCTTTTCCATCTAAAATTTTTCAAGCATATTTCCTATGGCTTCCTTCTAAGTAAGTCTGATAATCTTTTTCTTCTATCCCTCTCCATTTGAATTACCAAAATGTATCTTACCTCACCCAAATCTTTCATATCAAATCTCTTTCTACGATCTTTCTTTAACTAATTTATATTTTCCATAGACTTACTTAAAACCAAAAAATCATCCACATATATGGCAATAAAAATAACCCCATTCTCATCTTCAAACATATAAATAGAATGGTCTGAACTGATCCGGATATATCCTAAAATGGTAAGAAAGTCATCTAGTTTCTTATTCCATTGTATGGGAGCCTGCTTTTGTCCATATAAAGACTCTATAAGTCTGCAGACTTTGCTCTCCTCACCTTCCTCTACAAACCCTTGTGGTTGCCTCATGAATATTTCTTCCTCTAGTTCACCATTGAGGAAGGCGGTCTTGATATCCATTTGGTGTATTTCCATGTTTTCCGCTGTCGCTAGACTAAAGAGGATCCTTACAGATGGGAATCGAACCACTAAAGCAAAGGTCTCCTCATAATCTATCCCTTTCCTTTTGAGTGAACCCCTTTGCTACCAACCGAGCGTTATATCTTTTAATGGTATTATCTTAGTTCAGTTTTGGTTTAAACACCCACTTACACCCGATAGGTTTTCTCTTTGGAGGACAGTCCACTAGTTCCCAAGTATCTGCTTCCATGATTGATGCCATCTCATCATTTATTGCTCTAACCCATCTGTCTTTAACCGGACAGTCCATTGCCTTTGAATATGACTAAGGCTCACTATGGTGAGACAGCTTAGTTACCTTGTGAGCGGCTTGTCTTTCCTACAATCTTTTGATGCTCTTTCGTCCTCCTTCAAAATCTGAAGCTACGATAGAGGGCAGTCTCAATTTTCTTCTTACTGTCTCATCTGCTCCCCTATCCATAAAATCTAGTTCCATCTCCTCCTCTTCTGTCTCCTCGAAGTGTATAGAAGTATGGGCAGATTTTGGTTTGTCTCCTTCATCGTGGATCTCCCTTGAATCTGCAATCACCTTTTAACTTATGTCCCTTCTGGGAAGATCTAAGTCTTCCTCACCATTAGACTCAAAACTGGTTTTAACCTTCTTTGTGTATTTGAAAGGTGTAACTCTGTGACCTCCATTGGTACACAGAATGTCCAGCTTAAATGAAGCCTCTAGGATAATATTAGCACTTTTGACATTGGCAATGAACAAGTGCCACCCTGGCACGCAAAAACTCTAACCGATTACACCTTTATGTAGCCTGGACTCCCTTGAGTCCGCTGCAAAAGGAATCACTGAATTTGCTCACCTGAGCATTAAATTATGGCTGTTCAAAGACAACATATTTATACAGATGGCCTCAGGGAGAGAGGACTTTCAAAAATTTGTCTAAGTCCTGAAAACCTCCTATAGCTACTCTAGACCAATCAAAAATATCGTACGCTAATTAATGTACATACAAAATACGGCAGCCGGCGTACTTTATGTACGGAAATATTTGGCACCACTCTCGGTCTGCCACGTGGCAAACAAGTCAACGTTATTCTGTCTCTTTTCTTCTCCGACATCCTATAAGATGATGCCACGTGTCTTTTCCTTCAATTTTGGGGAAGTGCTCCCAGATAACCTTTCCGGCATACCGGCACTCACGCGTGTTGTTTGTTCGTATTCTGACGATCAATTTCAGCCGTTCGATTTGACGGCGCGCCAAAAAAATGTTGACCGTTGAAATTCACCCGTCAATATTCCGTGTTGACCGTTGAATTTCGACGGTCAACATTCCGTGTTGACTGTTGAAATTCTTATTTCTTTACGAGCCGTTGATCGCGAAACGACATGTAACTTCGTTTGTTGAAATCAGATGTTGTTTCATTCATTTCTTGCGAAATTGTATTTCGTGCGGTACCACAAGTTTCTATGTTCCATTTCGTTCCGTAAGTCGTTAAATAGAATGTGTTGTCACGTCACTATTTAAATAATTATCAAACAATTTATAAATATCGATTCTTCAAGACCTACAGGATAAGGTGGACGGCTATCCCGTACGGCCGTCGTCCGGAGGACATAGGATCAAATCCTGTCCATGGCTACCTACCTTTTGCAGGAGTTTGTTCTTCAGCCTATCTTCTCATCTGACTGAGGCACCCATGGCTGCCTGTCATTTCTTAGTGACTACGACAAGTATGAGAACTGCAAGATTCTGGAAAAGGTAGAATATGAAATACCATGAAAGGATCAAATGACTTACCTTCATCCATGACAACTAAATGTTTTACCAAAATTATTATTGTTTAGCCAAATCATAGACTCTATATCCTTTGACATCCTCATCATATCCCACAAGGTATTTTGGTTTTCCTTTAGTATCTAGTTTCTAGTTCTTCCTATTGGTGTCAAGACTGTACAAGACTGTAAACTTGACTGCCAAATACTTTCAGGTGGGAGATATTTGGTTTCCCTCTAGCCCATCTCTCATAAGGTGTCATTCCTTTCACAGCTGAGTTAAGGAATCTGTTTGTTTGAGGAAACCGGTGACCCAGAGGAAGAAGAAGCACGAGCAATTGCCATAATATTCAGATTTATAAAAGAAGATACTCTCACGGAAAACACAAAAAGACCAACTTCACAATGAGACCCCAAGCAAACCAGACACACACTAGGTCTGCAAATTTGCCACAGTATGAAAAGTATAACAAACAAACCACATGCACAATTTCACAAGGTTTTGCTAAAAGATCACAATGATACAAACCACATGCACAATTTCACAAGGTTTTGCCAAAAGATCACAATGATCTTGCATTTCAAAAAGAAAAAAAAAATTGCTTGCAATTTTCCATTCACTGAATTCCTAACTCCAAAATATTCTAAGTCCTACATATACAAAGTAAACATATAGCTGATCTACACTGTACCACAACTACCGTGGTTTGTCAGGACACTAAACATCGTTCAAACTAATTCCCGCCATCTACCGTACAAGTATTTACATCAATCCATAACCCTAGCCACTGCTAAAGTACGCAGTCAAAGTTAGTCCAATGAAATGACGGTTTGGTCAATATTTCTCTTCAAAAATAACGGCGATCTCCGTCCGCCGTCCTCGTATTCATTCATCACCGAAGATGAACCTCCACGTGTAAATCTGGTCTCTCAAGTAAATATGTACTTTGTCAACCAACTCAACCAAGCTTGACTTCCCCACGGACCAACACGTGTACATAGAGTTTACCAAATCTGTGAACTCCCTTTGGAGTAACATACCACACCACATCTTGTCTACGTCAACTCAGTTTGTACACAAAACCGGCTAAGTCTAGACTTTTTTTCTCACACAAGAGATAGAGAGAGGACAAAGGTTTCTAAAACCAGCACTCCCCTAAACCTTTAGACTCTCTCAACCACTAAGTCCACATGCCTCTCTACAAAACTTCAACCTAGGTGCAGGTAAAGGCGTAGTCATCATATCTGCTACCATCATCTCATCCGGCAAATATCTGAGTTTTAAAATTTTGTTCACCACCTTCTCTCTTACAAAATGCAACTTTATATCAATGTGCTTGCTTTTGAAGTGATGACTTAGATGTAATCGCTATAGCTGCCTGGTTATCACACCACACTATTTGAGGTCCAGATTGTATAAAGTGAAGTTCTTGGAGAAGAGACTTTACCCAAAGTAACTCCTTGATTGTTGAGCTGGCTGCCATGTATTCAGCCTCCATTCTAGACTGAGCTGTGACTTTCTGAAGCTTGCTGCTCTAGCAACATGTTTCACTTCCGATCTTCATAATGAATCCAGTGGTGGAGCGGCGGCTTTGCATGTCTCCGTAGCTCGCATCGCTCCAAGTCTTAATCTTGACCTCTTTTTCACCGAGAGCAAGTCGTAGATTCCGTGTCCCATGCAAGATACCGAAGGACCCTCTTTGCTGCGTCCCAATCCGATCTCTTCGGATTTTGTAAACTCCGGCTTAGAGCACCAACTGCAG
The DNA here is from genome assembly GCA_037447655.1 of Zygnema cylindricum. Classification (NCBI taxonomy): domain Eukaryota; kingdom Viridiplantae; phylum Streptophyta; class Zygnematophyceae; order Zygnematales; family Zygnemataceae; genus Zygnema; species Zygnema cylindricum. The sequence continues at coordinate 19,927 of JBBHKE010001251.1, read as the reverse complement.
CCGCAATGTCCAGGTGTGTGCAGTTCATGAAGTAGATTAGGCTGCCAACAATTTGACGATATGGAATGGCAACCATAGAATCAGCCTCCCTTGATTCCAAGGTGTCATCAAAAATGACTCCTCCCTCGGTCTCCATGCCTTCCACGTTTTGCTTGAATTCTATAAGAGTGGCACTTCTCTTTGCCTCTGCCATGCCAAACTTCTCAAGCATATTCCCAATCGCTTCCCATTGTGTTAGATAGATTATTCTCCTATCTTTATCCCTTTCTACCTGAATCTTGAGAATATACTTTGCCTCTCCTAAATCTTTTATCTCAATTCTCGAATTGAAGTCTGCCTTTATTTTCTTTATCTCATTTAATGACTTACTCAGTAGTAGCAAATCATCTACATACACAGCAAAGTAAATAATCCCATCTTCCTCTTCCATAACATAGAGTGAGTGATCTGAACTAATCCTCACAAAACTAAGACCAAATAGAAACTCATCTAGTTTCAGATTCCACTAACGTGGAGCTTGCTTCAGACTATACAAAAATTTCAACAGTTTACAAACCAGATTTTCTTTTCCTGTCTCTGCATACATTTCAGGCTGCCTCATACAAATCACTTCCTCTAAATCTTCATGCGAGAAAGTTGTCTTTACATCCACTTGATGTTACTCCATATCCTCAATGGTTGCTAAAGTGAAAAGAATTCTGACAGTTGGAAATTGACAACCAGAGAAAAATTCTCCTTATAGTCAATTCCCTCTTTCTGACTATACCTCTTTGCAACAAGCCTAACCTTATATCTTTCAATAGAATTATCCGGATTTAGCTTAACTTCAAAAACCCACTTACAACCGATGGCCTTTCGATCCGGCGGAAGATCCACCAGCTCCGAAGTTTGAGCCTCCATTATAGATCGCATTTCATCATTTGCCGCGGAGATCCATTGATCCTTTTGCGGGGCTGAAAAGGCTTCCTGTATGGTGACCGGCTCCATTGTGGTGGCAGGAAATAGGGCATGTTCCACCGGGTTCACCTCGCACCCTGCTGCTTTGCCTTCTTCCCCCTAAAAATATGAGGTTGGAACTGTTGGATCCATACGTTGCCGCCAAGGAGGAAGAGGAGGAGGAGGAGGAGGAGGAGGAGGAGGAGGAGGAGGAGGAGGAGGAGGAGAAGGAGGAGGAGGAGCTTGTTGTACAGGTTGAACAACGGGAATGACTGGAGTAGGAATAGAGGAAGAACTTGTGAAAGAGGAAAGAGGAACATTTTCAAAAATTACATATTCTTGATTTTTGGCATTTTTCTCAAAATCTGTCATGCCAAAAACATCAACCGATTGACTTTCTTCATTAACCTGAATATTCGTAGTAATTTGAAGAGTTTTCCTATCTTGGTTGTAAACTCTATAGCCTACTGACTCATCATAATAACCCATAAAAATTCTCGGACAGATTTTGGATGAAGCATAGAAATAGGAAGATTATCCAAAATAAAACATTTACTACCAAAAACCCGGAAGTGACTTACATTGGGTTTATTTCCGGTCCACATTTCATAAGGTGTCTTCCCTTTTACCGCATTAGTTTTTATTCTATTCCTAATATAAGATGCACAAGAGAAAGCCTTACCCCAAAACTTGAAATCTATCCCTTTATCCAACATCATAGATTTTGCACTCTCCGTTAAAATCCGGTTAAGTCTTTTGGATACTCCGTTTTTCTCTGGAGTATAAGGAACTCTAAAATGACGAGATGTGTCGTGTTCCCTTAAATAATCCGAAAATGCATTCGAAATATATTCTCCCCCGTTGTCGGACCAAAGAGAGAGAATCGGCTTCCCGTGAAGCTTTTCCGCCCATGTCCGGAAATGCTTGAAGTGAGTGAACAATTCACTCTTTTCCTTCATGAAGTAAACTCTACGTACCGCGAGAAGTCATCCGTAAATGTAAATAGAAACACGCTGCCACTAAGGGAAGGAACTTTAGACGGTCCCCACACGTCCGAATGAATAATTTGCAGCAAATCCGTAGCCTGGTAATCCGCGGTCTGAGGTAGGGGCAGCTTGTGAAGCTTCCCTGAAGCACAACCATCACATACATGAGATTTTTTTTTTCCGAATATGACCCCATCTATCATTTTGTGTTTTACCATATTATCAAGGTTTTCATGATGAACATGACCGAGCCTCTTATGCCACAAAACATTTTCCGCAAGGACACTGGAATATGCATAGTCAATTTCATTATCCAAGTCTATCCGGTACAACAAGTTTGGGCCTCTAGTTCCTACCAAGGCTACTCTCCCATCTTTGCTTACTACCTTCTTCCCATTCTTTTGCAAAATTTTAAATCCTTTCATTTCAGCCACAGAAGTGGAAAACAATTTTTTCTTAAACTTTGGAATATAGAGAACGTCATGTAAGGTTCTTTTTAGAATCTGACCACTGATATCACATGCTAACTCCCTGCTTCCCTTTGCCGTAGCCTCCACACCGCTATCATCTGCGTAATAGATTTGACGAGTCAGAATAGGAGTATGGGTTTTGAAGTAAGCCCGGTTGCCGCACATGTGGGAAGAGCACCCGGAGTCCATAATCCATCCATTCTCTTGAGGCCCCTCCATGAGATCTTTTGCAAGGGCAAAGAACTCATCATCTTTCGATTGCGGAAATCTGACCACATCATCTTTTTCCCCCAATGGTTCGTCTTGTTGCGTCTCATCAAATGCAAGGAACGCCGCATTTTTCACCGGTTGTTTTGATACCGGCCCATTTGAAAGTGGTTCCTCCGATCGCACCTTCCACCCCGCACGGTAATTTCTTGTTTCACACGCTTTTATAAATGCCGGGTACAGCCGGAAAACATGACCTTGACCAAAGCAATAGACACACCTATCATATTGCCTATAATTAGGATTAGGGGTGAAGTTCCTATTTCCGAAAAATCCAGGCGGCCTATATCTCTGAGCATTGTACGCTACCGCTGATTTTCCACCATTCAATGCTATCTGAGTTACCTCTTCCTCTAGAATGTAAGCTTCAGCTACAACTATATTCTATCTAGCCATCTCTAACCTTTTCAATTGTTCCGCGGCTCCTCTATATTGAGGCGGAAGCCCTCTCATTAAAATCATAGCTTGATGATAGGGAGGAAAATTCCCCCCGGAACATGCATTTTCCGACAACAAAAGCTTCAAGCCATTACAATAAGAGTTCATATCACCCTCGGTATACTTATAATCCCAAATTTTCCCAGCAGTTATAACCTCATTCTGCTCACTAGCTAGGACATATGACTCCCGCCAAACCTTCCATATTTCAGATGCTTTAGAGATATTGATATATTTCATGTTCCAATCTTCGGACAAGAGTAATTTGAGAACATGCAATGCATCCTCATTTTTCGATTCATAATCCGGATCTGTATCCCTAAGGACACCGGAAATCACATCATACAATCTCACTTGCTTAAGGTAAGACTTAGTCAAATCTGCCCAATATAAATATTTTTGGCAATTAAACACCGAGATCCGTGAGGATGGGCCCGTGACCTGTTGGTTTGAGGCAACGGATGACCCAGAGAAAGAAGAAGAAGCACTAGCAGTTGCCATTATATTTAGATTATAAAAGAGGAAATTCTCACGAAAACCACAAAAAGACCGGCTTCACAATGAGGCCCCAAGGAAACCAGACACAAACTAAGTCTGAAAACTTGCCACAATATAAAGAATATAACAAAGAAACCATATGCAGAATTTCACAAGGTTTTGCCAAAAATCACTATGATCTTGCAATTCAAAAAGAAAAAAAAAGTTGTTTCGCAGTTTTCCATTCACTGAATTCCTAACTCCAAAATAATCTAAGTCCTACACATACAAAGTGAACCAACAGCTGATCTACAGCGTACCACAACTACCGTGGTATGCCGGTACACTAAACATTAATCAAACTAAACCGCGCCATCTTCCCTACAAGTATTTACATCAATCCTTAACCCTAGCCACTGCTAAAGTACGCAGTCAAAGTTAGTCCAATGAAATGACGGTTTGGTCAATATTTCTCTTCCAAAATAACAGCGACCTCCGTCCGCCGTCCGCGTATTCATTCATCACCGAAGATGAACCTCCACGTGTAAATCTGGTTCCTCAAGTAAATATGTACTTTGTCAACCAACTCAACCAAGCTTGACTTCCCCACGGACCGACACGTGTATATAGAGTGTACCAAATCTGTGAACTCCCTTTGGAGTTACATACCACACCACATCTTGTTTACGTCAACTCAGTTTGTACACAAAACCGACTAAGTCTAGACTCTCTTTCTCACACACGAGATATAGAGAGGACTAAAGGTTTCCAAAACCAACAATGAACTCTTTCACAGCCAAACAAGAGGCCATACACTCAGCCTCCATAGTAGACTGAGCAACCACCGTTTGTTGCTTACTGCTCCAACTGCAAGCACCTTCCCCCACATACAACATATACCCAGAAGTGCATCTTCTCATAGGTGCATCCCCATAACTGGCATCACTCGAAGAAGTGATATCACTGTGCTCCCCTCCCAACTGCAGCCATAACTCACTGTTTCCTACCAGATATCTCATGACACTCTTAGCTGCCTCCCAATCTCTCTTCCTAGGATCATTAAGACTCTTACTGAGGACTCCTAGTGCTTGCGCTATGTCCGACTTTGTACAGTTCATAAAGTAGATCAAACTTCCTACTTCATAAACTCTCTCTCCTCTAGACTCATCTGATCATCTAAGATTATCACTCCTCCTTCTACACTCCCATCACTTGCATTTTTCAAGTCCATTGGAGTGGTACAACTGTTAGCCTTTTCCATCTAGAATTTCTCAAGCATTTTACCTATTTTTTCTTTCTGAGTAAGTCTGATCATCCTTTTCGCCCTATCTCTCATCATTTGGATCCCCAAAATATATATTGCCTCACCTAAATCTTTCATATCAAATCTGCTTCTAATATCTTTCTTTAGTTTATTGATTTATTCTAAAGAATTACTGAGCACAAGCAGATCATCCATGTAGATTGCAATAAAAATGATACCATTCTCATCTTAAAACATATAGATAGAATGGTCAGAGCTGATCCGGATATATCCCAGACCGGTGAAAAACTCATCTAGTTTCTTATTCCACTGTCGAGGAGCCTGCTTCAATCCATATAACAACTATATGAGCCTGCAGACTTTGCTCTCTTCTCCTTCCTCCACAAACCCCTCGGGTTGCCTCATGAAAATTTCTTCCTCTAACTCACCATTAAGAAAAGTTGTCTTAATGTCCATCTGGTGCATTTCCATGTCTTTCGCTGCTGCCAGACTGAGGAGAACCCTTACAAATAGAAACCGAACAACATGAGCAAAGGTCTCCTCATAGTCAATCCCCTCATTTTGAGTGAACCCATTTGCTACCAATCGAGCCTTATATATCTCAATGGTATTATTTGGGTTCAATTTTAGTCTAAACACCCATTTAGAGCCAATACATTTTCTGCCTGGAGCACAGTCCGCTAGTTCCCAGGTATTTGCTTCCATGATGGAAGCCATCTCATCATTTATTGCTCTAATCCATCTGTCTTTTTCTGGGTTGTTCATTTCTTCCAAGTATGACTGAGGCTCATCAAGATGAGATAGCTTAGTTACCTTCTGAGCAGCCTGTCTCTCTTCTATCCTTTTGCTGCTCCTTCTCCTTCCCTCGAACTCTGAAGTTGGAATGGAAGGAGGTCTCCGATTTCGCCTTACTGTCTCATCGGCTCCCCTATTCATGGAAGCCGGTTCCTGTTCCTTCACTTCTGTCTCCTTGAAGTTCATAAGAATATATGAGGTGTCCGGTAGATCTCCTGTATCTTGAATCTCCCCTGAATATGCAATCACTGTTTCACTCATGTACTTTTCGGAAAAGACATGACTCTCCTCGCTTTTAAACTCAAAACGGATTTTTATCTTCTTGGTATGTTTGAAGGGGTCAAATGACTTCCCTTCATCTATGACAACTAGGTGTTTGACCAGAATAATATCTTTCTTTGCTAAGTCATAAACTCTATATCCCTTGACATCCTCATCATATCCTACAAAGTATCGAGGTTTTCCCTTAGCATCTAGTTTCCAATTTTTTCTTATCTATATCAAGACTGTAAACTTGGCCTATAATACTTTAAGGTGTGAGATATTTGGTTTCCTTCCAACCCATCTCTCATAAGGTGTCATTCCCTTTACGACTGAGGTAAGGACTCTATTCTTAATGTAGTTGGCACAATTCATGGCTTCTGCCCAAAATCTCTTTCTTATTTTCTTGTTAGCCAACATACTACATACACTATCTCTTAGTGTTCGGTTCAATCTTTTAACTACCCCATTTTGTTCCGGGTTATATGGTACAGTTTTTTGGTGTTGAACTCCCTCATCTCTCAGGTATTCCTCAAACTGGTTAGAGGTTTATTCTCCCCAATTATCAATCTTTATTCTCTTAATGGGGGTTTCATGCAACTTCTCACTCAAGGCTTTATATTATTTGAAGTAAAATGGTGTTTCACACTTTGTTTTTAGGAAATAGACTCTGGAGTACCTATACCAGTCATCGGTTATTTCTTACATAAACCTCTTCCCTCAAACCGAATGTATTTTTGCAGGTCCCCAGATATCTGTGTGGACTAGATCTAGTACCTTTTCCCCCCTTTATGTAGCGGCTTTGGGAAAAGAAAGTGTGTGAGCTTTTCCTTGAGCACATCCACTAGAATCATCCACCATTTCATTATCACCAAACTGAATGCCTTCTACTACACCAATCTTCTTCATTTCCCTCAACTTATCAAAATGCACATGCCCCAACCGCTTATGCCAAATCATCAACTTTGGGACACCAACATTGTAAGCAATCTTCTTTTCATTACTCGGGTTAAACCTAAGCCTAAACATTCCTTGGCTACCCTTATCTGCTGTGAAGTAAACTTCATCCCCATAGTTAGTTGTAAAGACTCCCTTTCTAGTGAAGGTATCAAACTCCTTGTCATCTAACAGAGATGTAGAGACAAGATTTTTACTCAGCTGAAGAATATAGAGCACCTCTGAGAAAGTGAGTATAGAAGTCTTACCCTCCACTAAGACTTTCAGATATACTAATCCCACTAGATATGTAGTAACCACTCTTCCATCCCCATACACTATTTCTACAGTAGGGATTTTCCTTAGCTTAGTGAAGAGGTCTTTGCCATGGCACATATTCATGGATGCACCTAAGTCGATGATCCATCATTCTTGTTGAGCTTCCCGAATTGCTCCAAAGGCACACTTTTGTCTCCGAGAGATCTCTTTCTCCTCCAGACTCTCGTTAAGAAGAAGCTCCCCATCCTCCTCAAAGGACTCGTCCACGGTTTCTCTTGTCACTTTTGTGACCACAAGTGCCTTTTTCTTCCCTCCAGAAGAACCCCTTCCACGTTTCTCTTCGAGCCTCAACTCCGACAGCTTGACACAATCCGCAATCAAGTGTCTTGGCTTTTTGCAAAAATGACAAGGGCCCTCTGGGGGCCTCGGTCCTCCAAACTGATCTCTTTCCCCTTTGTACGGTTTCTTCAGATCCTTCCCCCATCTGTCCCCTCCTGCTGCTAAAGCTTGAATGCTCTTTCCTCCTCTCTTTATCTCCATGGTGTTTTCTTGCACAAGTATCATCCGGACAATTGTATTCCACTTCTATGAAATATCAATCATTTCATGTACTCGGTACACTATGTTCTCGTACTTGTCTGGTAACTTCATGATGAGAGTGTTAATCTTCATCTTCATTGTACTTGTCCACCTGGCACTTTCCATCTCCTTTTACAAATAAGAAAGGTGATTACAATAATCTAACATCTTTCCTCCTTTGTAAGTGTAACTCAATAGCTTCTGCTCAGCCATCTAGAGCTCCTGAATTGCACCAACTCTATAGATCTCCACCAAACTCACCCACAACTCCTCGGCCTTGTAAATGTGAAGGTGAGGGGTGGCCAAAGCTTGAGTGAGGTGCCTTAGAATGAAGTTCGTGGCAGCCATGTTGACTTCTTCCCACATTTGAGTATCGTTTTCTGCGGTCTTCACAACCGCCGCTCCCGGTGCCGTGGCAATGGGAGTGAGGCATGTCTCTTTCCCTTTCCCCTTTTCAGACACACTGCTATCCCCATCATGTGCCTTCTCCGTTGAAGCAATCGCTGCTGCACGAAACCTTACTCCTCCAAATCTTGGAGTTCCCGAAGGTGGACATTTCACTTGTCCAGTCACAATTCCCCAGTATCGTTTTTCGCACAAAGCCCCCATCATCATGGCTTCCTAATAGATGAACCCATATCCATTGAAGGTGGGCACCCTAGAGAGTTGGCCCATATCTTGCAATACTGTGTCCTCCATAGGACTACAGAATTCAAGAAGCCTCTAGATAGTTTTTAACTAACCCACTTCAAGCCACAACCACTATTGCCCTAAAAGGCGTGTTGGCAGTTTGATTGCATCCTTGTGCAGCATGGACTCCCTTGAGTCCGTAGCAAAAAGAATCACTGAAAACGGCCTACTAGCCGCTAAGCTCTAAGGCGGCAAAAATGCCAATTTTATACAAAGCTCTCTTAGAGAGAGGTGACTACCTACCAGATTTTCCTAAGTCCTAAACCCCTCTCACAACCCCTATCTACTAAAGTACGAACCAATCATATGACTGTAAAGTACAGAAAGGTACTACGGCCGATGTTCTTTCTATACGGCCTGTGTATGACAAGGCTAGTGAGTGGACGCGTGTCACCCTTCCACTCGTCCGTATGTTCCCCGGAATTCCCGTGACCAAATGTTATCCCTCCACATGGCGCAAGGTCATGCCACGTCTATAAAAGCCAAAGTGACAATTCCGCGATCTTGGCAGTGATGTGTACAGTCGGATTAAATCGGACATTAAATGTCGGTCGTCGAAACAAAGTCCGATTCATTTGTTTTGTGTGAAATGAAGTCCGCATTAAACTTTAACTAGTTCTATGTTCCTTCGTACATATTTTAGTTAATCGGTTTTAGTACCATACAATAGTTTAAATACATATCAAACCCTATATATCCTAATAGACTTCTACGACAGACTGGTTAGAGTTAGCAGCTACGCTGCGCTCTGTTGGTCGGAGGTTCGTGTTGTTTTGAAATGTTAGTTTCGTGCGTACGCGACATTTTCGTGCTTAATTTATTAAATGAATTTACTGTGGAGGTTTGAATGGTTTTGCGTATTGGGGGAGTGAATGTACGGATATATATTGTTTCGGGACGAACAAAATAGAAATTGAGTGGCGCGGAATGCTTAATTGAAATGGACGCGATCCGATTTGAAATATTTGAATGGTTTGAAAATGTACGATGGGCGTACGAAACATAATGCGACAGACATATTTATGAAAAAGGACACCACAAGTACGAAGTGTCTTATTCGGCAAGTGGACTTCAATGCGCTTTGTGATGTCATAAGATATTTGTTGACTTACGTGGATTTCGTTTGGATTTTGTGACCACGCGGAATTGCGTCAATCACACAATGTTTATTCTGGACGATCCGGATTCTTTGAAGAAATTCAAGGAATCTCGTTGAGTGACGTAGCACGATTTTGTGAGATTGTGTGTACGTGTAAATATTTGGTCGAACATTGTTTTGTCTTTTTGTGTATTAAGTATTAGTGTAGGTTTACTCACTTTGACATACCTTGAAGTATTCGGGTATACAAACATTAATAGAGGTAGCTGGTAGATAGCGTACGGCTGGTATGCCTCCCTACATTCAGCAGTAAGCTCTTGTATATATTTGTATGACTTAGTCATTTCAGGACTTAGGAACTTTTTGGACCAAAAACTGTTTATGGTTTTTTTATGTACTTTTATCTGAGGATTACTCTCATATCTGTTGGCATAAATGTCTGAAATTCTGCATGTATGTTCTTCTATATACTATTAATATTTTCACAGATTTTCAGGCCTATTGTGTACCTGGTCTGTGTTTTACTTCATTGTGAAGTTAGTCTGTTTTATCAAAGTTCTGGCAGACTGTTTTTCTGCAACTTTGACTAGATGATGTGATCACTCTATTTATTATTTTTGTCTGAAACTTTGTGAAATTATTTTATAGCCTAAATGATATCTGCTAATGTAGTTTCACCTTGTTTTGTTAATTCTGTTGAATTCTGTGTGTATCCAAAGTAGGCTGTTTTTGGGGTAGTCTGTGGTGCTTCCGAGGGTGAATCCATGGCTAGAAATGGCTATGGACAACAGTTCGAGTCCTGCCGGACTCAACCTTTTGTTGAGAGTGACTTAAGTCACTCTTTAGTCTTGCCTATGGAGCTCAGGTAGCCATGGCTTCATCACTCTCTGTCTCTCCTTCAGTGACTAGAACAAGTATGGGGGCAAAAGAGAAGAGATGGAGGCAGGCTGCCTATATTTTTCTTATCTGTTTTCGCTAACATATTTAGACCTAGAAAATACCAAAAAAATAATTATTTCAACACGCCGAATTTTATGCGACCAATCACGGTCCTTTCCAAAGTGAGCGAAGTGGCCTACAAACTTGATATTCCCAAGGAATGGCTAATACACAATGTGTTCCATGTTTCCCTCCTCAAGCCGTTTCGCGACCTCGATTCGGTTTTTCCTAATCGCCGTCCAAAATCCCCACTACCAAATATTCAAGGTACCTCGGATGACTACGAGGTGGAGGAAATTCTGCAATTGTGTCGACTACGAAATTCCGACTCCATCAAATTGGAGGACGATTCTTGGGTGGACGAAAAGGATCTTCATTCACCTGATTTGCTGCGCCGGTTTACGCAGAGTGCGGACACTCAGCACAACTGGAGGGGCAGTCGCAATAGGCGCAAAAAGGGGACGAATCGCGATATCGCAACGGTCGTAGTCATTTTGGGGACGCGGCGAGGAAACGCAGCGGCGATGATAACGGACCGCAACACTATGGTAGCACAACCACTGAAGCGCAGCATAATAACAGCGCCATCAGAGAATTGCAACGCCGCCGCTGCGATGACAGAAGATCGCAACGCCGCAGTTGTGAATCACAACATTGGTAACGTTTAACCCTCAGTATCGTCGCGGCAGGGCAATCTATGAAATGTTGGACGCTGCGATACTCTCGCACGCTGCAACGCTTAGAGGATTCCAATTGTGAAACCCTCAACCCTCTCAACTGTAGCCGCCATCAACCTTCGCGACCAGCCTAGTCGAAACAGTTTGGAGACCATCTCGCTGTGCACCCCTAGTTTACTGTCACTTATCGAGGTTCTTAAACTATCTTGCACAATACCATCCATGGCGTCGTCGTCCTCTCCACCACCGAAAATGTGGAGACTTGTACAAATAGGTCAAGAGGATATAACCCGCGAGCATAGATTGCTAGTTGCAGCTGAGGTCATGGTAGAGGCGGACCAGAGAAGGGGGATGGTGGAAGAACCGGAGTAGGGAGAGACAGCTAGTAGTGAGGAAGGACCGGCTAAAACTAGTGGAGGGAAAGGGTCAGAAAACTCGAACAACCCCGAGTATAACCCACTTAAAGAGGGGGGCCGAGAGGATGAGGAAGATCATGAGCTCTCAAAAGCTGAAAAGTTGGAGCAGGAAGCGACACCCCCACAAATAGAGGAGCGTGCCTCTGATCAAAAGGTGATAAGGGACCAAAATAAGGAGAGTACCGCTGACAAGCAGTCTTCAGAGAGCTCCAAAAAAAAAGCTCAAAAAAAAAGCCGAGGCGCAGTATCCTAGTGGGGATGATGTGTTTATCCTCCAACGAGAGGAAGGAGAAACGGAAGGAGAAAGTGAAAGAGAAGAAGAAGTTTGCCACTATCTTTTTTCACTCCCTATCGACCCGCAACATCCAAACCTCGCCTTCAGCTTTGCCAAACACTATTATTGGGATCCTTCGGAGTGGCCAACACCGTGGCGCACAGGAAAACCTAGGGAACATGTGAACATCCCTGCCAGTGTGCCGTCACACCCGACCCTAAAATTTTACGAGGACGAGGGACCTAGGGAATAAACATAAGGGTTATGTTCAGCTAAACCCTCATTCATTACCATTCGTGGAAGTGGTTGAGACCATTACCGATACAGGGTGGATGTTCCCTGATTACTCTGCCTTTATCACCCATGGGATGTCCGCATTCAGGATATCATTTTGCGGGCAGAAGTCACACCAGAGGTACGAACACTCAAGTTGGTTTGGAAGAATGCTATGCAGTGAGCCCGAGCTGCCAGGAAACATATTTCTTTCAAATTGAGGAGAGTACCTCGGTGGGAACTGGCAAACGAGGTGGCAGCAAAAGCCCCACAAATGGCAGCGCCCGAAGCTTCCCAAAGTCCGGCACCCGAAACGCCTGCGCTTGAGGCCGCCCCTCCACAACCAGAAGAACAAACAGCTGCACCGGGAGGGGAAGGGGACGGACTGCAGGAGCGAATCGTCAAAAGCCGCTTAACAGCGGTGGATCACCACATCCCACTTTTGGAAACCCGATGTGAGCAACTCCAAAACCAATTCAATACCCTGCGGGAGGAGTTCGAGGAGTACCGGGAAGAAACATTTGACATACTCCCGCAGTTCGAGGAGTACCGGGAAGAAACATTTGACATACTTCGCCAGCTCTAGTTCCTCGGGAGTAAGTAACATTCAGCAGGACGCTGAATCCTTGGTGGGAGGCACTGTAACAGGATAACAGAGTTGTGTACAGTGTAGTTAGAAACAAAGCTGTTGCAGTTGCGGTTCAGAGCAGCGCAGCTGCATGACACACTAGCGCAGCATAGCAGCATAGTGTAGAAATTGATGGTTCTTTTAGTATATTCTAGGTCTAAAATGAAATGCAGAAAGAGAAGCCGAGGCAGTGTGTCTCTAACTTCTCTCTCCAACTCCCACACTTGTTGCAGTCACTGAGAAGTTGGAGAGGAAGCTGGTGCCATGGCTGCCTATGCTATCCAGAGATTTATGGGGTAGTAAAGTAGTTGATTTTCTAAAAAGAAAGTTGTCCGTTCCAGGATTTGATCCTAGTACCTACGGATAGATAATGCCGCCGGTAGCCGGCAGCCTTATCCATTTAGTCTAGGATTAGTGATAGACGATATAGGGTTTAGTAATTATATAAACGCCATTATATAAGCTAATTCATTTAACGACAACTATATCCGGGATACATAGAGTTAGTTATGAAAAGTACGGATTACGAGTACGGAGAAGAAATAAGTACCGCACATTTGTTTCGATAGCGAAACGAATACAACGCAAATACTTATGACGGCTATGATTGAAATCAGCATTCAATCGGACGGCCGAAAAGAATGTCGAGATCGCGGAAGAGGATTTCGGCGGTTTATGGTCGCCACCACATCGAATGACACGTGGCACCACAACATTGGATTTCGGCATCTCCAAGGATTACGGAAACGAATCCAGATAAGACACGTGTCGACTTTTTTGCCATGTCGTACAATGTCTGTACAGAAAGTATACCGGCAGCTGTACCATTTTGTACGGTACATAAATATGATTGGTGTAGTACGTCAGTAGATAGAGTTTTAGAGAGAGATAGGACTTAGAAATATTTGGTAGATAGGACCCTCTCTCCTAAAGAGCTTAAGTACAAAAGGTCAACTTTGACCCTCCATAACTTACTGCTCAGAGGAGCAAATTCAGAGATTCTTTCTGCTATTGACTCAGGGGAGTCTTGCCTTCATAGGGGTGAAGGTGGTCAAACTTTTTGTCTGCCAGGATGGCAGTTATTCTTGCTGAAACACAAAGGGGTCAGGGATATCCTAGAGGGTTCTTGCAAGCTGTCCATTCTGAGGACCTATGGAGGTCTCACAGTTACACATAGCAACGCACTGTAGCAATATAGCAACGCCGGAATGTAATTGACCGCAGAAGATAGTTTGGAAGATCGTGGTTTGGAAGTTGCATGGTAAAGTACCGGTTGACTTCGTTGGTTCCGTGGAACAAACAGTGTTCACCTTGAACGAGGCAACAATCTCTTCCGTTAAAACCAATCCTCTATGAATGTTGTGTGCCTTTGTTGTTGCTACGAGGGAATCCTTGGGGATAATTCACTTGTGCATTGTAAGTGTGGTGATACTATCCTGTCCCTTTTACATTCGGGGAATAACACGTACAGTTGAGTGTACTGGCCGTACAATTTTTTGTACGGTCCGTACAGTTATTGCCGATAGTTATCGATATTGGTGATATTGCCTATAACAACCGATAAATATCGGTTATTTATTGACGTTAACGCCGATAACGATGTATCGCACCAGTATATCGATTATCGGGTACCGAAAAATAATTCCATATCGGTTATCGGCATACCCTTACCGATACACAACACCACAAAACTGCAATAAACCCTTGCGAATTTTTTGCCCAACCTTTGTGAACGCTAGGAATTTTCTAAAATACGTACAAAACTTAAATATTGTGTGTTTTTTTCAAAATTTCGACTATTCGTATTTTTTGTCGGTCATAATATATAATTGTGGAATTCCTTTACAGCATGAGCTTCTTACAAAGTGGTTCACACTATTTTTGATTCAATATTCCTTTTTTACAGACACATAGTCCGTGAGGGGAATCTTTCGGAATTTGTTTCACGGACATTCTAATTGTTACGACTAGCAATCCTTTTGTCCGTTTGGGTGTACGATTATTTTGTCTTTTATGAACTAAAAGACTCACACGATATGAGTACTCGCGTTACTGCCCGTAATTTTACTTTTCTACTTTTTTTTAAGGGACAACATGAAGTTCGTGTGGAACTTTTTGAAGACACCTCCGTCAGTCAATCAACCGGTTCAGTTTAAAATAACTTTTTCCTATTCCATTCTTTGTCTCACACTATTGTAATCTAATCGGTATTTCAACCTCAAATCACATATTAAATATTGTTCAGAGGAAAATGTGTTTTATTTATTTTCGAAGTACGAAGGACACAATAAAGTACAGTACTAGAACTGGTCGTACGATTTGATTTGTACACCACGAATCGTAATTAGAGTAAATTACTCTAATTCGGTCGCTCGAATTTTTGACTCTATCACATCAAATAGAGTATACGATTCTATTTTTTTCATTATTCTAATTTAGGTAAGGTTTACTTAGAGTAAAAAAATCTAATATAGGTCCGTTTTCAATAGTGTGGAATACAGACGACGTCCGACAGTGCAAAATTGTACTTTTCTAAATATAATGGCACAAATACCGATTTAATAGACTCGCGGTCGCACGTGGAGTTGCGTTAAACAAAAAGACCCAATCACATCGAAAAAAATCCGTTAGCATAAATTTCGTCCGTTGACAACATCGTCGTCAGTTTGAACATTAACTTTAAGTAACACGTTACAAGTTTATAGTATAACGGCGACAACACGTCTTTGCGTTTATTTCTATAATAACTTTGTAACTTTTGTTCGACATTCCACGTATTCAGTTAGAATAGGGAACTTCGCACCAATTTCATTAAAACTGTATTCTAATATAGGATCGCGTCTAATTTAGCGTAAATATTAATTCTAAAAAAATCAAACTTACCAAAATGCCCTTTGAAAGGAGTAACTTTTTACTGTAATATGGGTTTTTTAACACAATGGCACGTGAAATAGAGTAAACATACTGAAAAAAAGAGAATAAATATATGACATTTGGCGTGGGCGATATATGTCGTGAGGCAACGCCAAATGTGAATAGACCTCATAAAATATAATTGTTTTGGACCAATCACAAGTCACGCTTTCTATGTCCAATCGCAGCCGCTCATTCCTTTATTTTTTTTCCCTTTGGAATCTGACGACTGCAACGCCATTCTGTATGCGCCGCCATCCTGAAAATCTCTCCATTTTTCCAACAGGGATCTGTGAGAGACTCGCTTCCTCTTTCACCTCCATGGATTGCACGTTGCCCACGTCATCGCTTTCCCGTCCTCGCCTTACTTTTTTAGGTTGTTTACTTTATTAGGGTCTTGATGTACGAAATGGCGAACATTTTGCTGCCAGCCAACTCCACCATTGGTGACGATGCATGTGGGTATTCTCTTAGCGGTGGTTCCATATGACGTGGCAAATGCCATTTTCTATCTAAACATTCAAACATAATTTATGGAAATTTATGATAAGTCATGCCTTCTAATCCTTTCACTTTGTTGCCGGTATTTAGTGGGCGGTTATGTCCTTCTTAATTTTTATTACCATTTTTGTTTTATGAAGGGTTATTTCAAGGTGACTCATAAGTTTTTTTTTTTTTTTCTGGTTTTGCTTTTGTTTCTCCTTTCACCTTTTCCGCTAACCATTTGATTTAAGCTTCATTTTTTTAACGCTTATAAATATTGATGGCGAGGGTGTTGAGATAAATGTTCATAATAGTTAAAAGGGAAAGATATATTCCTTTGTTATATTTTGTGTTAGATTTTTATAATAACAACCGGTTTTGTAATCTGTACGCTTGTAAAATTTGCTATTTTTAATGGATTGAAAAACATAAAAATGTGTATTTGTTGACTTTTTATTTCATGTCCTTAGAAAGAGATTTTTAGCCAAATAATAAAAAAATAATTAAAAAATGGATCAAAATTTATTCTCGCTTGAAGTACGATACAATAAAAAAACTCAGAGAAACCCTAAAAACTCATAAAAAACCCTTGGACCTTTTAACGGATTGACAGTTGAATCTAAATCTTTTTTTTTTTCAGGATGGGGCCAAAGTTTTTGATTTATTTCCGACATCATGTTACTTTCAACTTTATATTTTTTCTGTTGCATCAGAGGATATTGAAATAATTAGTATAAAGATGGAATTAAACGGAGGTAATGGATAGAAGATTCAAGAGAAAGTGGAAATGTATAGAATTTTTTAGGAGTTCAGAGCATATATTCAGTTTTGGAGTGTGTACAATAGTGAAATTTTGGATTCATAATTGTTTTTTTTTATAATAAGTTCTACATGTTATTACTCTTTTTTTCACTCTACGTATGACTGTCTTGTGTTTTGTACCAAATAATTTTGTCTTGATACATGTTTGCGTTAGCTATGGAATGTTGTTTTTTTATTCTTTTGTCATGGATGCTTACTTACCAGCAACGAGGCATTGTCGTCGCTAGATTATACACCAATGGAATGAAGGTTTTTTTTTTTTTTGTCATGGATGTTGACCTATCGGCGACGAGGAGTTTTTGTCGCTAGGTTATACACCAATGGAATGAAGGTTTTTTTTTTCTTTCATCGTGGTTGCTGAACAACCGGCGACGAGACATTTTCGTCGCTGGATTTTACACCGGTTATTTTTGATGTTACAATTGACTAAACAACTGGCTTAATGGACCAACCGGCGACTAAAGTGTGTCGCCGCTGAGCTGTAGATCTGCAATAAGGCAATATCGCCGTTTAATAAAAAAACATTAAGGACTTTATGTCATCGTTGAAAAATGTTTCGGCTATGAGGCAAAGTCATCGCTGAAGATCTTATAGGCAATGACAAACTGTCAACGCTGATGAAATAACTATGAAAAAGTCCATGTCAATGGTGCGACAGCGACCAACGGTGAGGCGCGCTCGTTGTCTAACATGAATAACGTCAAAAACCACATGTTTGTATATTAAAGCTAAAAAAAAAGAATATGTTCACCCATGTCAACATCATGCGTCACATAGGTGAATGATAAACACACAGTAACACATTGAGCATGACGAACCATAGCTCGTGCACATACTCATATATTGTCAAAAGAAACTCATGTTACATAAAATGGTTGTGTTCTACATCGTTTTGGCAAACTTACTTCACAATGAAGTAAATAAAAAAATTGCAAAAATAATGACAGTGTAATAAGAGACACACTATGCGACGTATTACCCCTATTATATTGTATGATAACTCCTATCTCCTAAATCCGTACACTCTTTTCATTTTTAAAACGGGTAATACAAGCGAAATCAACAAAAACTAAAAAATATGCCTCTTCTACGCTTCAAAATCCACTAAAAAGGCATACATATACCTGGAATATCATCGCGGAGATTACGAATCGGGTGACTCCTATTACGGTTTGTGAGAATAAACATGGGTGATTCAATCCGTGCAATCACCCCTCCAGTGAGACTGGCCATCAAAATTATGGATTCGCCTCCACCCGCAAAGTCGGCATACTTCACGACTTCATCGCCTCGGAAGCCTAATGTTTTGCCATTGTCCATATTCAAAATCAAGTGGGTCTCATCCATATTCTCCACTAAATCTTCGTCAAGCTCACCTAGTTCACACAATGAAGATGACGACAACAAAACAAAGATGAGTAAAAAAGAGTTAGTACTTTAGGTTTGATAAAAGCAACAATTATGACGCCAAAAAATAAATTACAATATCATGGATAGCAATAAAGTATAAGTCTTACCCGAAAGGAAGTCCCTTTTTAGAACACCCAAATGATACGCCACGGTTTTCTCAATGTGTTCCTCTTTTTCCGGACTACATTGTAATTTGCCATTCTGGGCACGGATGACGATGTTCTGTTTCTCATGAAACCTTTGGATCCACCTTTTTGTAATTCGTGTAGTCCTCTCACGGTCGAACTCGTCAAAGTACTCCGGCCCATGCTCCTCTTTCAAACGTACAATGATGTCGTACGCCATCTCTTGCACAATTGACGTAGAAAGTTGCATACCCGCCTTTTTCAATAGATGAAAATCCTAGAGTATTTCTTGATCAAGACGGGTCACCCATGTCATTTCCTTCCTTCCCCTGCCCGGTAATGCTTTCATTACCGCCACAATTTGTTTCCCAAAGCCCGACGTAGACAATGTATTACTCGTATCTCTTATGCCTTGTACTATGGCCACCTTTTCGACCCACCATCTCCTTGCTTGTTGATACCCTGCAGATAAAGATACGAAGAAAAAACATTAAATACATGTGCTTCTGTATGTTTGTGTTGTCTAAGCGACAAGAATTTGTCGTCGCTGGTTTGGCTTCGACAATCATCGCCGAATCAGCGACGTCAGTATTTCGTCGCTGAATAAATGATGACAAACCGTCATAGGATATTCAGCGATGAAAATTTCTCGTCGCTGATTCGGCTTGAACAAAATGTCATTGCCAATTTAGCGACGACGTTATCTCGTCGCTGAATAAATGTGACAATCCGTCGTCGAATATTCAGCCATGAGAATTTCTCGTCAATGATTCAGCTTGAACATAATGTCATTGCCAATTTAGCGACGACATTATCTCGTCGCTGAATAAATGTGACAATCCGTCGTCAAATATTCAGCAATCAAAATTTCTCGTCGTTGATTCAGCTTCAACAAAATGTCATTGCCCATTTAGCAATCATACAAATATATACCAAAAATAGGTTGGGAAGGTTAGGCTTGGCAAAAGGCTTACCAGCTGGGCTATTTCGTCACTGACTCACTGGCTACGGTGACTATCCCTCCAAATTGCCCCTTTTAATTTTCTTAATCTCTCGAGAGAGGATTGCCACAATTCGCCGAACATGTCTCAGTTGATCTCGTTGCTCCGAGAATTTGCTCCGAGAATCAGCAGTAGTAGTGGAAGTAGACATGAACACCAGCAGAAACTATCAAAGTACCTACTCAACAGCCAACTTTGAACTGACACAAAATATGACTCAAATAGCCAATATGCCACAAATTTTTCACAGTGATACATAATACACTAAACTGCCAATTCCCAAAATTGCGGCCTAAATGACCAAGTAAACCATAAGATATGATGTTTGGAAGTTTCCCAAAAACTACCCTCATAAAATCATACTCCCAAAACTGGATACTACAAAACTGGCTAAGTCCTAAGTTATATACTCACAGTGTGTATCTACTGATCTACACTAATTTGGGTAACCGTTACTACGGTTATTGTCCTGACTAACGACAAAGCATC
>JBBHKE010001250.1:0-19589 GCA_037447655.1 Zygnema cylindricum | reverse complement strand
GCATTTTGTAACTTTGTATAAAAGGATCTCGTTTCATAATGAAATTATCAATCTCGATCACACAATTCCAAATGTTTTGACTCTCACTATCTTTTATTATGGCGTCCAATAATCCTACTCCTATAGGCGTTGGCAAACCTTTTTTGAAGAAATTTTGCATTGCATCTGTAATAGGCTTGTATGAAATCCCAACCATTTGACATCCTCTCAAGGGAACTTTTGAAAAAGATAACGTTTTGGCGCCTGTCTAGGACATCAGGAAAAGGACTTATGATGTTGTTTCACAAGTAGGTTCCCCGTAGAAATGATTCCACACTGCACTTAGTTGAGGACGTGTGTGTTGTGCATAAACCGTCGCCATAATTTTTCCAAAAAAGACACCTGCTTTACGACAGGTCTTGTCGAAAGACCTCCACAATAATGACGGATGCCTCATTAGTTTTCTGTCAAAATCTTTTGTTGCAATTATTCTCTTCCGTCTAGTTTTTGGGGCTTATATTGTTTGATTATCAGTTCTCCTCTCAACTTGCATAAAGCATCTTAATGCACAAATTCAAGATTTACAACTGCACTGGCAAAAGGGGTGAGTGAAAGCAAAGGGGATAAGTGAATGGTTTTGCAGAAGAAAGGGAGAGAAATGCAGGCCTACAATTCCGTTGTTTATTATGTTGACTTTGTTGATGGGGCTTTGCATAATAGCGTAAGTTGTGGGCCATTTTCAAAATTATTTAGCGTTTTTTTGGCAAAGGAGTTGTAAAGCTTGAATCTGCACAAATAAATCATTTTTTAAGGCAATGTTCTGTAGATAAGTGATACAGTGCTGTACTGAAAGCCACCTTTTCCTTGCCACGGTGCGTTTGGTGTCCAAAAACTGAGGGTCTTGGAATACGAACGTTTAGGATATGAATTTGCTGGCTTGGTGCGGAGATACAAGGAAGCGTTGACTGTAGGCGTAGGACTTTTCGCTTAGCGCTGATGTTGCTTGGTGTGCAGGGACTTTTCTCAACTTTGTAGTTTGCTTTTACATAATTGTCGAATGTGATGCGTTTTTTTTTGGGGTGTCTGCCTGGATATATTGTGTCTGGATATTAAGACCCCTTATTTATCTATATTCCCATCTACGGTCATTTTGACTCCGTGCATCAGAACTTGAGATGATGTCCTCAATGTTTTTGTGACAACAAAATGAATGAATTTATTATCGGACATACTTTTACTGTAGTTCTCTCGTTTTTTTGGCTCTGACTTTTTCTTTGGAGGGCCCATGTTTGCAGCACTTGGAAATGCAAAAGTCGATTTATGAGGATCTTGTACAGGATATAAAAACAGGGCGAGAATCTGCTGGTTACAATGAAAAGTGGGATGAAGTTTCGACATCGGAATCGACAAATTATTGACTCGGATAATAGACCGAATCAAACGGTCTGTGGAAGAATTGGTATATGTTTTGGACGGCTTTCCTACATTGAATCCTTTCTTGCAAAAATCATCCCTGGGATCGACTTGTAAATGAGGATGAAAAGTTTGATTGACACGACCTGTGATGTTCCACAGCACTATTTAGTGGCAATTTGAGACACGGAGAGATTTTATATAGCGTATTTGGTTACGACTTCGATTCTTAAAACAATCGTTAATCCGGGATTGCAGGGATCGTTTTTCAATGGATTTTTGTTTCACTGAAATTAACTTGAGGATTTTAATGCTCTTGTTTTATCTTTGTTTCTGTTTCGACCTTTTCTAAAGATGTGCTAACTGATAGGATCGGTAATTTCATGCAAGTAACACAAAGAAAACACCAAAATAGCGATAGCATTCACCACACAAAAGAGACAACAAGAGAATAAAATAATGGGTAAAAGAAAATATATATTTTACTGAAAATTTTCTCCCTCCACATAAAACTCCTCCAAACTTCCTCTGCCTGATCAACAAAGGATACATTGTCTGGATACATTGTCTCCAACTTGCAGCTTTTTAAGAAGCCTCACATCAAAGTGTGACTATCTAACTTTTATACTGCAACCAGCTTCTTGACCGCTATGTAGTCTTGACCTTGACTGGAACAATGAAGACGCACGAATGAGACGGCATGCCGAAAGCAAACAAACGCTTCCTCCTCAGGATATGGAAACATAAAAAAGAAAGGAATTTAGCTTGTGCGATGTTCACGCACGAAACATTACCTATATACCAAAACACATAGGTGCGAAATAAAGTAACACATTGTCAATCTGACATGAAGGAATTATATGTGAAGCCTCTCGCCAAAGTGAAAATCTCCCATCAGACATGATAGTCGCAATGGTGTCGCAAATAGTTTTCATCACTTGGTAATAAAAAATTTAACAAATTTTACAATTTAACATACAAATGAGGCTAAAATGGAAGATTTAAAAAACAATATCGTCATCATGTAACTTGCATTGTATCCGAATGTCTTTCCAATGTTATAATCCAAACCTCAAATTAACATTGGTTTACCATTTGTTTGTGAAGGCATATCTCATTTCTGACCAAATCACATTGCAAAATTTAAAATTCAGAAATTTTGAAATGCTTTACTAGTGCAAAAATACTCAGTCCGCTTTTGCTATGGGAATACAGTAGTACAGAATACAAACAGGCTGCTTTAAAATTTGAAAACATAAACTCAAATTAGTTGATAACCTCTGAAAAGGGTTTTTGTAGAGAAACAAAATAACACCAATGCACATCAATCATTCGACCAAAGGTAAGAAAGAATTGAGTTGTTAGCATGGGTCGACACAACCGCCGAGTAGCGTCCTAGAATTTAATTAATGTTGATGAAAAGTAAAACTTATGTTTAGTTAATGTTTTTTTGTGAGACAAGACATTGACTATTTCATGGAGTATATGCCGATACTTTAATACCCCTATATGTCGAAGTGAAGTCGTGTTTCATTTTTTTTTTCAAAATCCCCCCCCCCCACGTGGCACTCCCCCAGCCGTCGGGGGAGGGGGGCGGTGATGTTCCGTACCATTTACCGTACACAATTTACGTACTAAATCTGTACGGACACCCACCTCCCACCAAATATATCACGATTGTTTTTGTTGGTCCTGGAGCGATATATCGAGCCTTTTGACTGTTCGATATATCGAATATCGAATTTATCGCGATAAGTTTTTACTCGTTACACAACCCTAGTAATTATGTTTTATAAAATAAAAAATGGCCTGACATGGAAAAGTAATACCAAACTGTCAAAAATTCAGCATGCTCAAAGTAGAAATAAAAGCAACGCCCGTAGTAAAAAGTAAAAACAATGCTCAAAGCAGAAATCAAAGTATCGCACAAGTTGAAAACATTGAAACAAAAGCACCACTTCAAATAAAAATGCAACAATAATGTAAAATGAATTCTTGAAATAAAAGTTTAAACGTTGTGTGCTCTGACTAAATACGTAAAAGATACGATCTAAGTGTGGAAGCGTCGTCATAAAAAAGCTATGCTAAGAAATACAAAACCATTATAAACTAAAATTTAAATTATTGCGGTGAGAGTGGATCGAACACCCGACCTTCAGATCTTCAGTCTGACGCTCTCCCAACTGAGCTATCCCCGCATGCCTGACAATAGTCAATAAAAATTTAATATTATTTTAATACATTTGGACCCGTTTAGTACGATTTATAATATTCTTTTTATTGCGTTCAACCCTTCAGCTGCCCCGTCACCACAAGTCTGCCAGTCTGTCCTGTAGCACCGCACCGACATCCTGCCGTCATAATTACAGAACAGCGTGCAAATGAAGGCCATATTTCGCCACGTGTCAGCTGAGAATCGGTTCGCCACCTTTTTGGAGGTTACTTGGTCAGCCATCCAGTTCCAAACGTAATTCACAGCCGTGCGCGCTTCAGCGAATTACAATCCGACGGCCGACATATCATTTTGACTTAACCGGCAGTTCGTGAGATTGAAAATCAAGCCTACACCGTGAATCGCTATTAGCGTAATGAAATATCAAAATTTGCCAGACCACCGACGTAACGCGACAGCACCGACATAGTGACGATCTTCAGAAACTGAGCTGACACGTCAGCACAAGCCGAAAAGCCATTTTTGCCCGGCCGTCTGCCGGCCGTTATTTATAGGCTAACGGCCCGGTCTGCGGACAGAACTTCCCAATCCAAAATTTGCTGACCGTCGCCTGCAGTTTTTTGCAGCTATATTATTGGTGGAACCGCTTCCCTTGAAGGAAAAAATAGGAGTAAAGAAAAAGGTTTTAATCCCATTAGGGGACCATTGACTGTAGAAGTTTTTATGTACTGTAGCTTTTTAACATCTGAGGAACTCTTGTACTCTTTCAAGAACTCAAGGTTATTTGTTTATATTTAATAATATTCACCTAATAAATACTGCTGGTTCGAAATGACGAAGAACATTCTTTCACAAATCTTAAACCGACCACTAACGTATGGTGATGTGTATTACCATACATAATAATAATAATAATAATAAAAAATAAAAAATAAATAATAATATGTACGGTAATATATGCATAACACAACA
The DNA here is from genome assembly GCA_037447655.1 of Zygnema cylindricum. Lineage (NCBI taxonomy): Eukaryota > Viridiplantae > Streptophyta > Zygnematophyceae > Zygnematales > Zygnemataceae > Zygnema > Zygnema cylindricum. The sequence continues at coordinate 15,052 of JBBHKE010001250.1, read as the reverse complement.
GTTGCCTATAGTTTCGTTCTTGAACACCAGAGTCAAAGCAGCACGCTACCCGGCGCATATAGATGATATCCGTAGTTCTGATCTTTAGTTGGGCGTAGTTTGAGGCTTTAGTGTCTAGGGTAGTTTGTAGTGTTTCAATAGTTTCATTTTGTTCCTTAGTTTTGTTGTACTTGTTTTATTTCTTTTTATTTAGGATTTTAAAGCACTTTTGTTGTGTTTTTAGTCCTTTAGGATTTTGGTCTTTAACCTTTGTTGGTCATCAATTTTTTTTAGTGACAATCATGTTTTGTACTTTGATGGTATCATCACGTTCTTGGAAATAAAATCTATTCTGTAGTTTCTGTTAATAAAAATATTTTAGCTCAACATAACACATAACTCAATGATACGATGTATGTATTGTTTATTTAGTATGCAGTGCGTTTAGTATGCATTGCTTTCTTTAATAAAGTCTCACGGAAAAAAAACACACACAAGGAAATCATACTGGTACAGCAAGATGATATATTGACAACTCCTACGTCCTATAATTCTAATATGGCGTACTACCAGAAGTGTTCTTATCGGCTCCACCTCTATAATATCTTCCAAACTTTTTGAATACAACTCAATACTTTTTCTAATTATAACTAAAAAACTGCCGGTCTCTGTGAGAACAGGCCTTCACACAATTGACATTTGCCAAAAGCTTTAGCTTATTTATTAAGTGAACACTTCCTCACTTGTAAGGAAACTCTTAAAAGCAAGGTTCAGTTTTTTTAACCAGTTTTCTTTCAAATGATCAAAAAATGAATGACACCGTCAAGAATTCAGTATTTTTGGACCGATTTTGTCACACAGCATTTAAGTCGGACTCAATATTAAGTATAAACAAAAAAAACAAAATGACTACACTAATGAGGCATTTATCTACAATCATAACTTTCGTCTGGAAACATGAAAAAAGAAAAAAACTGAAGGGACTCAAATTACTGTGCCACCGATTTATTTTCTTCTGACCACTATGATATTTTTTTTTCTTCTAACTACACGAAAAAGATCATCCCACTTCTGAAACTTACCTGCAATCTAAAAAACCTATCTAATCTGTGACATAAAATGACTTCCCACATTAAATGCCTTCAACTAAAGAGGTTCAGTTGCTATGGCTCTAAGTAGTGTCCGAGGTGTGAACCTTATTAAGCTCAGAAAGGAATCATTGTGAAATTTTTTGGCCAAATCGTTGCTCAAAACTTCCGCTTTGTCACACATGTCATTCATTTGGTCGAGAAAAGCTTCCAACTTATCCACCTGCTAGCCAACCACCATCAATAAAAGAAAAAAAAAGTTTTTTAGGTTCATGGGAAAAGCCAAATGTTACTATCGGCTTTACTTTCATTAGCGTCGAAAAAACGTAAAACTTGAAAAGGCTTCGACTAAGGTCAAAAAAGGTTACAACTTTAAAAGGCTTCCATTATATTTACCTGCCTCAGAACCAACATCAGTAGAAAATTCACTTTTGGGTTCATTGAAACAGTCACAAATTATTTAAGTAAAGTCATGGATTGCTTTCATGGCTTTACTTCCATTCAAGTCAGAAAAAAGCAAAATCAATAACCTGTCCAAATACCGTCAGTAACAGTAAATGTCACTGTCAGTCACAGTTCCAACTTCGCTTTAACGATAATAAATCCTTAACGCTAATGACGATGGCCAGTTTACCATCAGTAGAAAATTCAATTTCAGGTCCATGGAGAAAGTAAAGTCACAGATTGTTTTCGTAGCTTTACTTCCATTCCAGTCAGAAAAACGCAAATTTATTGCCTCTACCTGCTCCAGCTAACGTCGGTAAGAACTTAATTTGAGGTCGAAAGAGAAAATAATCGTCACTGTCGGCATAACTTTCGCTAAAGTCAAAAAAAGGCAACTTGAAACAAACTTTAATTGATATTTTTAACTTTATTTCCAGTAAATTACTTGCTCCAACTACCACCAGTTTAACAGTCATGGAAAAAACAGCGTCAAGGCTATCTTTACTTTTCCATTCCAGTCAAAATAAAACAACCAGAAAGAACAGAGAAAAAAAAAAAAATAACTGAAAAAAAAAAGAACCGATCATGCCAAGTGGTAAATATTTGAGGGACAAATATAAGAGGATTAAGTATCAGAGGGGTAGGTATTAGAACCCACCTGCATCTCCAAATTATCTTGTACTGCATGAAGATTGTATGAAGCCGAAAACTCCAATTTGTCATCCAATGTATGCAAATTGTCCAGATTTTCAGCCCCATTGACAGCTTTATTCTCTGATCCATCCATCTTCCAGGTGCTCTCATCCAGCCAATGCTCATATTGCCTAATTTCCGCCACATGTTGTTCTTTTGAATGTCTTAACATTTCCACTTTCTTCGAAAGCAAATGTAAATCTTTTTGTTTTCGTGTTATTGTCGTTGCTCGACTAGTCTGACACGGGATTCCGACATCAGAACAGATTACCAATGGCAAAACCTGTTTTATCCAGTCCGTTAAAACCACGGCAACTCCTTTCTTTTCTTTTGTTTTTCCGGGGAAATTCGATAGCGCGGTCCTACAAGCATCCACAGAAAAGCTTTCGCCATTGGTATTTTAGGTATTTTTTATAATAAACAGCAAATGTCATGTTATTCATTTTTGTGGGTTATAATTTTTTTTTTCACCTCTGTGTGTAATCTTCTTCGTTCAATTCCGTCATCTCCAATTTACTGAATCTTTAGGAGCAATTTTTGTTTTTAAATTTATAAGAGTTATTTCTGTTTTTGGCCTCTATGTCAAGCGTCGTCGATCGCTCAACGTCATTGTTTTGGAAACAGACAAGCCTCTGTGTACCGGTAATTCGGCCATTGGCGTTTAAATTTTTTGACAAAACTTATTTTATTCACAATTTAAACGTTTGCTAGTTGTTCGATTTTCAAGTTTGTTTGAATTTTTTAAGGGCGTTTCAGGCTTTTGGGTTTGAGGAATTTAAGTCTGCATGGCAAGTTTATAAGTCCGTTTCCGCTTTTAAGGTGTTGAAGGTTTTGTGATTTTTTCATGACGTGTCTTTTTAAATATTTATTTGTTTTGTAGTAGCTTTTTGGCGTTACTGGGCCAAACGTCGTCTATTTTCCTTATGTATGTGGCCATACTCTCGCCAGAATCCTGAGAAAAACACTAATTATAATAAGGAAAAAAATATTACGTCCTTGGTGGAACAGCAGAGAAGTTGTAGCTTCAGCTTTTTTGTTTTACGAGGTGCAAAGGGTGGAAAACAGAGGAAAGGAGGGAAGAAGAGCGCAGGAAATGGTGCAAGGATTGAAGGAATACTGGAGATTGCTGCTTGGTAGAAGTTCCCAACGGTCACTTTCAAATTTGTCCGGATTCCACGGAAATGTCGGAAGGTCCTCGAATGTGGGTTTCCATGCCCGTCACTATGATGTTACGTTCGACGGAACGACTGCCGCCAATACACGAAAAAAAAATTGTTTGTCCGTTTGCTTATGTTGTCCACTTGTGGGCGTCTACAAATGTCATTTTGTAGACGTAGGCGATTGCTTATGTCGTTCACGTGTGGGCGTCAACAAATGACAGTCGGCGTCAACAATTGTCCCAGCATGTCAGGAGCTCTTTGCGGCGTACAAATTTCCGTAGTTTGTTCCGAGATCGTCGGCGTCTACAAATGTCAGCAGTTTGTTGGCGTTTACAGGTGTCGCAAGTATTGGCGACGTGTACAACTGCCACATATTCAAAATAATGAACGCGCAAGTAATGATTGACATAGGCACACCTTTAAAAGTACACCGTAAAATCAGCGCTAAATTCCAAAATAACGTTTCAAAATATCGGTTACATGGGGACACGCCCTTATCGCATCAGCTTGATAGTACGTTAAATGAGAAGCTTCCGCAAGGTTCGTGGACGTTGCCCGCAAGCTGTGCAAATATTGCCAATTAATGAATACAGTAAGGACGATGACGTTTATCCGTACACGTTCGACCACTGCAGTAATGTACTGTACACTTTCAAACTTTCGAACTTTCAAATTTCAAATGTTTTTCGGGAAAACTTTTTAGTTTGTACTTTTTCCTGTGTGGTGAAACAAATCGCTTGCAAATTACAACATTGCCAATACGGTACGGTAAACACCGTACCACGAAATCGAGTATGTTGAAATTCTATTCGGTTATGCCGTTGAACTACACCGCGAATCGTAATTAGAGTAAATAACGCTAATTCGGTCGCTCAAAATTTCGACTCTATCACGTCAAATAGAGTAAATGATTCTATTTTTTTCATTATTCTAATTTAGGTAAGGTTTAATTAGCGTAAAAAAATCAAATATAGGTTCGTTTTGAATAGTGTGGAGTACGGACGACGTCCCATCGTGCAAGATTGTACTTTTGTATGTAAAAAGGTACAAATAATGATTTAATAGAATCGCGCTCGCACGTGAAATCGCACTAAACGAAAAATCAATCACATCGAAAAAAAGTCGTTCGCATACCTCTCGTCCGTCGACAGCATCGTCGTTTGTGTGAACATTAATTGACATTCAGCGCGACAAATAGTAATAACGTCATAATGACGTCAAAACTATACAGACTGACAAATTTTGTACATCTACGTAATTTAGTGTTCATAATTTCAGCGCGGATAATTATTGCCGACATAGCCCAATATAGAGTACTTAAATAAATTAGAGCAAACTTCCTCTGTGAAAAAGTTATATCATAAATTAGAGTTCATTACTCTAATTGATTTTTTTTGTTTTTTTACTCTAATTTTTTCATTACTCTAATTACGATTCGCGGTGTACCTGCGCGCATCCATTTTATTTATATGTGGCTGCCGCAGTTTGGTTACAGTAAACCTGAGCCGCCCGTGTGAAATTTCATTTTTTTTTATGACGGTCGACGTTTGCAAGCGCGACACTTTTTTAACCGCCGGTACAATATTCCGCCAGTCAAAGTTGTTCGACGGATTGACCGCCAGATCTGAAATTAAAGGTACGTAGCTTGTACGAAATTGTACTTCAAATGTACAATTTCTGACAACTACCTGCGCGCATCAAAAATTGTCTCTGCGATTAGCAATTCCCTAAAATTAATGGACGTGTGCACGTAGAGAAGATGTTCTATGTGGTGAAAAAACATCAACATTACAGTAATAGATCGGTGTCGATGTTTTCTCGGCAAATTACTGTAACCTCGCATGTGCATTTCCGTCCCAAAACAATTCAAATTCAGTCTGACGTCGTTAAAGTGACACCATACTCCAGAGGTCGCAAACGGTCAACCGAAACCGTGACCGACCGTTAACCGACCGCCCGCGCCGGATTCGAAACGGATTCGGTTGCCAAATTTTGGGGGTCGGGTGTTTACTGTCGGTTGATTCACCAAGGAAAAAAAAACGGTCGGTTACGGTTGGTCAACCAAAAACAAAACAAAATGAAAATTTTGTACTGTCCCTATAATCCAACATTCTTGTACTTGTACTCTTTGGGCATCGTGGAAGTACGTGACATCATGTTTAGCGTCGCAAATCTGACACGGTACTGTAGTAAGCTATTTATTTCGCAAATCAATGGGAACGCGACAAAGCGTCGCAAATCTGACACGGTATTACAATATTTATTTCGCAAATGTTAGGCAACGCGACAAAGTGTCGCAAATCTGACACAGTAGTACACTATTCATTTCGTTAATCTTAGGGAATGCGACAAATCGTAATTATTGGCTTATTCCGTCGTACATTGATTAATTTTGTACTTTTTCGGTCACGGGCGGGCACAGTTAGTCGCGAAAAATCAAGATTCGGTTAATTTTTTTTTTTTGTAAACGACGGTTGGTTAACGGTTAACAATTTTGGAGCGTGACAAAACTCGGTCAGGCGTCGGTTACTCAAATTTTGAAAAAAAAAACGGTCGTTTTCGGGTATGAAATTTTTTGACTTTTGCGACCTCTGGCATACTCTGAATTTTTTTCCGTAGTCTTCTATCTATGCTCGGTTCGCGACAGCGTGCTGGAATATTGTCATCAGTATTGAAGAACTTCAATGAAAGATGCAACGGTAGTATCGAGGCATTTTTGCCAGATCACACCGCATCTTATTAGCGATATTCCCATTCGCGAAACGATACGCGCGGACGATATTAAAATGTACAGGGTAGTACAGGACTGTACTATACTGTACAGTGCAATACAGTACTGTACTGTACACCGCGAATCGTAATAAGAGTAATGAAAAAATTAGAGTAAAAAAACCAGAAAAAACAATTAGAGTAATGAACTCTAATTTATGTGATAGAACTTTTTCACAGAGGAAGTTTACTCTAATTTATTTAAGTACTCTATATTGGGTTATGTCGGCAATAATTATCCGCGCTGAAATTATGAACACTAAATTACGTAGATGTACAAAATTTGTCAGTCTGTATAGTTTTGACGTCATTATGACGTTATTACTATTTGTCGCGCTGAATGTCAATTAATGTTCACACAAACGACGATGCTGTCGACGGACGAGAGTTATGCAAACGGCTTTTTTTCGATGTTATTGATTTTTTGTTTAGTGCGATTTCACGTGCGAGCGCGATTCTATTAAATCATTATTTGTACCTTTTTACATACAAAAGTACAATCTTGCACGATGGGACGTCGTCCGTACTCCACACTATTCAAAACGAACCTATATTTGATTTTTTTACGCTAATTAAACCTTACCTAAATTAGAATAATGAAAAAAATAGAATCATTTACTCTATTTGACGTGATAGAGTCGAAATTTTGAGCGACCGAATTAGCGTTATTTACTCTAATTACGATTCGCGGTGTAGTTCAACGGCATAACCGAATAGAATTTCAACATACTCGATTTCGTGGTACGGTGTTTACCGTACCGTATTGGCAATGTTGTAATTTGCAAGCGATTTGTTTCACCACACAGGAAAAAGTACAAACTAAAAAGTTTTCCCGAAAAACATTTGAAATTTGAAAGTTCGAAAGTTTGAAAGTGTACAGTACATTACTGCAGTGGTCGAACGTGTACGGATAAACGTCATCGTCCTTACTGTATTCATTAATTGGCAATATTTGCACAGCTTGCGGGCAACGTCCACGAACCTTGCGGAAGCTTCTCATTTAACGTACTATCAAGCTGATGCGATAAGGGCGTGTCCCCATGTAACCGATATTTTGAAACGTTATTTTGGAATTTAGCGCTGATTTTACGGTGTACTTTTAAAGGTGTGCCTATGTCAATCATTACTTGCGCGTTCATTATTTTGAATATGTGGCAGTTGTACACGTCGCCAATACTTGCGACACCTGTAAACGCCAACAAACTGCTGACATTTGTAGACGCCGACGATCTCGGAACAAACTACGGAAATTTGTACGCCGCAAAGAGCTCCTGACATGCTGGGACAATTGTTGACGCCGACTGTCATTTGTTGACGCCCACACGTGAACGACATAAGCAATCGCCTACGTCTACAAAATGACATTTGTAGACGCCCACAAGTGGACAACATAAGCAAACGGACAAACAATTTTTTTTTCGTGTATTCTCCCAACTGCAAAAAAACAAATGAAAAATTTTGACGCGTGCAACCCAGGCTTTCTATTCGTCAATAGGGTAGTATTTTGATTAAAAGCAGGTCGCGATTTGATTCCAGTGCAAGTGTGAAGATGAGCTGGAAGTGGGTCGCGATGATAATACTGCCAAATCGCCGTACCTTTCAAGTTCCAAGATGACGCAAAATGTATTTGAGTTTTTGCCTATTTTTCGTACGGCGTAATATTTTCAAGTAGGAAGTCCCATTTTCTGTGTAAACGACGGAAAAAAACCCTTACTTGAACACATGGGGACACGCCCTAAGCACTGAATTATATTTTAGCGTACTTTATGGTATATTCAATTATTCAAAATTTCAAACGGTTTGCACGGAATCTACGCACGTTTTGTTTTACCACACTACCAAAATCATGTAAGTCTTGCCGGCGACATTTGAATGAAGTTCCTTGTAAAACAATAGTGGTGAAATCGCAAACCCTAGCCGCAATATCTAGCAGGCAGCAGCAGGGAGACTGGAGAAGGGGATAGTGGAAGAGGAAGAGAGGAAGTAAGAGGATATAGGGAGAGAGAGTATTTGGAGAGGAGATTTGGACAAAGCGACTAAGAAGCAAAGAGAGTGGGCAAGAAAGAAAGGGAGGGAGAAAGTGAGAGTTTTGATTAGAAGACGAAAAAGGAAATATTAAGAGAGTTAGAAGAAAAAGTAGCAAGGAGAGGGAGGGAGAGGAAGAGAGAAAGGCAGCGAGAAATATGTGATTTTATTTCACGAGGTTAATTAAATTCAGCTATAGAAACTCTCTTTGTAGTACTCCGTGGACATCTCCAGGGTTATTGAGCGCATGACATCATGCCTCGAGGCTATCTCAGTCAACCGATTCTGACCGATATTATTTCTCGTGCAAGTGAAGGAGGAGAGATACAAGAGATCATTCGTTTGTCTTTGATCTCCAAGGATTTTTGCGCAGCGGCAAAAGACGTCCATACACTAAAAATATCCGCTTCACATAGTGTGAGAATCAGGGATGGATGTAATGTTGAAGAAGGAGATACTAGAGTGACAAAAATAATGGTTTTACTTTCTGAAATGAAAAATCTGGAGCTAGTAAGATGTCTGAAAACGAAATATAATGTGGATTTGCGTGGCCAGGGCTTCAAACAGATGGTTCCATTACAAACGTTTTATGAAGTATTCAAGAAATATGCCGATACTTTGGAACACCTTACAGTCGAATGGGATTATTTGTTATGGCAACATGTGGATGCCATTTCTACTCTTCGCGTGTTAAAGAGCCTAAACGTAAATTTGTACCTGCCAACGGAATGCATTGAAGATCTTAAGAAATGTCCTCCTCTCCGTACAGTTTCGGAACTCTCATTATGTTTGAAACAAGGAACTGATCCAGTTGCATTTCAAACCTTTCTTGACCTCTGTCCACGTCTTTCAAAGTTGGTTTTTGAGACGGCGATTATTCAAATGCCTGCGTTTACTGTACGGCATCCAACATTGAAGACCTTGTTCATAAAAATAACAACTTCGTCGCTGACAATCGATTGCCCGGAGCTGACTTTTTTTTTCTCCAACTCAAGTACAATAACAAAATTGGTTTTTCTAACCGCAAGGTTGTTGAAAAAAAAATCGCATCTTGTTCCCACAAACTATTTCAACGGTGATCAAAGTGAGATTTTTGGACGTGACCGACATCTTGATTAACCGCGAAAATTTGGACACGCTGGAAAACTGGTTGGAAGTTTGCCCCACGTTGCACACACTGGAAATAGAGGAGATGGAAAATGGTTGACTTTGGCGATAACACCAACCTCATCAAGAAAGTTACAAAGTTGAAGGCTCTCTATCCGCAAGTCTACTTCATTTGTCCTTGGGATACAGAGTAAAGTTAAGTTGCCTCGTCCAGTGTTCACCTTTTTTAGTTGTAAGTTTGCAGTATTTGCAATTTGTTGATATGTTCTGCTGATTTTCGAGCAATAGCCATGAGCAGGTAGTAGAAAATGGAGATATATTTTTGGAAATCCAAAGTACCTTGCAAACATTTGTTAATGAATTCTGATAGAAAGTAAAGATTTTGTGATTGTCTTGTTAATGGAATCTGTTAATTGTTAATTCGCTTTCTTGCATTTACAAAATGCCTTGGTTAAACATCTCCTGTGCATTGTATAACAGGTTTTGGTGGTTTTTTTTTTGGTGTTTTTCCTGCGCATATTCTGTCTGTTGCTTTATTATTGTTGTTCAATTTAGTACGATATATCATATTGTTGTCTTTTTAATATTGTAAATTTTGACCTTTTTTACAAATTCGTTAAGAATGTAGTCATCTGTTTCCATGTTACTTTTTCTTTTTAGAAAAAAAAGTCGTGCTATTGTCCACCAAACTAGCCTGATTGGTTGTTCATCAGGTAGAATCGCTAAATTGACAATGTCTGCATAATTTGAATTTCTACAAGTGTAATTCAGCTCTCCCAATTTTACCATTTCATTTCTGAATATTTAGGTGCAACACTAAATATTATTTTTTGCCCCTAATTGTCGAATTATGACGTTTTAGAAATGTTTTTACACCTACATATCTGCTTACTTGTAAATTCACATGCCTATGCAATTTGTGCCTATACATCGAAGGTCGAGGTACTGGAAGATTGTTTGTGATTTCCAAAATGAATCACAATATTTTTTCTGTTCAAAAGTGTGACATTCTTGATCGACAATGTGATGCAATGCTTTATTAATTATTTTTTGTGTATTCAAGAATAAGAAGTTTTTATTTGATTCACGTTCATGCTTGAGATTGTGAACTTGAAAATCTTCTTGGCTTCTTCAAATTCACTTCTTGGCTATTTGAACTTCTTGGCTGGTCAGTGTAGTGTATATTTGACTGTTCTTTTCATTCAGATGTGCTTTCCTCTCAGTACTTCACTTTTTATTGTAAATCGGACGGTTGAGCGAAACATTGCAAAGATAATTCTATGAAGTTTTATAATTTGTATGTCGTTCATCTCCCGATAAGCCTGTTTTAACATTTATGGGAGAGAATAACATTGCGAGATGACGGTAATAGCGATTGCGATATGTTTTTGGATTTGAGCTCCCTTTCTTTCTTATTCCACTATCAAAATAAGTAGCACCCCACTATGATGAATTCAAAAAATTTAGCTGTAAAGGTTGTGCAGAAGAAGCCTTTTTCTTGTGAATTACATCAATTATTTGTTTATTCACGGTTCCCAGTCAAAGCCAGTCAAAGCTATTCTCTGGGAAGAAGAAACATTAAAATCTTATTTTTATTGTTTTTATTTAGGAAAACCCTAAAACTCCTAAAACTATTTTTTAGAGATGATAAAATTTCATGATGAATATAAGAATGAAGATGATGGGTTTAAGAGTGTGCTTAGCTTTTATTATGCTTGAAGTCCGTACGGATTTTCATCTGCAAATGTAAAATGTAACGGTCTTCAATAATATTACATCTCAATCATGCTTTGTCAGATGGTTTAATAATTGTGTTTTAGGGAATAAAATCTCTTCTTCAATTTTGTTTTTCTGCCCGAAAATCATTCGCTGGAACGCCTCGTAGAACCAACACTATTTCCGTGTCGAACAGACGGTATAACGAAAAAAATACAAACATCGTATAAAAACAAAAACCTCTTAGATTTTGTATTCAGATGAGTGCGAAACTGGATTATATGGTCATCGGCAAAACTTTCAAAAAGAATCAGATGATGGAAATGAAAGATTTTTTCATAAGATTAATCTTGGCGACTTTGACCGATGTACCTCGATGTTAAGCACAACAAAAAGGAAATAAAAATTAAAAAGTACAAAGTAAATTCGAGATTTTCAGATAGTTCTGCCGTACCAAACTCGTACAACACTTTCAAAGACAAAATCTCAGGCGGGTTTGTAGGAGTTATAAAGATTCGCATGTAGTACTTATGGAAGTCTCCAACACAATTTTTTTGAATCACATGGCAGGTTGTGCTCCTTATACGGTACAATGAAAACAAACTAGGTTGCAATTCCTTGTATGTCGGGATAAGCGCAAACTATAAGGTCAGATGTTTGATCCACATCAATTCCAGAGACGCACGGCTACATCATATTTGTGATAAAAAAAAAGCATTAAAAAAAAAAGATTGGCATGCGGGGATAGCTCAGTTGGGAGAGCGTCAGACTGAAGATCTGAAGGTCGGGTGTTCGATCCACTCTCACCGCAAGTAAGTGCAAATAATGACCATCTGTACATAGTGAGAAACTATGTCGTTTACATGCATGTTGCACATGATTACTGTATCTTTTTCTGTAGTATAGTTTAATTTCGTTGTACTTGCTTTCTTTTCTTTTAGGCTTTTACAGCACTTTGTTGTGTTTTTACTTTTTAGTCCTGAAGGATTTTGGTCTTTAACCTTTGTTGGTCATCAATTCGTTTTAGTGACAAACATGTTTTGTACTTTGATGGTATTACCATCGCGTAAATCGCGGAATTCAAATCTATTTATTTTGTTGTAACTCAAATCCTAATTTCTTGCGGCTTTGTTTTTTTCTGCCGCGCTTGAAATTTCAAATTTTCAACTTATGCAAAATTTCGTTCCATCTGTAATTTACGCAGGGAACTTTGGCGCCTTTAGACTTTAAAAAATTAAACACTACACCGCGCATCGTTATTAGTGTCAACGACACTAATTTGGGTTCTTAAAATTTTGATTTTTTTCCTCAAATAGGATACATGATTTTAATTTTTCCTTGACTTTAATTAGGGTACCGTACAAAATAGCGTAAAGGACGAATTACAATAATATCTAAATAGTGTGGTGTACGGTCAGTGTCATACCGTACATAAATGTACCTTTTTAAGTTATAAATTACAATAAATTAGTTTTAGTAACCGCAGACGCATGAGAATGTGCGTTCTAAAAATGAAAAAAAACCAGGTCGTAAAAAATCCCGTTCCCACATATTCGTCCGACAGCTGCATGTGAATGTACGATTTGTCAGATTTTGTACGGAGACCTGTATTAGTGTAGGCATGTTTGCGACCGACATTTATTTTTTCAAAGATCCAAATTACCATAATCAAACAATTAGAATGTATGACTTTTTCCAAAATTTTCAAATTCTTAAATAGCGTACACCACTGTAATTATTATTATACGCTAATCAAACTCCCACGCTAATAACGATTGGCGGTGTACTGTACTTCGTGCAGGCGAAAATACACATTCATTTGAAAATGTTCACACGTCTGTGCACACGTGGACATTAGCCCGCTAACATTTTATTTTTTTTAGCTCTTTCGCACGTGTAAAGCGAAGCATTTTGTTGTGTTTTCCACACAAATGCGACCCTCCGTACATATCTAGATTCGATATGATGTTTGCCAAAAGGTTAGAAATCTAGATATTTGTCCGTTAGTTACTTCCAGGGACATTTTAATTAATAATTTGGAGCGTCGATTCGATTTTCTTAGAGGAATATAGCTCTTGGTCACCTTCTTATTTTGTGGAAGCGATCATAACCGTCTGGTATTGTATTTTGGCGGCATTGAGTTATTATTATGATAAAGTATTTTGTCTACACTATTTTCTGGTTCAATAGTCGTCATTCAGTGATATTAACAATAACAGCGATTGGCCCCTTCGTAATTGTACGGACACCTTTTCTGGCTGCAATATTATGACCAGGGGCCATCGGGTACAGTACACCGCGCATCGTTATTAGTGTCAACGACATTAATTTGGGTTCTTAAAATTTTTATTTTTTTCCTCAAATAGGATACATGATTTTAATTTTTCCTTGACGTTAATTAAGGCACCGTACAAAATAGCGTAAAGAACGAATTACAATCATATCTAAATAGTGTGGTGTACGGTCGATGTCAGACCGTACATAAATGTACCTTATCAAGTGAAAATTTTACAAAAAATGAGTTAAATCAGACGCGCACGCATAGGATCGTGCGCTAAAAAACGGGATTGTTCTGACACGTAAATTAGTCTTACATGTACGGATATTTAAATTTCACGACGGCGTAATATTTTTAATATTTTGTACGGAAACACATATTAATGTATATAATTGTACAACGAATATTCCATTTTTGCTGTTCCCAAATTAGCATAAACGCCGAAATTAGAATACACCTTTTAAAAAAAATAAAAATAAATCTTAATTAGCGTCAATGACGGTATATTTACTTCCACACTATTTAAACTTTGACACTAATAACGATCCGCGGTGTAGAAGACATCGTCCGTACAAGCGGGGATAGTTCAGTTGGGAGAGCGTCAGACTGAAGATCTGAAGGTCGGGTGTTCGATCCACTCTCACCGCAAATCGGCGCAATTTTAAACTATTGAAATAATCCACCTTAGTGAAGTAATGGGTCACGTTTTAATCGGAGTTCGTATGCGATCCGCTCAATCAGTATTACAGACATTCCATATCTCCATGTGGTGAAGTGACAGTGCACGTTTTCAACGGAGTTCGTACGGAATCAGCACACCCTGCTGAAATTCAAATTCTCGATGCAGATATTTCGTGCGGCGTACTTCATGCTGCCGCTTGAAATATAATTGAACTATGGAAAACTTCGTTCAAGTGTAATTTACGCACGAAATTTCGCACTTTTTGAACGATTCTGTGCCATGTATTGTTCCATTATTGTTTGGCAATGGATGTTGAAGCTTGCACAGTGCAGTACACCGTGAATCGTTATTAGTGTTGAATGTACTTCTCGTCTCTTTAAACATCTTTACTCCGTACACACATGTCAGTTTTTAGATCTGACGGTTACGATTAAGATTATCAGCTTCCGATTGTCGGTCTTAGATTGAAAATCGGACAAGTGTGTACGGAGAAAAGATGTTTTAAGTGGCGAAAAATTGATTAACCCTAATAGCGATACACGGTGTATTGTACTGTACCGTACCGTACTGTAATGCATTGTACCGTACCGTACTGTACCGTACGTGTGCCACTCCATGTCATTTTGAGGCATATGTCATGGCTGTAACCCTAATTTGAATATTTTCTATATTTTATATTTTACATCAAGTATCTAACTCACATTTCATCGGTCAAAGGCAAGAAAAACACAAAACAAACAAATAAAAAAACAAAAAAATCAACTAAAAAGTACATTTTTTTTCAAACAATCTATGGTGTTCCAGTAGCAAGCTATGGCTCCTTTCCGACGAACTGCTCGCCATTGGAGGGGAGACGTTACAGGTGACACGTGGCAGGCGGCCGTACGCCGTCTCCAGGACGCTTGTACGGACGAGCATGCCAACTGTCCTCTCGCCGCTGTGACGGAGGAACTGACGGCTCTCGCAACGCAACCGGAATCTCCTTCGCCACATCAGGTGCTCCTGAGCCTCTCTCCCTCTCCCTCCATATCCCTCGTCTTTTCCCTCTTCCTTTTTCCTTCCTCTCTCTCTCTCTCTCTCTCTCTCTCTCTCTCTCTCTCTCTCTCTCTCG
>JBBHKE010001248.1:27500-69164 GCA_037447655.1 Zygnema cylindricum | reverse complement strand
CCATTAGGAAAGCTTTAGTTTAATAGGTATTCAAAATTTTGGTTTACAAGTTTTAATTTGCACCCAAATTGGTCGCATTTTAAAAATGATATTGAAATGATAATTGAAGGATTGTAGGGTTTAAGGTTTTGTTTTTCCTTTTCTTTATTTTTTGTAAACCAACCAATTCTATTTAAATTTTTGAAGTATTTTTCTCTTCAATCGTAAGCCTTTCAGATTCTTGACTATTTCAAAACTAAAGTTTTAGGGAAAAAAATTACAGAATGGGTAATTTTTCAAGTTTTGATACTTTTTTTTTTTTTAAGTTTCATCTGCCCGGAATTTTAGGTCTTTTCAACATTTTGTTTTGAGTAACAAGTGTTTTTTTTGTATATCCAATGAGTTTTTACTCTTTTATGAGTTCAAAACAAAAAATTATCTGAAATGATAATATAGTAAATTACACTTTCCATAATTTTTTTTTCACGAATGGATAAATTTATAAACTAGTTCATAAAATTTAAGAAAATTACAAAAAATTGTCATCTCAAGTTCAAATGGCCTAAACGAAACAATTTATAGTTTAGATACTATTTTTGTACTTTGTCTACTTCTATACTTTAGTGTTAAAATTTTAAGGAGCTTAATTATGCTAAGAGTTCGGATTCGTTTCAATAGTGTAAAAATAAGGTTTTACGTTTTGTTTTTGTTCCTCAAAAGAGTTTTTATTCGCGCCTTTAGCTTTTCTTTTCCTTGTTATTTAGCTTTTCACGGTATTCTTTCAAATGGCTTTACCATTCCACTTCCTACATTTATTTAAACTTATAAACACATTATTAGAGTAGTACACCGTGTAACACAATTAACACTAATAGCGATACACGGTGTACCATCATTAGTTTTCAGTTCATTTCCTAAAATACACCTGTGTTTGAAAAAAAAACTACCTTGATACCATCCGTACAGTTTCACTACAGTTCCTACTTTGTCTTAGAAACATATGTTTTTTAAGTTGTAAAAAAACTCTAACCTCTCTATATCATGCCTGTCACGTGACAGCAATTCTGTACATCCCATGTCATGCAGACATAAAAACTGCTCCATACACTGCTTCAAGTCATGCATATTTTTTTACCATGTTTTCATCCATGGTTGTATCCATTTTTTTAACTCGATGAATCAGCATCTGCCAGCTGGCATGACAGACATCCATATCCTGACCCGATATCCATATATTAGGTTAGGGTTCGAAACTTCTTTCTTTCTTCTTTTCTTTTCTTTTCTTTCTCTCTTTTTTTCTATTTGTACCTTAGGTCCTCTGACATAGAATTAAGAACACTAGCGCCCACTTGTCAGCAAGAGACGAAGGACGAAGGAAACAGTTTTCTTCGTAATGATTGGTAAAAAAAAAAAAGGGAGTAAGTTATAAATAGTGACAAAAAAAGGACACATAGACATATGTGGATAAACTAAAACAGTCACCTGTGACGGTTTTATGCCTACATGCAATAACGTAATAACCAATAACAGAATAACTAAAACTAACTGATAATTAAAGAGCAATAGAGATGAAGGAGATGAGAAAAAAAAAAAAAAAAATCCAAGAGATTTTGTACTTAGTCTTGGAAAATACCTACAATTCTTACCTTTTCGTACAACCTTGAAAATAAAATAATCTTATTTAACTTTTTTTTTTTTTTCGTTGTAAAGGACAACACATTATTCACTCGACACAATTTCTTAAAATAAAATCGAACTAAAAACGGCCTTAAAATGTTTTCAAATGTAATATATTGTAAAAGTTCCACGAAATTAGCGAAAACTATACGAAAATGGTTAGGAAAACCGAATCAAAACAAATTCTATGCTGTGTTTTCACTTAAAACCGTACTTCAATTCATATAACCTAAAAATAGGGAAAAAAAGAGGAAGAAAAAAAAAGAAAAAAAAGTAACCTGAAATATACAAAGTTTCTTTATACGGTAACTCTCGAAATATCTTTTCCAAACAAAGCGGCAATTCCCGCAGCCGGATCATTTTGTTTTACTAAAGATTCTCCGACCAAAACCTGCCCGAAAAAAAATAAAAATAAAAAATAAACAAAATACAATTTTAAAGCTCAAAAAAAAGGGGAAAGGACGAGGAAAGGTATAAACTTCACGAGGTTTTTTGCGTACAAGGAGTTGAAGGAAACATTTCCCCAAAGAAAGTTACAAAAATACAACAAAGACAAAAAAAAAAGAAAAACAAAAAAAAAAACAAACAAACAAACAAAAAGAAAAAGAAAAAAAAAGGAAAGGAAAACAACGACAAAACGGAAATGGAAAATAGAAAATAAAACAGAAAATAAAGGGAAAAGAAAAAATAGAACAGGAAAGAAGAAAAAAATGAATAAATAAACAGATAAACAAAATAAAATAAATAAAATAACAAATACTCACCGCTCCACAACCGGCTTCCTGGACAAATTTTGTGTCTTCGGGAGTAAATAAACCGGATTCTCCAACAACCTAAAAAAAAAAAAACAAAAAAAAAAAATTACCAGCAAGATTTTTTTTAAACGTTTTCTTAAAACAAGCAAATAAAGGCAATTAAAAGCAATTAAAAGCAAATAAAAGCAATTAAAAAAGCAAAGTAAAGACTGATAGTAAATCCCTCACACTTTGAAAACACAATTTTCGCTTTTGATGATTAAAAAAAAAACAAGTTTGAGAGAAAAAAATGTTTAAAAACACAAAAATAAGAAACGGGATTTCGAGAAAAAAAAATTGTTAAGTCCAAAAATCCTTCTCTTATAAGAACTGGAGCCAAAAACAAAAAAAAATAAAAAATGGAGAGCACAGAATTATAATGTGACGTCACTTACCAGGATCCCCTCTCTCTCGGATTTTTTCTCCTCTCTCTCCCTCCAACAACCTCTTTGTATTCGATATATCCACCTTAAAAGTTTCTGAAAAAGCACACAAAAATTACAAAGAAAAGTTTTAGTTTTGTCTTTTCATGGGAGGGAGAAAGGGGGGGGGGCAGGAGGGGGGGGGAGGGGAGGAGGGGGAGGGGGAGGGGAGGAGGGGGAGGGGGGAGAGGGGAGGGGGAGGGGGAGGGGGAGGGGGGAGGGGGGAGGGGGAGGGGGAGGGGGAGGGGGAGGGGGAGGGGGAGGGGTGGAGGGGGATGGGGAGGTGGAGGGGGAGGGGGAGGGGGAGGGGGAAGGAAAGAGGGAAGGGGAGGGGAAGCGAGGGAGCAAGGGAGAGAGGGAAAGAGGGAGAGAGGGAGAGAGAGAAAGAGAGAAAGAGAGAAGGGAGAAAAGACAGTAATTCATCCTAAACAGATAAAATACATTTATACTGTAACTTTCAGTTCGAATTATATGTAATATAATAAACATAAATTGCAACAACCAAAATTATTCGAGAAAAAGAGAAATTCTCAGTAAAGGTATACAGAAGGATACAATATGGATATATACTATGTACAAAAATATGCATCAATATGTATAAAATAAAATATGCATGCATGTGCATGAAATATGGAAGAACTTATAAAAAATTATGAAAAAATTATGAGAAAAAATGTACAAAATATGATATTTGAAGAAAACGCCTAATTATGATCAGTTGTACTCCCTCTAGTTTAAACTCGGTTACGAGTGCATAAAATATGAAAAATATACAAAAAAAAAGTGTACAAAATATGTTATATAAAAGGAAATACCTAAATTATGATTGTTGATTCTAATCAGTTGTACTCCCACGAGTCCCAAAACTCAGATACAAGTGCATAAATATGAAAAAAACATAAAAAAATCTATGAAAAAAGTGTACAAAAAAATATATTTTAAAATAAATATAAAATACCTAAATTTCGATTGTTGATTCCAATCAGTTGTACTCCCTCAAGTCCCAAAACTCGGTCCATCTCTTGCTCACTATGGACCTGTGACAAATAAAAACGTCAGAGAGACGATTAAAATTACCTCCAAAAATAGAAAAACAAGAAAAAAAAGATCACTCTCCCTCTCCCTCTCACCTCTATCAAGACAATCATCCCCAACATGTTCACGATTTTGGCTAAGTATCCTCTCCCACTCCCTCTCACCTCTATCAACACAGTCATCCCCAACGTTTTCTCTTCTCCCTTTTCCTTTCCTCTCCCTCTCCCTCTACCTCCCCCTCTCCCTATACCTCTCCCTCTTACCTCTATCAACGGAGTCATCCCCAACATTTTTTCTTCTCCCTTTTCCTCTCCTTCTCCCTCTCTCTCTCCCTCTCACCTCTATCAAGGCAGTCATCCCCAAAGTTTTCACGATTTTGGTTAAATATCGGAGGTCCTGGTCGGGCAAAACTGCGGCGATAAGGAGCACGGCATCGGCTCCTTTGAGCCTCGCAAAATAGAGTTGCCAGGCATCTACAATAAACTCCTTGCAGAGGAGAGGACACTGCGGGAAAAAGAGGACGAGAACGGAGAAAAAGGGAAGGAGAGAGAGAGGAAAAGAGAGGGAGGAACGGGAGAAAAAGGAGAAAAGAGGGAGGAAATGGGAGAAAAAGGGACAAAAGGGGAGGAAAGACGGGAAAAAGGGGAGAAATAAGGGAGAAAAATGGGTGAAAAATGATGAGTTGATGTGCGATAATGAACAGGGAAATGAGGATTAGAAGGAATATTGGAAGCTTTACAAAGGGGAAGAGGAAGAGGGAGAGTAAGAGTGAGAGTGAGACTGACAGAGTGAGAGTGAGAGTGAAAGTGAGAGTGAGAGTGAGAGTGAGAGTGAGCGAGAGGGAAAGGGAGAGTGTGAGAGTGAGGGTGAGACCGAGACGAGCGAGAGTGAAAGTGAGAGGCGGGCAAAATAGAGTTGTGAGGAGTTCACTATGAACAACAAAGAAGAAAAGAAGGAGAATATCCCATAGATAGTGAAAAGCGAGGAGAAAACATGCTAATGAAACGAGAATGAGAACAAAAGTGAAGTTGGCCCAGACACCCGCAGTAAAAACCTTGCAAAGGAGAGAACATTGAAAATGAAAAACCCATAAAACAAAGTGAAATTATGGAAATGAAGTTGAGAATGAAGATGAATCTATGTTAGAGAGCATAAGTTTCAAAAAGAGGGAAAAACATATGACATTAGACAGTGTAAAGAAAGAAAAACTCCAAAAAGGAGAAAAAGAGACCAAAGATTATATTCCCGAAAATAAGAGAAAAATTAGAAACAAAGAAATAAAAATTTACCTGGACACCTGCGGCTCTGATTAGCTTCAGATTTTCAAAACTCCCCTGAAATCAAAGAACAGAAACCAACAAAAAACATGTGAATTTTAAAACTGTAGGTTATAAAACACAAATTTTTTACAATTATCGGTTTACTGATATTTAACAAGCAGAATTACTTAAGGAAAATACGTCAATTGAACACTAGACAAATTCTGGTCATGTATTTGCCATAAAAATAATATCATTTGTCACAACTTTCCCAATATCATCCAAGGAAATTTATATAGAAAAACCATGGAAAATGCAAAAATGCTTCAAAAAAACCACAGACCTGGAAAAATTTGGAATCTGTCAAAACACTAAGGCAAGCTGCTCCTCCCTTCTCATATGCCTTCGCTATCCGGACCTGTAAAGAAAAAAAAGAAAAAAAAAAAAAAAAAAAAAAAAAAAAAAAGGCCCATGAAAACCTGACCTCTTTAGAGAGCCTTCCCTTGATATAAAAACCGAACGAACAATAAAAAATCGACCAGCTCAGCGAATTCAAAAAATATGTCCTATTCTGACAGCATTACCTGGCAAATAGATTGAAATGCAAACTTAAACACAGTTCCCTACTTTCTATCTTTACCTCTTGAACAAACCGTCTTATTTAAATATATATAGAGCAATGCATACTTAAACACTGTTCCCTATTTTCTATATTTACCTCCTGAAAAAACGGTCTTATTTAAATATATATAGAGCAATACTTAAACACTGTTCCTTACTTTCTATATTTACCTCCTGAAATAACCGTCTTATTTAAATATATATAGAGCCATGCATAGTTTAGTGTAGATTTATAATCGACGGACTGAACATATGTAAACAGTTAATGAAAAAAAAGCCCAATTACAGAGAAAACCATGTTATCGCCTGGAAAGGCGCTAAAACCTATTAAAAAAGACAAACTTGTCCTATGAAAACAAAATTTGAAAAATCACCAATGGCCTTCTATACTTGGCCTGTGTAATAAAGAGAAAGGGTAAATTGAAATAATGGTAAAGGGCATTCTGGAATAAACAAAGTTAAATAGAAGGTAAAAGGTGAGAGAGAGAGAGTGTGGGAGAGAGAGAGAAAAATGAAGATCAACAGTGAGGAACAAATAGAGAGTGGTTCAAAGAGCAAGAGAGAATCTTGAACTCCCCTTTAGTTGCAGAAGTTATACGGAATAAAAATACTTACAGGGTCAAAATCAGGTTGAATAACACCTCGACTCGGAGACGCTTTTTTTACTTCTGCAATAAGGGCAGGCATTCCGGTTTCTTCCAATCTCTCTTTCAAAGCTCCCACAAAATCACGAGGAGGAGAGACACTTCTCAAAGCACCCATCAAAACATGGAGAGGCATTGACTCTTTCATCTTTGCAATCTCTGTATCTTTATGCCAAACAATTTCTTCCAAAATGTTACGAGGAACATTATATTCGTTCTCAATTTTAAACTCGAATGGACCGACAAAATGAGTAGCTGGACCGGTAGGGGGACGTCTACGGATAGTGACTCCACCGAGGGCAGCAATTTCTTTCCCTCTCCTCTCTGTCTCATCGTGTTCCCATTCCGGAGGACGAATTGGAACACGTTTTACAGAATCGAAGGTAAGGGGGAGTCCAGGATCTCCAAGAGCTTCTGCTCTTTTTGCAGCTTCTGCAGCAGATACATTACTGGCTGGAGGCTGCAATGGAGTAAGGGAGAGAAGAGAGAGTGAGAGAGAGAGAGGGGAGGAAGGGAGGAGAGAGAGGAAGAGAGCGAGAGAGGGGGAGAAGGGAAGAGAGAGAGATCTCAAATCAATGACAACCATGCCTTAACAGATTAATAAAAGTAAGAAAATTAAATAACCAAGACTGCAAACACCTTGATTCCGGTAACATCTCACTTTTTTGAATGCATGCCTAAACTGACTATTCCATTTCTCCTTTTCCCCCGTTTTTCCCCATTCTTCTTTCTTTCTTTTCTTCTCCTTCTTCTTTCTTCTCTCTTGCTTTTCTCCTTCACTTTCTCCTTTCTCTTTCTCTTTCTTTTTCTTTCTTTTCTTTCCCTTTCTCCTTCTTCTCTTTTTCTCTTCTTTTTCTCTTTCTTTTCTTATAATCACCAATACAAATTGAAACACGCAATGAGAAAAATGCGCTACATATGCTACAAAAATGAGGTATTACAGACTTGTTCAACAGTTACATCACATCTCTGACTCTACAGCCTATTCTTGAGGCTTTCATTAGAACCAGAACACATAAAGAGTCCGGATGTGTCGTAATTTTTATGTACAGGGAAACACTGTTTGTGACTACCCCGTTTTATACGTGTGTTTAACGGTCAAGCACCAGTATTGGAAGGGGGAGAAACCAATTGAAGTTACTGTGGTGGAAATGAAGTATTTGAAGGCAAATGGGTGGAGATTACTGAAGTGGAAACAGAGTCTTTGGAGGCAAATGAGTTGAGATGAAGTCAAACCTAATCTGAACGGAAATGGTTGAGTTTACTGTAGTGAAAATTAAGTATTTGGAGGCAAATGAGATTAAATTACTGAAGTAAAAACGACGTATTTGGAGGCATAGTGAAAACTAAGTCTTTGGAGCAAATGAATTGAAATTACGGAAGTGGACTAAGTAATTGGAGGCCAACCAGTTGAGATAACTGGAGTGAAAAGTAAGTATCTGGAGGCAAATGAGATGAGATTAATGAAGTAAAAACTAAGTATCTGGAGGCAAATAAGTTGAGGTCAATGAAGTGGAAACTAGGTATTTGGAGGAAAATGAGTTGAGATAAAGTGGAAACCAAGTTTTTGGCGGCAATTGACTTGAGATTACTGAAATTGAAACTAAGTACTTGGAAGCAAATGAGATTAATGAGGTGAAAAGTAAATATCTGGAAGCAAATGGGTGAAGTGAGAACTGCAGTATTTGCTGTATCAACTGGAATGTAGATTCACTAGAATGTAGACATGTCACCATTAAATGAAAAAAAAAAAAAAAAAAAAAAAACTAGCTCAAATAACAAAAAACACAAGCTCGTTATACAATTGAACCAGTGACCATAAGTACCAACATAGAAAATACTGTTGACTATCTTATTTGCAGATCATTAACCAATGAACGGATTGTAAATCACAAGTTTTCTGTATCAAAAAGCAAATCATAGGTTTGTAAATATTCTTAAAACAGAAAAATCAACTTTAGGTCAAAGATGATAATGTTAGGTACCTCAATTGCTTGTCCTACTGTTGTATATTTCTCTCCAGAAACTGTACAACCAGTCTCTCTCAAATTAAATGAGCCAGTAGCCATGGACTGTCCAAGAAAAGAAGATGAAATCGGAGAAACCAAGCGGTTTTTTCGGGAAAATCGTGCAGAAATTAGGGTTTCGGATTTGCAAGTAATGTCTGAAGAACTGAATGGAGAATGTGAGCAATTAGGGTTTAGTAACTCAGAAACAGAAAGCAGAGAGCCTGCAGCTAGTGTAGCCATGAAGAAAAAATTTAAGCTTTTTAAAAAGTTATATGTTTTTACTTCTTTTTTCGACCTTTTTTCTGAGTTTAAGCGATACTTAGGATGTTTTGAAGAGACGAAGTAGCAAACCCTAACAATTTCCACTACACAATAAGCACCACGAATAGTGTAGTCTAAATAGTTCAATTCATTTGGCAAAGCAAAACCAGAATACTTAACAGACGGTTGAGATTTCCTCCTGATATATGGGAATGAACTTGGAGAATTTGGATTACGTTTTCATAATTTCGGTAGCTTTGGACGGTCGCGATTTCATCTATAATACTGCCAAACAGAAGAGACACGAGTACATCGAACAGTTAAGATTCCCCTGTGATATTTCATAGGGGAAAGATAAGATCGGACGGCAAATAATTGACAATAAAATATCTCGCATCGGAGGAAGAGGATCCGATGATTGTAAGTTCGGCCATGAAATATGAAAAGCAAAAAGCTTCGATCTGACGGTCAGGATTTTTCCTTCGGTGAATATCCAAGCATAGGTGGCACCTGTTTTAGTATGGAGTATGGACTACAGTCGCACTTTCCCTGCTGGAGCGTTTCTTTGTTCCTGTAGAGTGAACAAAGCGGGGAGGAATTCGGCAAACAGTGCGAAATTTTCAAATTTCTGTCGGTGGGAGCTATTTTCGCCCTTTTTATTTTTCTATTTTCACCTCGTTGTACCGTACGTATGAAACCGTACACTCGTCTTCTGAGCCGCTACGATATCATCCATTTGTGATAATTTCGAATCTTAACTGTTTGTCTTTTCCGTTCCGAATACCGACAAGTTTCATTGTTCGTTTTTGAAATTAAAACCGAACAAAATAAAATAGAATCCTTTTCTTTTGAAATTTACGCCTCTTGTAATCTTGCGAAATGTGTACATTTTCGTACGTAGGGTACAATATGGCAAAAATAGCAAAAAGATAAAAGGTGAAAATAACTCCTACCTTTCTTGTCCTGTTTCTGCACTGTATTGAACATTTCGTGCATCATTAGAGCGTACTATTTTATATTGGAATGCGGAGTCCGCACGAAATATTCACTACACCGTGAATCTCTATGAGTGTTAATTTTTTTTCGCCACTTAAAACATCTTTTCTCCGTACACACTTGTCCGATTTTCAATTTAAGACCGCCAATCGGAAGCTGAGAATCTTACCTTTCAATCGCCACCGTCAGATCAGCAATCCGACATGTATGTACGAAGAAAATATGTTTTTAAGTGTCCAAAAAAGTACCAACACTAATAGCGATACACGGTGTACAGTACACGTGCATCGCTATTAGTGTTAATAATTTTTTCGCCACTGAAAGCATCTTTTCTCCGTACACTCTTGTCCAATTCTCAATTTAAGACCGTCAATCGGAAGCTGAGAATCTTACCTTTCAATTGCAACCGTCAGATCTTAACACCGACATGCGTGTACGGGGAAAAGTTGTTTAAAGAGACGAAAAAAACATTAACACTAATAGCGATTCACGGTGTACTGTACTTTTGAATTCAGGGATTTGTCGGTAGCTCATCCATTCTCATGGTAAAATCCACACCATCATGGTGTTTTAGTTTTACATAGGATAACCTAAAAAAGAAAGAAAAAGGGTCAAAATAACAATTTTTTTTTCTGTTTTCGAGACCAAACTCTCACTCAGCTCATCTTTATTTTTTTTCCATCTTGACACGTTTTCTTTTTCAAATTAATGAATATTCCAAAGCATTATTTTCATAATTACATCATTGACTGGTTGTGACTCTATTGTTATCTCTTCCTCTTTCTCTCTCTCTCTCTCTCTTCTTCTCCCTCTCCCTCTTTCTCCTCTAATCTCTCTCTCTCACCCTCCACCCTCTCTCCCTCTCGCTCGCCTTTTCTTACCCTCTCTCTCTCTCTCCCCTTACCTGCTCTTCAAACTCAAACCCTAATTTATTTTCTTTAAAAATAAATTAAAAAATGGAGATAGGCATGTTGCTTCTTTTGGTCCTCCTCTCTCTTGCCATTATAGGGGCCTTAGTTTTAGTGGTATTAAGTACAAAAAGGGGCGATATTTCTCAAATTGTGAAGGAGGAGGAGAGGGAGGAAGAAGAACAAGAGGTAAGAGAAACAATTTTACAATTGAAAAAAATTTTTTTTTTTTTTTTTTTTTTTTTCAATTTTTACCCTTAGCACCTCTTACCACCAATAATAGTATGGTCCAATGTTCAAAAAACAAGTATATTTATAATTGTTAGTCATGGAGTACATTTCTAGTTATAAATGTTTTTATATTTTTTATCGTTTTGCTAACGGAAGTCGGCCGATGAATTTGTGCAAAACATGATTTAGTGTGGATTTTGTCATTTTGTGGTGAATTGTCCTAGCATTAGTAAACTAGCAATAACAATGGGACTACAAATTTCCTAACATGATCCACAATAATGATATTAGCAAATAGTGTTGAGTAATATAATATAATAAAACAATCATAAAATTCCTATCTAGAAACCTTGCCAAATTCAAAAACTATTATTATTAGCAATAATAGCGCATTCACAAAATTGCTAACAAAAACCCAATAACAAAAATTTAATGAAAATTTTCACAATGACACCGCCCATCGTTATTAGAGTAAAAGGAGATTAGTGTAAATCCATAGTAACCCAGATGGAAAAACATAATCTAGTGTAGTTAATGATAATAAAGTGCTAGGGTTTTTTGACCCAAAATGCATAGATTAGTGTTTATAACACTTCACCGTGAATCGCTATTAGTGTTAATGTTTTTTTTGCCACTTAAAACATCTTATCTCCGTACACACATATCGGATTTTAGATCTGACGGTTGCGATTGAAATGTAAGATTTTCAGCTTTTGATAGGCGGTCTTAAACTGAAAATCGGACAAGTGTGTACAGAGAAAATATTTTTTAAGTGGCGAAAAAATTATTAACACTAATAGCGATACACGGTGTAGTTGTTCAAGTGGTCCGTAATGAGCTACATTGCAAAACATAATTAGTGTAGATATTGTTTCACTTCCTTTATAGCGATGTAAGGTGTAACGAAGTACACCCCCCATTGCTATTAAAGTTAAGAAATAATTAGCATGAAGACTATTTTAAAGTTAATAATTAGTATGAAAACCGTTTGTGTTAAATAATTAGTATGAAAACCATTTTAGTGTTAATAACTAGTATGAGGACTACTTTAGTGTCAATAATTAAATTTGGGGTCCAAATGGTGTGGATGACTTTGTACCGCCGAAAGAATTAGATTTAAGAAAAAACAATTATATTAATCAACACTACTTTGTCTTTGGAGGGCCAAAAAGAGTCGGGACAGTATTAGTGTTTTTAACGCTAAGAGCGATTCACGGTGTACACCGATCATCCCTCAAAAAACCTCAATGCCCTCTCCCTCTCCTCTCCTTCTCCTTCTCCCTCTCCCTCTCCCTCTCCCTCTCCCTCTCCCTCTCCCTCCCACTTTCCCTCTCCCTCTCGAGGAAATTAAACACCATCTTAGGAGAAATAATCTCCATTTTCCTCGCCCTCCTCCCTCCCACTTTCCCTCTCCCTCTCCAGGAAATTAAACACCATTTTCCCCTCTCCCTTTCTCGCTTCCTCTGTCTCTCCCTCTACCTCTCTTTCCCTCTCCCTCTCCCTCTTTCTCTCTCTATCCCTCTCCCTCTCTCTCCAGGAAATTAACTACCATTTTCCTCTCTCCCTCTCTCTCTCTTCTTTCTCCCTCTTCCCCTCCAGGAATTTAAACACCATTTCCCTCTCCCTTCCCTCTCCCTCTCTCTCTCCAGGAAATTAAACACCATTTCCCTCTCTCCCTCTCTCCCCCTCCCCCTCCATGAAGTTAAAGACCATTTTCCTCTCTCTATCTCCCTCGCCCTCTCCCTCTCCCTCTCTCTCTCCAGGAAGTTAAACGCCATTTCCTCTCTCCCTCTCTCTCTCTCGCCCTCGTGCTCTCCCTCTCTCCCTCTCCCTCCCCAGGAAATTAAACACCATTTTCCTCCCTCTCTCTCTCCCTCTCTCTCCCTCTCTCTCCCCCTCTCCCTCCTCAGGAAGTGCCAGCTCAGCCCCTGGGTCGCCAACGGAACGGAATGGGACGCATGCGAAACCGTCGAGGGAGGGCAGCAGGTCAATTCAGAAATAATATATAATATGTCATCATCATCTGCATCATCATCCATCATCATCACATCACATCATCCATCTTTATCATCTCTCATCTCATCATCATCCGCTCCATCCTCCCCTCCATCCCTCCCTCCATTCCTCCTCCACCTCCGGCTCCATTCCACCTCCATCCTCCACTCCCTCCATATCTTTATGTTTACACCTCCCTCCTCCCTTTCATTTTGATCTTTGACAGCCAGCTTTTTGTTGTTCATTGTTTGTTTGTTCTATTTGTTGTTTGTTGTTTGTTGTTTTCAGTTTTCTGTTCAACTTTGTTAAGTTTTTCAACACTGGAAATGTTGTTTCCAGTAAGAATAGAGGAGGGAAGAAGGAAAAGGGAGGAAGGAGGAGGGAGAGGGATTCAAGGTTCCAAAGGGGGTTCAAAAAAGGAAATGAAAAAAAAAGAAAAGCAGGCTCGCAGAGAGGTACCACCCCTTCAAAAAAAAAAAAAAAGTATATGTATAAACATATGTATAAATAAATAAAATAACAAATAAATAAATAGGCAAACAAAAAGGAAACACTGTAAAATGGAGTTATATTAAAGAAGAGTTTTGTGTTTTCTTTTTTTGTCTTTTCCTTATTTTGTCGTTTTTAAGTTTTGGACCCACATTAGTTATGAAATTTTAAAATCTAAAAAATCAAATATTATTTTTTTTTGAATAAAAATAGGGGGAGGGGGAGGGAAGGAAGGGGAAAATAAAAAAGCATTTTTGTTTTTTTTTTGTCTTTGTTAACCAGTTAGAAGCTGACCGTGTTTTCTCTCTCTCTCTTCCCTCTCTCTCCCTCTGTCTCGCTCTCTCCTTGTGTCTATCTCTCTCTCCCTTCCTCTCTCCCCCTCCCCCTCTCCCTCTCCTTTTTTTTTTCCCGGGCAGGCTGAACAAGCTGCCCTGGAATTGCGGGCAGAAAAAGGTAACAAATATTCGGATCGACAGAAAAAAAAGGAATTGGAGAGAGAGGAAGAAGAGAAACAAAAGGTAATCAAAATGAACAAAAACATAGAAATGAAAGAAAAACAAAATAAATAAAAATAAAAATGAGAGTCTGAAATTTTAGATCAAACCGTCCCAAAAAACAATGCCAAAAATATCCAAAAACCCAAAAAATCCCAAAGAAATCCCAAAAAAATCCCAAAATGACCCCAAAAAAATCCCAAAAAAAGACATACAAAATCTCAAAGAATCATGGAAAGGTCCACAATTCATAAATTATTTTTTTTGCACTTTTTTATGTATTTTTTATTTATTTTATTACGCCGCGGAAATGCCCGAATTTGAGTCAAAAAAGATTGGCAAAGGCGGCGACAGAATTGGGAAAAAAAAAAAGCAAAAAAAATTCCAAAAAAGAAAAAAAAATCAGGAAAAAAAAATTGTGTTCGTAAACAATTTTTCCCATCTATATATATATATATATATAGATATATATTGGAAAAATTGCCCAAGACAGCGGCTGAATTGGAATTTGCAAAAAAAAAAAAATTACTTAAACATTATGAAAAAATAAATAAAGCCCAGAAAATATCCAATTTTTTTTTTTTTTTAGAAAATCGGCCAAGGCAGCGGAGAAATTGGGAAAAAAAACCAAAGAAGAACCAGAAAAAATCCTAAATGAATCCAGGAAAAATCCGAAAAAAACCCAGAAAAATCCCAAAATTCAGGAAAAAATCCAGAATTCATAAACTACCTTTTCCCAATTTTTTTTGTTTTTTTTAGGCCGCGGAAATTGCGGAATTTGAGGCAAAAAGATTGGCCGAGGCTGCGGCGGAATTAGACCAATGGAAGGATTTATTTAGTGTGGAGACAGAGGGGACAGTGGAACAAGATGTACAGGAAGAAAGTCAGGGGTTACTTTTTGAATTTGTGGATTATATTAAGGTAATTTGTCGATAATTTTTTTTTCCATTTTTTTTGGTGTTTTTTTGGGAATTTTTTGGATGTTTTTGGGGTTTTTTGTGGGGTTTTCTTTTTGGGATTTTAGAGTTTGGGCCAAGATTTAGAGGAAGAGAGTTGAGGGAGTATTTTTTGAATATGTGGAGTATATTAAAGTAAATTAGTATATATATATATATATATATATATATATATATATATTTGTAATTTATTTGTTTAATTTTAGGATTTTTGGGATTTTTTTGTCTTTTTGCAGAAACACAAATGTGTGGTTTTGGAGGAATTGGCAGCGGATTTTGGACTCAGGACCCAGGTACACCTTAATTAGCGTGGATTTTTGCTATTTTTTGACGGTTTTTGTGCAGTTTTTTACGTTTTCATTCTAATTCTGATGTTGTTTGTTCATTTTTTGATGTTTTTACTACAATTTTTGATGTTTCGTATTATTGTTGACGCTCTTTGTGCAAATTTTGACATTTTTTCATGTATTTTTTGACTTTTTTGAGGCAATTTTAATTGTTTGCGAGCGAGTTTTGACATTTTTCGTTCATTTTTTCGTGTGAATTTCGTTATTTTTGGGCATCTTTTTTCGATATTTTCATGTCAGTTTTTAACTTTTTTCATACAATATTTTTATTTTGGCATTTTTTTTTTTTAGATTTTCTTGCAATTTGGATGTTTTTTTGCAATTGTTTATCTTTTCATGCATTTTTCTTTTGTTTTTCATTCAATTTTCAATGACTTTCTGTCAAATTTGTGACCTTTGGAAGTTTTTTTGAATTTTGCTTTATTGCCTTTTTTTTTAATGGCTATTTTTTTGGTTTTTTAAATGTTTCCCTTTAAAGCTTTGATGTTTTTTCAATGTTTTCCGTAATTTTTTCAATAGGTATGTGTATAAACATTTCAAATATCTGTTTTATAAGCATTTCAGATTATTATTTTTTATATTCTCATTCTTTTTGTATTTCAAGTTTTTTTGTTTTTTTAAGTTTTGGTTTTCTTAATTGTTTTTTATTTATTTGTTTTTTATTTTTTTTGGGATGGGTTTTTAACAGGATGTGGTAAATCGTGTTATTGCTTTAGAGCAAATGGGTGAGTTTTTTTTTGTCTTCTCTGAGACATTTTTTTACTTTAAACCTAATTTTAATAAATTGTGTACCTCTATTTTTGTCTTTTCTAAAACATTCTTTACGAAAACCCTAATTCATAAAAAAATTGTGCCTTGAAAGAGGGAATATCCCTATACCCCCTATAACACTATACTCCTACACTCCTATACCCCTATATCCTTATATCCCTCTATCCCTCTATTCCTCCATCCCTCTACCCCTCCATCCCTCTACCCGTCCACCCTGCCACCCCTCCACCTTTCTACCCCTCTATCCCTCTACCCTTTACCCCTCTACCCCTCTACCCCTCTACCCTCTATCCCTCTCCCCCTCTATCCCTCTACCCTCTACCCCTCTACCCCTCTATCCCTCTACCCCTCTACCTCTATTTGGTATTGAATTGTGTCGAGGCCCATTTCCCGAATATACCATTTATATCACATGCGATGAAATATTGTTTATAGAATATCATATACAATACGATATACAGTATATAATCTATACATAGTATAGTATATCATATTATAGTAGAGTCTATCGTATCGTATATCATATTCTATATCATATATGTGTACATGTATATATATATGCATGATATATTTGTCTCGCAATACATCGAAGCAAATTCGACATTCGATAGGATCCCAATACACTAAAAATTGTCGAAAAAACAAATCCCAACAATTTTGGAACCTACCACTAAACTTCTTTTTCTCTCCCTTCTTCTCTTTCTTTATTTTTTTTACTTAAAATTGTAGGGCGTATTACGGGTGTAATGGACGACCGAGGAAAGTTTATATACATTTCTCCCGAAGAAATGAAAGCGGTTGCCGACTACATAAAGAGAGAGGGAAGAGTGAGCATTTCTCATTTAGCGAGTAAATCGAACGAATTTATCGACTTAGAGCCAAAAGTTATCGGGGAAGTGGAGGTGATTTCCGAGCCATGGGAGGGAGAGGGAGGGAGAGGAGGAGAGAGTATGGTTCAATCTGAAGGAATTTCCGTTTCGTAGGAGGAGACAAAGCCATAGGAGGAAGAGAGAGAGGGAGAGGAAGGAGGAGGAGGAAGTACGGCTCAATCGTAAGGAATATCTGTTTCATAGGAGGAGACCGAGCAATGGGAGGGAGAGGGAGAGGGAGAGGGAGAGGAAGGAGGAGAAAGTATGGTTGCACTGGAAGGAATTTCCAATTCGGAGGAAGAGGAGGAGACGAAGCCATAGGAGGGAGAGGGAGAGGGAGGAGGAAGAGAGAGTACGGGAGATGGAGGAGAAGGGATTTTTTTGTTTCTTAGGAAGATGAGGAGGAAGGAGGAGAAAGTATATGATTCAACTGAAAGCAATTGTCGTTTTGTAGATTTTATGAAATTTTCACAAAATTTGAACAAAAGTTTTGACAGATAAAAAGTTACAAAGAAATTTACGAGATGTTAAATCAAAAATTTTGATTATTTTTTCGTGAGGGAGGGAGGGAGAGAGGAAGAGAGGAACGGAGAGGGATTGAAATAGTGTTAATCAGAATATGTAGAGAAAAGTAAGGAGAAATGTACACAAAATATAACAAAATATATTTTTTTAAACACAAAATATATTTTTTTTTTTATTCGGTATTTTAAATACCATTTGTCGCTTGAAAATATATATATACATATATGGAAAAAAATGCAAAATGGAAAATGGAAATTGGAAAATCGAAAATTGAAAGTGGAAAGTGGAAAATGTAAAACAGAAGTTGAAAACAGAACATGGAAAATGAAAAATGCCAATTGTAAAATGCAAAATGTGAAATGTGAAATGATAAAACATTAAAACCGCGAGAAACTGAAAACTGATGCAAATGTGAGAAATCCACGCATGTGAATACAATTCACATTTTTTTATTGCAAGGAAAGTTTTGGAGGCTTGTGAAACAAAAAAAAAAAAAAAAGTCTTTCATTGTGGTACAAACTAACCTGTTTTTCCTAAAGAAAAAAAAGAAGGAAAAAATCTTACCTAATAACTATCTTCAGAAGTAATTATAAGCGACTACGAGAGTTCTTGGTCTCTAATTCCAACTACAATATAAAAGATTTGCAAAACAATGCAATAATAAGTACAGTACATAATAAGTACAAAATATAGTAAGTACAGTATATACTAAATACAATATATAATGAGTATAATACAGAATAATATAGAAATTACAAATTTGAACCAAACAACATATGCGGATATCAATCGCAACTGTAATATAATACACATTAAAAGTGCATGATAAGTAGAAGATATAATAATATACAAATTTTACGAGTTTGAAAAAATAATATGTACGGATATCGTTGTCGCCTATATTTATTAACGATTTTGTAACCGATATGGTACGGAAAACTACAAAAATATATTTTAAAACCTGAAAAACAAAAACAGAAAAGATAAGAACTCAGTACAAAATTGTATATTGAATGCATTATATAACGTTAATCGGTATACAAAAATATCAGAAATAATAAGAGTTAAAGCAAAATACGAACAAATATATGATCCTCTTTCCTTATCAAAGACAGAAATTGACCAAAAAAAAAAAGGACCCAAAAAAAAAAAAAGCTTTTTCATCCAAAAAAAGAAAGAGAATGGCAAAATGTTAAAATGCCATGTTGAAATTTTAGTCAAGACATAAAACAATAACAAAAAATAAACTAACGAGCTGCAATTCAAAAAAAAAAAAAAGGTAAGATTATATTCATAAATAAAAACTTTAAAACTAAGTAAACCTAAATTTGCCTCAGTACCATGATTAGCAAAATGGCATATCGGTTTCTCTTCATCGAAAAAAAAAAAGTTTTTTTTTTTTCATCAACGTGCAAGGATAACCGAATTCATCTTTGGCAAATTTGTGGTTTCTCAAAAATTACAACCATTGTCATTTTAAAAAAGAACACAACTTAAACTGAATTAAAAAAAGGAAAAAAAAAATGAATCGTCATCAAATTCAGTCTAAATTCAGTCAATATTATCTCAAAGACTGAAATGAAAAAATAAACTCAAAAGTTGATCTCTCCCTCTCTCTCTCCCACTCCCATATCCCGAATTCTCTCCCCTAAAAAAAACAGGAAAGGAAACAAAAAAAACCCACTACATACCCAAAACTCAATCACTGGATCAAAAAATGAATAAAAACTAAAAGAAATCAAAAATGAGTCAAAACTGATTAACAAAATTGAGAATCAAAAACTAAACCGAAAAAACCGAACCAGAAAGTAAACGGAATTATGAAACCGTAGAAAACCCATTACTAAACACACTCAAATTTTTAAGAACTAAAAACTTTTCTTTGAAATTTAAAGAAAAAATGACCTATAACGCACCAAAAAAACATTGAGACAAAAGAAAATCAGAAATAGTTTTAAATATTTAAAAAAACTGAGTGGATGGAAAAGAATAATAATTTCCTTCTCGAATTCTAAAAAGATAAAAAAGCAAAATCCTCAAAACCTCAAAAAATTCAAAAAAAAAAAAAAAGGAGAAAAAAAAAACTACTTCGCTCACCATTCTCACCTGGCAGAAATTTGGAGCAATAGTGGTAGTAGGCTCCCCTCTACCTCTCCCTCTCCCTCCCCACCTTCTTGCTCTCTCCCTCTTCTCTTTCGCTCTCCATCTCCCTCTCCCTTTCCCTCTCCCTCTCCCTCTCATCATATCTTTCCCTTTGTTCTCTGTCTCGGTCTCCCTCTTTTTTTTTCACTCTCCTCTCGTTCTGTCCACTCCAGTCCCTTCTCCCTCACTCTCCCTCTTTATTCTTCTCTCTACCTCTTGCCTTCCCCCCTCTCGCTGTCTCTCCCTCTCCCTCCCTCTCCTTCTCTCTCCCTCTCCTTCTCTCTCCCTCTCCTTCTCTCTCCCTCTCCTTCTCTCTCCCTCTCCTTCTCTCCTCCCTCCCTCTCTCCCACTCTCTCCCCTCCTCTCCCTCTCTTTCTCCCTTCTCTCTTCCCTCCTCCCCCCTCTTCTCACACCTCCCTCCTCCCTCTCTCTCCTCCTCTTCCCTCCCCTCTTCTCCCGCCCTCCCTCTTTTCCCTCCCCCTCCCTCCCTCCCCTCCCCCCTCTTCCTCCCCCTCTCTCTCCCTCTCCCTCCCTCCCTCTAGCCCCTCTCCAAACTCACCTCCTCACTTCCAAAACTTCTGACCGAATCAGGATCACGTAGAATCGCCCAATCGTAGCAAAAAAAATGTCAAAAAAATGTCAAAATGTCAAAAAAATGTCAAAAAATTGTCAAAAAAATGTCAAAACAGTCAATTCAGCTACTACGATTGGTTCTAAAAGAATATAAAAACTAAGATAGCGCTGGGTCTAAAAATAAAAAAACCGAAAAAAACAAACAAACTGAGTCCTCTAATGATAGTAAATTTTTGAAGTTCTGAAAATGGGAAAAAAGTTATGAAAACAGGAATCTTAACCTGAACCCTCCGTACAAGTAGTTTCGTACAGGTACTGTACTGTACTCTCGTACCAGTGGCTCCGTACGTCTGTACTTCCTTAGTCACCTATCCAAATTTTTGAAACGTGCGACATGTGCGAAACGTGCGATATGCCTTGACAATAGTATGAGTTATTTTGTGCGTAATATAATATTCTACGCGCAACAATTCATTTGTGCGACTTTGAAAATAAAAAATTAGTGCGTCACTACCTAAAAACCCTAAAAAACCCTGTGCGTCAAAAAATTAGTATAACGTAGCCTTATTAAATTATACCTACGGACTACCTTTTTTCGTAGTAGCCTTTGTCACTTGCATTAAGTAATTTGTACTAGTACTTTAAGTCATGCCCACGGGCTCTATTTTCTTGTAGAATCCATGTGTAGTGTGTAGATTGATTTTTATTTGTAAGTTTGTTTGCTAAGTTATTGGCTTTTGTTGTCGCTTAATGTCGACTTTGGACTTTAGAGGTCGTAAATAACTTTTCCATTCCATCATGCTTTATATCGATATGGGAAGATCACATGCATAAACTATATCGCGTACACTATTAGTGTTAACACTAATGGAGATACACGGTGTATGCATGTGTACAAATTAGAGTAAACAGGACTGAATTAAAAAAGCGCGATGGTAAACCATCTGAGTGTACAAATTAGAGTACACGGCAATTGACACATCTTGCCAGCTACACCGAAAAGCATTGTTAGAGTCATTTTGTTTTTTTTTTCACCACTTTCATCTTTTCTCCGTGCACACTTGCCCGATTTCAGTCTGGTGACCACCAATCCGAAGGTGAGGTTCTTACCTTTCCATTGCAACCGCCGGATTGAAAATCCGACAAGTGTGCACAGAAACCCTAAAAAACCTAAAAAAACCAGATCATTTAAGTGGCGAGAAAAACATTGACGCTACTAACGATACACAATGTAGTTCACTCATAATGTTAGTTTTAAAACCCCAAGAACCTTGGGAAAATTAACCATTTGTAAGAATTAGTAAAATGAACTTTGGATTTTCACAAACGGTGTGGACCACAATAATAACGGTGACTGGTAAAGTGGTATGATGTCTGGATGATATGAAGTAATATGATTATTACTATTTTATTGATGTAATATTATGTGTTTGACTATCCTTTACGATAATCACTCAAAAGTACCCGAGAATTCTCCATAAGTTTGATTAAATGTTGACACATAAAAACAAAACCGTGGTTTGTAAAAAACTCGTGACGTTTCAACACATCTTAGTAGGAAAGTAACACCGGTAAACTTAAAATATTTCATGAATTATTTTTTGCCAATTACATGAAAAGAGTTAAAAGTTACTAGAGCATAATAAAAGAGATGCGATTCAGAAGAGAGACTTTGTGTTCTTTGAGCGCTTGGATAAAATAAGAAAACCGTTTTATTTTTCATTTTTTGTCGTTTTGTTGTGAAGAAGAATCGGTCCTCTGTCCTGATTCGCTGGTTTCTAAAGCGGTTTTCGTTGATGCTTTTGCCATATATTCTTGCCATTCCTTTATAGAAGGAATACTCTCCAAAGCTTCTAATCGTTGCCTTAAATCCTACATCATCAAACATCCATCCACACCAAATGTAGGTTATGAGAGAATCAGATCAACATATAATATTCAAACGACATATTCTCACTCATTTTCTAATATTCAATGACATATTCTCACTCATGTTCTTATATTTGATGACATATTCTCACTCATATTCTAGTATTCGATGACACATTCTCACGCATATTCCTCTAAATTACACCAGCCTCGCAATTTGTCAATGGATACAGACCTTGTTGAAAATGTTTGTTAAGAATATGGATCCCGGTTTGTACATTTTTTGTCACTATTAAACTTAATAAAAACCACCTTGATCAGAGGTTTTTGACCAAAAATCATAAGATAGTGTTGAGAATTTACGATAACACCACCTCGTATAAACTCGCAGACATATAAACTCGCAGATCATATAAACTCGTTGATCATATAAACTTGCAGATCATAAAACCCTAAAATTAGTGTTACTGACACTGAATCAACATTAATTCCAGTAATTTTCTATTAGAAATGTGGTTTAACATACCTCCAATTCCTGTTTCCTTGCTTCCTCTTTACGTGTCTCCGATCTTGAACTTCGTCCATATTCAAAAACGACAACTGAACAACCAACCTGCGACATTTTTTTCAAATAAAGAATGCAAGATTTTTTGCCAAAAACGTCAGCAAACTGACAAGTACATTCTCATTTTTCTTGGAACTCTAGAAAACAGTAGCAAAAAATCTGGAAGTGACAAGAAATACGAATCATGGTTATCACAGACTTCCACATAATGAAAACAAGTTGCCCTTAGAGTGCTTCCCAGAAACAAAAAAAAATAAAAAATAAAAATGAGATAGCTTTAGTACGTGTTGTGGCACAAAAGGCACTACAACAAATTTTCAAAATTCTGGTCAAAGGCTGTTCACAGTACTAAAGCTTTCAGCAACTCTACCAATGCAAAGTCTTTTGGGAAATCATGCCCATATGGATAACTTTTAATCCCAGTCATTTCAAGACAAATGCAGATTGATTTCCACATGGTATAGGAGTTTATTTTTTGCAAAATTTGAGGCAGTAACAGCAGCCAAAAGGAAAAACTTTCCACCTTCTATACTTTTTGGAGGTCAAATTCGACAGATTCCAACAACTGGGCAAACATTTAACCATGCAGCGGGGAGAGGGAGAAATAGAGAGATATCGTTATTTTTGGCTGGTGGTGCACTCAGAAAATGAACAAAGAATGTGTGGGAGAGACAGGTTAGGGGTAAAAGGGAGAGGGAGAGAGAGAGGAGAGAGATACAGAGAGGAGAGAGAGAGAGAGGGGGGGGGTGGGAGGGAGAGGGCGGAAGAGGGAGGGAGAGGGAGGGAGAGGAAGGAAGATAGTGAGAGGGAGAAAAACTTACAGCAAAGACAATGCCCTCTCCCACCATGTCCGCCGCGGCTTGCATGGCCCTCTCTTCATCCAAAGGCCTCACGTCGACGTCTGTGTCATGTCCATACATCCTCCTTTGAAAGTTCGTGCTCCATTTGTGATAGCGCTGCGGAATGTGACAGAGAAAGAGGAAGAAAGGAAAGAGAGAGAAAGAAAGAGAAGACAGAGAGAAAGAAAGGAAAGAGAGAGAAAGAAAGAAGCGAGAGAGAGAAAGGAAGAGAAGAGAGAGAAAGAAAGAGATGGAGCTCCCGGTTGATGAGTTTCTTAAGAACTTAGGAACAACTTCCTCAAAGGGTCACATCACATAGAACAAAAAAGTGATCATGATGAAGCTTTGGCTCTCTAATTTTTAAAATGTCTTTCGAGTTTTGACTTGCCCTCATTGACAATATTTCAAGTCACAAAATATACTCCAGTTGATATCACAAGCGTTACACTGCCCATCGCTATTAGACTTGTTAACTCTAATTCGAGTGAGAGTTTTCTTGAACCAAAATCATAGATTAGATTTAATAACTTAATTTAGTTAAGTGGCCCACAATGTGCCTCGTGGCAAAACATACCTTAATGCAGTTTATCCTAATATAGTGTGAATGCTAATAATTTACAAACTCCAATAGCAATGGGCAGTGTATTCTAGGGTTTGTACTGTGCATCGTATTCCTCACATTATAAAAACAAGTTAACACCAATGTCAGTAAGAACCTATTTTCCTACAAATTAAGAAGCCTTCATAACTTGCGAAAGAGAAGAAAACTCTCACAACTTAAACCATGACATAGTAACGACATCTTACGACAGGCTACCGATTTAAACAATGACAAAATATATGTGCAATTCATTTTTTTTTAAAACGATAGCTTTGAGTCAAAATAAAATAAAATATTAGAGAGGGACAGGAGGGAGGAGAGGAAAACGAGAGAGCCGAGGGTAGAGGCAGAGAAAAAATGAGAAAAATGAGAGGAGAGAGAGGAAAGAAGAGAGAAGAAACGAATAAGCATTACTTACTACATTCCGCAGATTCCAAACAAAAAAAAACCTAGAAAAAAACTAAAAAAAAACAACTAAAACATATACAACGAGTTAGCTGCGAGTAAATGCAGCTCACCTGGACATGAAAGCTAATAAACTCTCTGAACTTAGGATGTTTTTTGGCTCGCGCTTTCACAGCATTTGCCAAAGGTTTGCTAGCCGTACGAAGTAGGAGAGTTCCGAGTTTCAGCAATGGGAGAACCATAGCTGACACCAAACCATGAGGAAGGTCACTTACGAAACCTCAGCTACACCGTAAACCTAAAATCTCAGCTCACGAATCTTCCTTATGAAACTGACAGGCTTGCCTCAGGCTTTTGCTTAAGTCTTTGCTTGAAATGGATAAATTGCTACTTGCAAAAGAGAGGACTCTCGATCAAAAAGCAGGTATTTACTGTTTGAAAACCTACATTAGAAGAAAAAAAGGCAGGAATAATAAAAATGGCCCTATTCTCAAATCAGAAAAATCCTAAGGTAAAAGGACACTTCTGATGTGTGAAAGCAGCTTAGCTTCACCAAGACATGGCTCCTTTTTTTGTCGTCTCTGACGCCCTTAACAGCGGTTACTTCCAGAACAAGCAATCTAAAAGTCCCCTTCAAGTTTCAATTGACAAAAGAAAATCAAAATAAGCAAAAAAAAAATTGAAGTTTTCAAACAATACTTGCTAACGAAACAGCATGTCGAAGATTCGTCTGACAATTTCCTCTCACCTTCCGACCTCCTTCCTCTATCCTTCATTTCTCCTTCATCTCTTTTTCTTGGTAAGGGAAGATCTCATCAGCCTTTTGCGTTTCCTGGCAATGGCGGCTCCACGTCAACATTCAGTTAATCATTAAAAACGGACATTCGACGTTTAGCTTACCTCTTTTTGGAGTTACAGCTACAATACTTTTTTGAAGAGGTTGGCATCCTGTCACGTAGTAAATGTCTCATTAATCTTTAAACATTAACAAATAATGTACATAAAAAAAAAGTAAGTAGTAAGTAACAAAAGCACTCTGGCAGCTCGCTCATGTTCAGAGAGCATCAGCTTTTCATGTATACTAAATTAGTTTTTTTTGCCCTTGTTTTCTCAGTTCTCCTTAAAAATACTCAAAGGAAAGTGTGAAGTTGATCGGTTTTGTGAAGCGTTATAATAAATACCATAAACATAATTAATGATATTTTAAATATCATCGCTGCAGTTTTTCTCTTTTTTGACAATATTGCAAACAAAGGAAACAGTAAATAACATTGGCAATGGCATCATCTTTCTATATGCGACCTATACTTCAACCTAGTACTTATAGTAAAATGGTACTAAAGGAGAAAATTGGCGTCATTATTTTAGTAATGGCAGTAAAGAGCAACAGGAGTGGTTGTTGCCACAGGATCAAAAAGTTGTATAAGTTCTGTCAAAAAAAAAAAAAAGCACAGAAGCTTGGAAAGGCTGAATGTAAGGGGGCCACCCATCCATGAAATCGGAAGCACAGAAAAATAAAATAAAAATGCTTTTTGTGTTTGGCTGTGCGGAGTTAGTTTTAAAATGTAATGGTCACCAGAATGCTGAGAGGAACGCTGTAGGATCTGTTGTGATTTTAAAAAACTTTCAATGTCTGGCACTTTCAGAGACATAGGAA
This sequence comes from Zygnema cylindricum, assembly GCA_037447655.1. Classification (NCBI taxonomy): domain Eukaryota; kingdom Viridiplantae; phylum Streptophyta; class Zygnematophyceae; order Zygnematales; family Zygnemataceae; genus Zygnema; species Zygnema cylindricum. The sequence continues at coordinate 43,231 of JBBHKE010001248.1, read as the reverse complement.
GATTTTTGCGGAGAGGTATGCTACTCAGCTACCCTTTTAGGAACTCCAATAATGCAAATGAAAAAAAATGAGACAAGTGTTTTTTTTTTTTTTCCTTCTTTCCCCGTTCTTTTTTCTTTTCCTTTTTAATCCATGTTTTTTGTTTCGAATGGTTAAGCAAAGTCCAACAATGTTGTGTCAAGTTCCTTTTAAGTCGTGTAAAAACTCTGTGAAAGCCTTGAGCTTTTTGTATTTATTTTTTCCGTTTTTTCTTTTTTAATCCATGTCTTTAGGTTAAAGTCCAACAATGTCGTGTCAAGTTTCTTTGCGTCATGTTGCAGCTCCAAGCAAGTCATCATTAAGAGGAGACTTTAAAAACATGTTGCACAAATGGCCTTGTAGTATTTGAATTTAGCTAAAGGCGGCTGAAACCATTATATTGTGTAAACTATTTTTGCCTTACTGCATGAACATTAATTATTCTAGTGAAAAAACAAAATTCCAAAGAAGTTACTTTTTTCGGTATTTGAAGCCTCAGCAAAAGCCTGGTTAGAAACATGGGATCGGTCTAAACTCTACTTTACTTTGTTTATTGCTTATCCAAGTTGATGTCAAATCAACAATAAGAATACAATTCCTCTCTCTAAGAATATGTAATTTCCTTCTTTTTTATTTTATACAGATTCCCTAATCGGAAAAACTCTGAGTTGCTAAATAGGTTACAATCGTCCGAGTTCCTTTGCTATTCGGTTTTGCCAAACGTCAGTAATGATAGTCAAGTGTCTATCTTTTATCCTGTAAACTTATGACATGGTGGAACTTTTCCGTCGTGGTTGCAGAATCTCTATGAGCTTCTTATAAAATAAAGGGACAGGCAAACATTTGGAGATTTCTTTAAAGGGACATAAAGGGACAGATTTTTTTGTAGTTTTTCCGGGCTTCTTTCTCAATCTGAGAATTTTTTGATTCGTATATTTAGGCTTCTATGGGTGCGGACGAGGCGGATTATGGAGCTTTTCCTCCTCCCAGAGTAAGGAATTCACATCGAAACTAAAACTGTTACTTCCACTTCATATTTTTGTTTTGGCCTTGCAATGGACATCACAAAGAAACGATAACTATTACTCTCACTTGATATTTTTTCTTTTGGCTTTACGATGGCTATTGTTTTGATCAATAATTACAACATTATCTGAGCCATGGCCCAAATTCTGTTGTTTTGGAGAGGTCCTCTTTTCTTCTTATTTGTTTTATTTTATGTCTTTTTTTTTACCTCTTATACTTGTGGTGAGACGGAGTCAATCTGTTTATTGAGTTTCATTCCACCTTTCTATCGTAAATGGGGCATATAATCTTTTCAAGAATAATTTTCTGGTTTACAATTTACAGTAATTGCTTATTGCAGTATACAACACGTCTCCTTGACCGTCTCCGAGGAAAAAAAAAACCTGAAAAGCCTCTCCCTCCACCCCCTCCTCCTCCTCCTCCCCCAGTCGAGGAGGCTCCACATGTTCCATCTACAGAATGTGTTCCTCCTCTACCAAGAGGTGCAATTTTGCCCTTTTGGGGCAATTATTACCCAGGCATTCCAGATGGTCCAAGTTTTCAGGAAAAAGAGAAATCACAAAGGAGAGAACGAGAATTGGCACCAATAAAAGAGATTTTACAGGAAGCGGTAGGAATGATATTATTCCCAAAAACGTCTCTCTCTGGATAATGTTTTGTTTTCAAATGTGTCAAAGAACAAATTGGTTTGGTTTATTCACTCATTTGCTATAGAACAGCAATTATCATTATATCATTATTGCTTATCACCGTTTTTGGTTTTTTACTGTTGCGAATTTTGTTCACTCCATTGTCGAATTTTAACTTTCTTGTTACATTCAATCTATTGTCTTGTTCTACGAATTCAGGATGCATTGAAGGCCAAAGTTCTTGAATTGGAGGAAACAAAAGTGGAGGTTATTAATCGTATGGCACAGGAGTTACACGAGAAGGAATACAGGTGAGGTGAATGTTACCGGTTTTGATATTTATCTTGCAGTTGTTGGTAATAATATAAATTTAAATGAATGTTAGCATTGTTATCAAGATGGGTCAATCCTTATGTAGTACGGTTTTGTCTTTTGAGTTAAACATGAGCAACTTCAAGGAGCTCAACTATGCGTGCTCGACTGTTTTTTACAAGGCGTGTTCTGGTTTTTTTGTTGGTTTTTCTTTTTGGAATGCCGTTTTGCAGATGTTCAAATAGATTGAAATATTTTTAAATATATGCTGTATATATTTAAACATCCCAGTATTGAATTGCATCTAATTGTAGAATTTTAGAGCTGTCAAGAGGGTGTTGACCTTGAATAAGCGATATGGTCTCCATCGTAACTTTGTTGATTTGGGTTAATATATGAAGGCATTTGGGAAACTCAGTTGTATTGTTATTGTTGAGTCCTGTGTACTTTGCTCATTTGTTGGACAATGTTTGTGTTTTGTTGACCTTACTTATGTGTAAATCTATGGAGTTTAATAGGCACATTTGGGAATCTCATTTGCAACTTATTGTTGGTCATACTCATTGTTGGGGATGTGAGAGTCTTATGGTGTTTTTGCAGTCTAGATAGGCCACATGACAACACTAAGGCACAAATCAATGCAAGTCTAATGCAAGTTCAAATGCAAGTTCATCTAATGCAAGTTACACACATTTTTTTTCTTTTTTCCTACTTACAAGCTAATGGGATAACTGGGGTTCGAATCCTGCTCCATAAAAAGTCCATTCAGTTAGATGGAACTGGGTTCAAAAAATGTATCTATTTACGCTGGTTTAACCAGAAAAACAATATTTGTTCTTCATTGTATACTTATTGTTCATTATTTTATTTTTTAAAAGATGAATCTTCAAATAGTCTCTCAATGTCTCTCAAACATTGACGCCTTTTAGTTAAGCAAAGACTGTAAACCCTCGTTCAACTAAAGACAAATTCAAATTTTAGATATTAAAAAACAAAAGCATTTCAAGAACTTCAAAACGATAAAATGTTGACGTGTGAAATTGTGAATTGACAAGTGAAAACGTTCAAAAACATATATTTCTGGAAAACAAAAAAGAAGTAAAAAAAGTTCAACCCTAGAAAAAAGCCAGTAAAACAAACTATTAGTACACACTTTCAAAACATTGGAAAAAAAAAATCAAACTTAGCCCATTCAAAAAATATTACAACTACATCTTACATTGCTATTAGAGAGAGTGGATTGTTAGCATTAGAGCAGATTTAGTATCAGCTACACTAAATCATATTTTGCCACGTGTTGGCCACTTAAACTTAATAATGTTATTAACACTAATTTATAATTTCTATTTTGGACGGCGCTTATTGGCTGGGCACGTTGGACATTGTATTTTTTTCTAAAAATATATTGGAAACGACGATTCTATATGGAAATATGTATGGTATATCGTGTATTGAAGGTCTTTTTCACCCTCGTTTCAGAAATTGAAAGTATATTGTTGATGTACATTACTAACTATTAACTCTTCTTCCTGGCTGCCCCCTCCCTCCCTCTTCTCTCCCTCTCCTTGACTCACTCGCTATCCCTCTCCCTCTTCTCCCTCCCTCCCTTCTCCACTTCCCATTTTTCTCCCTCTCCCTCTCCCTCTCTTCCCGACCCTCAGTTAGCAAGAGGCTGGTCACAAAATATAATGTACAGCTACTTTGAGAGTGAAAGGCATTTCCTTTTCTCTTTTTGAACACCTGTATATTTGCAAAAGCTTCAACTTTGTCATGCTTAAGCAAGTGTTTCTATCATTTGTTTCTACTTCTGTTTCAACTTTTGTTTCTATTTTTGTTTCTTTCTTTTTTTGTCCCTTTTTTTTTTTTGTTTTGTTATGATCCAGAGCCCCCCAAAGACCGACTCCTTGTGGAGAAGAACGACAGGCATGCATCGACTGTTATAATGCCAATATTACGGTGAGCAATTTCTTTCAAATTCTTCCCCTCTTTCTTTTATATTCGTCTGATGTTCATCGTAGTTGTCCTTTGTTATCCTTTTGAGGGTGGAAAAGAATAAGGATTTATAAGGTTTATACAACCCCAACTTTTGTGTTTGAAATAACAGCCCTAGAAAACAGACATTTACTTTATTTGGGATTTTAAATATTTACATATTCATTCTCTTAGATGTTTGAGTTCACAAAAATGGCACATTTTGAGGCAATTTCATTGAATAGGCACATATGAGGGTTTTGTAAGATTTTTTCAGGGTATTTTAGGTTTTTTTGAGGGATTTTTTAGGGCTTTCATGTAGACATCTTTTTTCTTGCGGGTGCCTCTCTTTCAAATCTGAAATTGCTTATTTTCCAATATGTGGAAGTACACTGCCCATCATTTGTAGTGTTAAACATTTTTCGGGCAATAAAGTTACTTTTTTCACTAAGCATTTGTCTGATTTTTAATTGTGACATCACGATAGAAAGATAAGACCATTGCCTTTCGATTGCTCCCCTAAGAAAACAAATCTGACTGTTGAATATATAAAGACGTTTGAGTACTTGAAAAATTTCTTAACTCTAAGAGCTACGGGCAGTGTAGTTATTCCAGTAGTTGAAAAATTCTTTAAGTGTATCATAATATTCTTATGGGAAGTATACAAGCACTGAATGAAAGTAACTTTCATTACTGACGGAGTAATCATAGTATTTGACAGAAAACTGTACGATTTAAAGTACATTTTCTATATGATTCCGGTGATTACTGGCGAGTATCACTGGTAAATACGTATAATTACGCTATAAGTGAATAATTTTTTGATTTTTGTTTTGGAAAACTCCATATCTACTCGTGTCGTCTGGTTTTTTGCCATATATTTTCTCATGTTACCAATTCTACTGCTAGTGAAAATGCTTTTTCTGAAATCTGTTGTATTAGATTCTAAAAGCCACTCGTTTTGGTTATTCCCGTTGACAGAAAAACTATTTCAACTACATATGGTGTGGTAATTTCGGTCTATTTTAGTTCCATTTACTTGTTTTTGGGGAAAATATATATTTTTTTACTTTACTGCCATTGAAAATTGTGAAGTTCATTTTCTGGTGAAACGGTTCATAGAGCAACTAAAAGTAAGGAATGAACTATTTTGGTATTTTCATCAACAAGTAGGAAAAACTGGTTAAGAAAAAGGAAACTGACAAAATGGAAAAATGAAATTTGCAACCTTATCAGCAATTAAATTCTCTTGTACTATTTTCCTAAATTATCTGTTTTTGTTTTTTTTTTGGGCAGGATCCATTAAAATGTGGAGGTGTTGTGAGTGCATTTCAAGAATGTTCTCAGAAAGCACATGAGGTAAGAGCCGGGCGTTAAATTGTTATATATGTATGTGTGTATATTTATATTTATGTATAAATGCGTATATATTGTTGTTCTACAACCACAGTTGCAGGAGGACCAGCAGTAGTAGTGGAAGTAGACATGAAAAACAGCAAAAGCTATCAAGCACCTACTCAACAGCCAACTAGCTTGCACAAAATATGACTCAAAAGGCCAATGTGCCTCAAATTTCTCACAATGATACACAACAAAGTAAACTATCAATTCCCAAAATTGCAGCCCAAATGACCTAGTAAACCATAAGATATGACTCTTGGAAGTTTCCCAAAAACTGCCCTTAAAATGTCATAATCCCAAAACTGGATGATTCAAAATTGACTGTGTCCTAAACTATATACTCACAGTGTGTATCTACTGGTCACACTAATTCGGGTGACCGTACTACTGAACTATCTTGACTAACGACAAAGTATCCAGCCAGTAACGACAAAGTATCCAGCCTGTACTTTACTGTACCGTAAAAACCTAATTATTTTTTTCCAAAAACCTAATTAATAAAACACTAATTTTTATTACACTAAACTACAAATCAATGTTTATTCAAATATTTTCAGATGGCGAACCGTGCAAAATGATCCAGGTGCTTAGTCACAGTAGTCGCTAAAGTCTAGCCGACTGTCGTAATGTAGTATCGTAGTGTAGTACGAAGCACTTGAGTGCTTCGTCACTTGTGGTCCCACGTGAATCACGCCTCGTCACTTGTGGTCCCACGTAAATCACGCCTCGTCACTTGCGGTCCCACGTGAATCATGATTGTGGTCCTAGGTGAATCGCGTCCGTCAACACCACTCGAAATCAATGATGATAAATCATATCGTACAACACATATACGAAATATCCGGACGTTTCCATTTAATGATCATAAAAGTGTTCCGTACAATATATTTCCATGATATCCGTATGACTCCACAAATCGCCGTACCATATATTTTCCGAGGTATCCGGTCCAAATTTCGTCCGTCTGTTCCGGCGATTCCAATTGTCTGCTGCGTGACGCGTGTCGACGCCACTCCGTAAAACTTGCAAAGGTATAATACACTTGATTGTACTTTTGCTACTGTAATACTAATAAAAGTAAGTATTACATAAAATTACTTAGAAAATATTCTAAGTCTTTTTGGTCTCCTCTCATAGTTCTATTTACTGAACTAAAGATTTCAAATCTCAACCCTCCCCTAAATCTTTAGACTCAGTTATTTACTTAGTCCAATAGCCTCTCTGCAAAACTGCAACTTAGGAGCAAGAAGGGCTTTTGTTAACATGTCAGCCACCATCTCCTCCTCCGGTAAATAACATAATTTAATCACTTTTGCAAGCATTTTTCTTTGACAAAGTGAAAGCTAACATCCATTTGTTTGCTTTTAAAATGATGACTGGGGTTAGAGGCAATGGCAATGGTTGCCTGGTTGTCACACCAGATGGACCCAGATGGACAGAGGACCTGTTTGCATATACCCAAGTTCTTGTAAAATAGACTTAACCTATAAGAGTTCCTTAAGGGCGGAAGCTGCTGTGGATTGAGCTGTAACCTTTTGTAGTTTGCTACTCCAGCAGCAAGTTCTATCTCCAATCTTAAGAACAAAGCCGGTTGTAGATTTCCGGCTTGGCATGTCTCCATAGCTAGCGTCGCTCCACGTCCGTATTTTCACTTCTCCTCTTCCGAGTACAAGCCTAAGATTTCGAGTTCCTGCAAGATATCTCAACACCCTTTTTGCTGCTTCCATGTCTGCTTTTTTAGGATTCTGCAGACTTCTACTCAAGACCCCCACAGCTGCTGCGATATTAGGTCTCGTACAGTTCATAAAATATATAAGACTTCCAACTACCTGTCTATATGGCTTTGAAGCCATAAACTCCTCTTCCCCTGACTGTAGACTCTCACACACCATTATGTTTGAATCTGAATCCTTTCCTTCCAATTTCTGAATTCCATGGGAGTTATAGATCCCTGACATCTTTCATTTCAAATCTTTCCAGCATGTTTCCTATAGCTTCTTTTTGTGTCAACATAATCAGCCTCTTGTTTTTCTGTCTCTTTCTAACTATATTCCTAAGATGTACTTGGCCTCACCGAGGTCTTTCATCTCGAACCTAGACCTTAAAGCCGCTTTAATGCGGTTTATTTCATCCATTGACTTATTAATTATAAGTCATCCACATATACAGCAATGTATAGTATCCCATCCTCCCCTTGTAAGACATATACAGAATATTCCGAGCTAATTCTCTTAAATCCTAGCCCTGTCAAAAACTCACTTAACTTCAAATTCCACTGACTTGGGGTTTGTTTAACCCATACAAAGATTTCATCAATTTAAACACTTACTTCCTTTCCCTTTTCAACATACATTTCAGGTTGCTTCATATAAATGGTTTCTTCTAACTCTCCATGCAAGAAGGTTGTTTTAACATCCATTTGATGTATTTCCATATTCTCTATAGCGCTAGACTTAGCAAATTTCTAACAGTGCGAAATCTGACAACTGGAGAGAAGGTTTCTTCAAAATCAATACTTTCTTTTTTATTGTACCCTTTGGCCACTAGTCTGGCCTTATACCTTTCAATGGTGTTGTGTGAGTTCAGCTTCACCTTGAATTCCCATTTGTTGAGAATGGTTTTTTTGCCCGGAGGAAGATCCACCAGCTCCCATGTCTGTGCCTCTGTAATAGACTTCATTTCATCGTTTGCTTTCTCAATCCACTGATTTCTCTCAAGTGATGCAAAGGCCTCCTCAATTGTTATAGGCTCTTTTGTAGCTGCAGAAAAACAAAGTGAGAGCTTGCTTGAAGACGGCTGCTAGATTTCTTTCCCCCCGGAAATTCTAAAGCTGAAACCGTTAGCAGCCTCTGATTTTTCTGCTTTGTTTGAAACGTAACCTGAGCTGGTACTGCCTGTGTAGCAATTCTTTCCGCCTGACTTGCAACTTGGGATGAAACATTCTACAAAGACACTAGACGTATTGAAGGAAGAGGTGTCCCACTTGCCGGTGGAAAGTTCTCGCTGCGTATGGTGAAAATTAACATATTTTTGTTTATCCTTTTCTTGTATATCTGACACTTTAAATAAGTCAACCGAATCTTGTTCATCTTTAATCTCGATATTTCTAGCGATAATCACCTTATGTTTCTCAAACACGAAAACTCTATACCCTTTTGCATTATCATCATACCCCATGAAAATCCGAGGTAAGCCCTTAGCCTCCATTTGGCATCTATCATGTGAAGTGTCTAGAATAAAGAATTTGCTACCAAAAATCTTAAAGTGACAAACATCAGGTTTTTCTCTTGTCCAAAGCTCGTAAGGTGTAGTGTTAGTTGATCTAGAAGCAATTCTGTTCTTAATATAAACAACACAGTTAATTGCTTTAGCCCAGAATTTCAAATCAAGCCCTTTATCTGCAAGCATGGATTGAACACTCTCTATCACTGTCTTATTTAGCCTTTCAGAAACACCATTCTCTTCTGGTATATATCGAACTGTAAGACAATGAATGATACCTTCCCGAAGGAGAAATTTTTCGAATTCCTTTGATGTGTATTCTCCCACATTGTCCAATCTCACCGCCAAGATCGAAACTCCATAAAGCTTTTCCGCTCATGCCTTGTAGTGTTTGAAGTGAGCAAACACTTCACTTCTATGCTGCATGAAGTAAACTTTGGTGTACCTCGAGTAGTCATCTGTGAATGTGACCATATAGTGGACGCCTCCAGCCGAAGCCACTTGTGAAGGATCGAGAACATCATAATGTATTAGCTGTAGAGCTCTTTCCGATATGTGGTATGTTTCTTGTGGAAATTGCAATCTGTGGATCTTGCTAAGTGAACAACCATCACATGATTTTGTAGAATGAGAGTTGAGAGAAACTCCATTAACTATTCTCGAATTCATCATTTTCTTTGGACTATCATAATTCATGTGTCCTAATTTTTTATGCTACAACTCATTATCAGATTTGACAGTGGAGTAGAGAATATCATTTTCCTTATATTCAGCCATGTCCATCTGGTGCATTTTGCTAGCATCTTTAGTTCATGTTACTGCTACTTTTTTTTTCTTGCTAACAACCTTGCTACTTTTTTTTTCTTGCTAACAACCTGTCTACCTCCTTTCATAATGATTTCAAAGCCTTTACTCTCCTCTAAGGATTTAGAGAACAGATTCTTTTTAAAGTCTAGAACATACAAAAGATTGTGAAGAGTTCTCTCTACCAAATTTCCCCCTACGTCTACTATTAAAGATACATCACCCTTAGCCGAGGTTTGAAAATTCATACCACAAGCATAGTAAATACTCTTTGTAGGTGTTTGCAGCAGATTTGTAAAAGCCGCCTTATTCCGGCACATGTGGGCCGATGCTCCCGTGTCGATGATCCATCCTGCATCCTTGGGACCCTCTATGGCTGCCGCCATAGCAAATAACTCGGCCTCCTCTTGTAGCCATAGAAAATAACTCATCTTGCTCATTGAAGCTCAAAGACTCATCTGCATCAGCTGTAGAAGCTGAAAAAATAGCATTTCCACAAAGAGGATTTCCACAAAAACCTTTGTGATATTGGCTTTGCTACCAACCTAGCCTGTATAACCTTTTTCAGCTTAGGAAAGTACTTGTATCCATGACCCTCCTCAAAACAATAGAAAACTAATTAAAATGATTCTGATTCTGGTTAAACTGGTTCCTATTCTGATTAAACTGATTTTTTTTGTCAAAGTCTGTGGCAAAAGCTTCAACCTTCCTTCTTCAACCTTCCTTCTCCTTCAAGCAGTTTAGTATTAGACTCTTCCTCCAATATAAGATTACACGCTAATTGAAATGACCAACTAGCTTTATCATGACTCTTTAACTGAGCAGACACACCTTTCATGCTACTAGGAAGACCTCTAAAAAGCAAAGCTCCCTGCTGAAACTCAGGAAATGACCTCCTAGCAGAAGAGTGTGCATCAATAAGTGCACGAAAGTTGTCAGAATACTCGATTATAGTTCCCTTCGAGTATTTGTACCCCCATATTTTTCCAGCCACCATGAGCTTCTTCTAAACATTCGCTTTCTCAAAAGCAGATTTCAATGATTTCCAAATGTCGCTCGCCTTCTTCATTTTTTGTTAAACATGACTAGATTTTTTGAAAAACAAAGAATTAGATTGTTCGTTGCCATTAGATTTTTTTTCGCCCAACTCCGATATGTTTCATCATGGGAGCCATCCAATACCGCTAATAAATCAGCAGTTTCAAACGAAGATTCAATCATCGCCGCCTAGTATGCATACTTTTGGCCATTGAAGAAAAGAGTTATTGACGAAAGGCCCATAACCGGTAAAAGTACAATACACTATATTGTACTTTTGCTACTCTAACACTAATTAAAGTAAGTACTACAGCAGACTACTTAGAAAATATTCTAAGTTTTTGTAGTCTCCTCTCAGAACCCTATGGAGAGGGGGAGGGGGAGGGGGAGGGGTGTTGAGATTTAAAATCTTTAGTTTAGTAAATAGAACTATGGGAGGAGACCAAAAAGAATTAGAATATTTTCTAAGTAGTTTTATGTAATACTTACCTTTATTAATATTACAGTAGTAAAAGTACAATAGAGTGTATTATACCTCTGCAGGTTTTACGGAATAGCGTCAACACGCGTCACAGAGCAGACAATTGGAATCGCCGGAACAGACGGACGAAATCTGGTCTAGTACCTCGGAAAATATATGGTATGGCGATTTTTTGAGTGATACAAATATCTTGGAAATATATTGTACGGAACATTTTTATGATCACTAAATGGAAACGTCCGAATCTTTCGGGTATGTGTTGTACGATATCATTAATGATCATTTGTTACGGGTGGTGTCGACAGACGCGATTCACTTGGGGCCACAAACATGATTCACGTGGGACCGCAAGTGACAAGGTATGATTTGCTTGGGACCTCAAATGACGAGGCGTGATTCACGTAAGACCACAAGTGACGAAGCACTCAGGTGGTTTGTAGTGCAATACAACATATGACTAGACTTTAGCAACTACCGTGACTAAGCACCTGGAACATTCTGTACATTTCGCCATCTGAACATATTTGAATAAGCATTGTTTTGTAGTTTAGCGTTATAAAAATTGTGTTTTATTAATTAGGTTTTTGGAAAATAATAATTAGGTTTTTCAAGGTACTCACGGTACAGTAAAGTACAGGCTGGATACTTTGTCGTTAGTAAGGATAGTTTTGTAGTACGGTCAAACGAATTAGTGTGACCAATAGATACTCACTGCGAGTATATAGTTTAGGACTTAGCCAATTTTGAATCATCCAGTTTTGGGAATATGATTTTCTAAGGGCAGTTTTTGGGAAGCTTTCAGACATCATATCTTATGGTTTACATGGTCATTTGGGCTGCAATTTTGGGAATTGTTAGTTTAATGTATTGTGTATCACTGTGGAAAATTTGAGGCATATTGGCTTTTTGAGTCATATTTTGTGTAAGTTGAAAGTTGGCTAGTGAGTAGGTGCTTGATAGCTTTTGTTGTTTTCCATGTCTACTTCCACTACTACTTCTGGTCCTCCTCCTGCAACGGTGGTTGTAGAAAAACAGGTTATTGGCCTTTCGTTAAGCATTTCTATCTTCAATGGCCAAAAGTATGCGTAATCGGCAACGATGGTTGAATCTTTATTTGAAACTGTTGACTTACTAGGGGACTAGGATGGCTCCTTTGATGAAACAGATCCAAGTTGGGCGAAAAAAATTCAATTTGAATGAATAATCTAATTCTTTGTATTTTAGAAAACCTGGTCATGTCTCGCCTGAAAATGAAGAAGGCGAAAGAGATTTGGACATCACTCAAATTCGCTTTTGAGTAAGCAAATGTCCAAGAGGAGTTTTTGGTGGCTGGAAAAATTTGAGGGTACAAATACTCGGGGGGAACTATGGTCGAGTATTGTGACAACTTTCGTGCACTTGTTGATGCACACTTTTTCAAGGGGTCATTTTGGTTTGTGTAGTTTGCTTTTCAGAGGACTTCTAAGCATGAATGTGGTCTCCGCAGTTAAGAATCATGATAAAGCTAGATGGTCGCTTCAATTAGCATGTAATCTTATATTGGAGGAAGAGTCTAATACTGAACTCTTTGAAGGAGAAAGAAAAGTTGAAGCTTTTGCAACAGACTTTGACAAAAGAGCTCAGTTACATCAGAATAGGAATCAGTTTAACCAGAATCATAATCAGTTTAATCAGTTTAATCAGAGGACAAATTGGCAATTTTCTACTGCTTGTTCTATTGTTCTGAGAAGGGTTATAGATACAGGTACTGTCCTAAGAAGAAATAGGCTAAGAAGAAATAGGCTAATGAGACAGGTTTGTACAGGCCGGGTTGGCAGCAAAGCCAATATCACAAAGGCTTTTTTGGAAATCCTACTCGTGGAAATGCTCTCTTTTGTGCTTTTGCAACTGATGCAGATGAGTCTTTGAGCTTCAATGAGCAAAAGAAATCGGAGTTATTTGCTATGGCAGCAACAATGGAGGGTCCCAAAGATGCAGGATAGATCATGGACACGGGAGCATCGGCCCACAAGTGCTGGAACAAGGCGGCTATTACAAATTTGCAGCAAACGTCTCCAAAGAGTATATACTATGCATTTGGGATAAGTCTTCAATCCTCAGCTCAGGGTGATGTATCTTTAATGGTAGGTGTGGGGGGAAATTCGGTAGAGAGAACTCTTTACAATGTTTTGTATGTTCCAGACTTTAAAAAGAATCTTTCCTCTACATCATTAGTGGAAAGCAAAGGGTTTAAAGTCATTCTGAAAGGAGGAAGACAGGTTGTTAGCAAGAAAGAAAATGTAGCAGCAACAAGAACTAGAGATGCTAGCAAAATGTACCAGATGGACATGGCTGAATATAAGGAAAATGATGTTCTTATCTCCAGTGTCCAATCTGATAATGAGTTGTGGCATAATAGATTAGGACACATGAATTATGAAAGTCTAAAGAAAATGGTGAATTCGGGAAAAGTTGATGGAGTTTTTGTCACCTCTCATCCTATAAAATCATGTGTTGGTTGTTCACTTGGAAAGATCCACAAATTGCCATTTTCACAAGAAACTGACTACATATCGGAAAGAGATCTACAGCAAATACATTCTGATGTTCTCGGTCCTTCACAAGTGGCTTCGAATTCAGGCGTCCACTATATGGTCACATTTACAAGTGACTACTCGATGTACACCAAAGTTTAGTTCATGCAACGTAAAAGTCAAGTGTTTACTCACTTCAAACACTACAAAGCATTGGTGGAAAAGCTTCGTGGTGTTCCAATATTAGCGCTGAAATCCGACAACGGGGGAGAATACACGTCAAAAGAATTTGAAAAATTTCTCCTTCAAGAAGGTATCATTCACAATCTTACAGTTCCATATACAATGAAACAAAATGGTGTTTGTGAGAGATTAAATAGGATAGTGATAGAAAGTGCTCGGTCCATGTTTGTAGATAAAGGGCTAGATTTGAAATTTTTGGCTACAACACTTAAATGTGCTGTTTCTATTAAGAAAAAATTTGCTTCTAGATCTGCTATCACTACACCTTATGAGCTTTGGAAAGGAGAAAAACCTGATGTTAGTCACTTTAAGATCTTTGGTAACAAATGCTTTATTCTAGACACTTCACATGATAGATGGAAAATGGAGGCTAAGGGCTTACCTCGGAATATCATGGGGTATGATGATATGAAAAAATGTATATAGTTTTTGTATTTGAGGAACAGAAGGTGATTATCGCTACAAATATCCAGATTAAAGATGAACAAGATTCGGTTGACTTATTTAAAGTGCCAACAAGAAAAGGAAAAACAAGAATATGTTATTATTCACCATACGCATCGAATCTAATTTCCACCGGCAAGTGAGACACCTCTTCCTTCAATTCCTCTGGTGCCTTTACACGATGTTTCACCACAAACTACAACTCAAGCGGAAGAAAGTGCTACACACACAGTACCAGCTCAAGTTATGGTTTAAACAAAACAGTAAAACCAGAGGTTGCCGACGATTTCAGCCTCAGAATTTCTGGGGGGAAAGAGATCTAACGGCCGTCTACAATAAAGCTCTCGCTTTCTCTGCAGCTACAGAAGAGCCTCTAACGATCTAAGAGGCCTTCTTATCACCTGAGAGAAATCAATGGATCGAGGCGGCAAACGATGAAATGAAGTCTATTTTGGAGGCACATACATGGGAGCCGGTGGTTCTTCCTCCAAGCAGAAAAGCCATCGGCAGCAAATGTGTATTCAAGGTGAAGTTGAACCCGGACAACACCATTGAATGGTATAAGGCGAGATTAGTGGGCAAATGGTATAATCGAAAAGAAGGTATTGATATTGAACAAAACCTTCTCTCCAGTTGTTAGATTTCCTACTGTCAGAATTTTGCTAAGTGTAGCAGCTAAACAGAATATGGAAATACAACAAATGAAGTTAAAACTGTTTTCTTACATAAAGAGTTAGAAGAGACCATTTACATGAAATAGCATGATATGTATGTAGAAAATCGAAAGTAGTAATTGGTGTGTAAACTAATAAAATCTAAGTATGGGCTGAAACTGAGCTACGTTTTCAGAGAATTAGCTCAAATCATTTTGAATATGTTTTATAAGGGGAGGATGGGATACTATCCATTGTTGTATATGTGGATAACTTATTATTAATAAGTAAGTCAATGGATTAAATTAACCGCATTAAAGCGACTTTCAACTCTAAGTTTTAAAAGAATGACCTCGCTGAGGCCAAGTGTATCTTAGGTATACAAGTAGAAAGAGACAGAAACAAAATACTGATTATGTTGACTCAGAAAAAAGCAATAGGTAATATGCTGGAAATATTTGAAATGAAAGATGTAAAGGGATTTGTAAATCCCATGGAATTCAGGCATATATTCAAAGAAATTGATTCAGAATCAAGCATAATAGTTTGTGAGAATCTAGAGACGAGGAGGAAGAGTTTATGGCTTCAAAGCCATATAGACAGGTAGTTGGAAGTCTTATATATTTTATAAATTGTACGAGACCCGACATTGCAGCAGCTGTGGGGGTCTTGAGTAGAAGTTTGCAGAATCCTAAAAGGGAAGTCTGGGAAGCAGCGAAAAGGGTGTTGAGATATCTTGCAAGTACTCGAAATCTCAAACTTGTACCCGGAGGAGGAGAGGTGAAAATACAGACGTGGAGCGATGCTAGCTAGAACTAGTGCTACTGCAGATGCTAGTACTAGCTACTGCTACTGCCAGTAGTACTAGCTGCTGCTGCCAGTAGTACTAGATGCTAGCAGTGCTACTGCTGCTGCCAGTAGTACTAGCTGCTGGCAGTGCTACTGCAGCAGGTAGTACTAGCTACTGCTACTCCAA
>JBBHKE010001248.1:20000-22500 GCA_037447655.1 Zygnema cylindricum | reverse complement strand
TTTATTAAAGACTTTATTAAAGACTTTATTAAAGAAAGTGTAATGGTAAATCGTATGAGTACATGGGAATACCTGAAAAGTAGACAGAAAAGATAAAATTGAAAAACTGAAGAGTAATAGAAAGTACAACAAATTTTTATGCATGTAGTTATTACACCACCCATCTTTAAAAAAACCACCACTGATCTTTTTTTTTTTTTTTTATCCTAATTGTAGGTAGTGTTATCTGAAATCGTGTATTAATGTAAATAAGTCTTAAAATTTATGTAACTAAATGGTTTACAATAAGGCACGTCACAAGGCATGGTTTAATGTAATTAATGCCCGATTTTTCTCCTTTGGGAGTTGATTTTGGAGCTTGATTATTGGCTATACCCATTTTTTCCACTTACTTTTTGTTAATTTCGCACTTTCTCAGTCTTCTACCTCCTTTAGGTTTAGGTTTGACCTCCCTCATCCATCTTTACTAAACTTTCTCGTTTGCTGGAGTGACAGCCTCTTCCTCTCTCCCTCTCTCCCTCTCCTCTCTCCCTCTTTCCCTCTCTCCCTCTCCTTCCTGTGTTTTTCGGCCCCATGGCGTCCATATTTGCTCTGCTTCTTCCATAGGGGGGAGTTAACTCGAGGACCGTGACATTTCGTGACACTGTTGCGACTATTGCTTATAAAAAAAATAATAAGATTTGCTTATAAGGGGAATTTTGAGGGAATTATTTTGTTGTTGAGAAGTTTCACATATGTTTCCTTCGGGACGTTAGATTTGGGACATTGGTTACTTTGGGTTTTTTAAGGTTTTTAAGGGTTTTTAGTTGTGGGTTAGCTCTTAGATATGTTAAAGTGGCTGTGTTGAGAGACGGTAGGAAAAAAATCCCGAATTAATATAATTAAATATTAAATATGGGTAACAAGACTTAGTAAAACATTTGAGTCCAGAGGAACAAAAAGGGACAGCATTACTAAAACTGAAAAACTACACGTAGAAAGAAACAAACAAAAAGGATAAGCAAGGCAAAAGCAGCAAACACACAAAGAAAGGACAGGTTAAACAAAAGATTGTTAGGAAAGAGTACTATTATGTGCGACATGACACCATGGATAAGTCTATTTCAAGATAATCGGTTAATTAGGCACTAGTAAAACTAGTTAACTGGTCAATAGTAAAAAAAAAATATTAAGAAAGTACGATAGTAAACCAGACAGACATTGGAAAAGAAAAAAAAACGCGAGATTGAGAACATTTTACCAAAAAACAAAGAAAAACGGAAACATGATCGCTAATACCACAACATGAAACCATCTCCGAAAAAAAATAAAAAATAACTAAATGAGAACACCACAAAGACAAAAAACATTTCAAAAGAAAGAAAAAAAAATCAAACTTTGCTTCCATAAAACTGGAAAAAAAAAGTGGAAAAAAAAAGTAGAAGAAAAATACTGTACGAAACAAAATATTGGAAATCTTTTCTAATAACTGGATACAATAATACTAAAAACTCCTCCCCTTTCACTAATAAAAAAAAAAAACTCCAAATCTCCCAAAAGGACAAGTGGAGTTTTTTTTTTCCTTTAATTTTATTTTTAAAGATTACCGTTTTTAAACCACCCCTACACTCAAAAACTGTCAAAAAATATTCATTTATAGATTAAAAACACATAAAAAATAAAGATTTCGATACTAAAAAAGGAAAAAAAAAAATGGCGCCAAACGATGTGCAGAAAAAAAATAAAAATAAAAAATAAAGACCATTTCACATGTTCCCACTATACTACTATTCTTGTTTTTTTGAAGTACATATTCTAAAGAGAAGAAAAGAAAAAAATCTAAATTAAATCCAGAAATTATCCCGCATATTACCGAAATTGAACCATCTTCTCTTCTCTTTTCTTCCCTTCTTCTTTTCTTCTTCTTCTCTCTTCTCTTTATTCAATTCTCTTCTTCTCTTCTTTCTTCTCCTCATCCCTCCTCCCTTCTTCTTCTCTTCCCTCTTCTCTCTTCTCACTTCTCACTTCTCCCCTCTCTTCTCTTTTTCTTCTTCATCTCCTCTCTCTCCCACTCTCTCCTAAAATCTATTCTCCCAAAATCAATTCTCCCAAAGTCAACTCTCTTCCCTCCTATAAGAAAGTCTCGTCCTTTGACCGATTTTGACCAATTTTTCTCTCCACGTTATTTTAACCATAGGAGAGTCATTTTTCACCCTACCCTTTCTTGTTTTTTTTTTTTTTTTAAACCTAACTCAGTCCTCTTTTAAATTTGTCGGTTCCGAAAGAACATAGTGGGGTAAATCATATTTTGCTCCTGAAAAGAAAAAACAAAAAAAAAAAAAACAAAAAAAATTAAAAACAAAAAAAAAAAACAAAAAAAAAAAAAAAAAAAAAAAAAAAAAAACAAAAAAAAAAAACACAAAAAAAATTGAAAACAAAAACAAAAAACCAAAAAAAAAAACAAAAACAAAAACAAAAACGAGCTTTAGAAAGTTAAGACTTTATTTCATGATTAAGGAAA
>JBBHKE010001248.1:0-15000 GCA_037447655.1 Zygnema cylindricum | reverse complement strand
TGACGGCTCGCGACTGTAGGAATGACTGTACGGTTTCTGACGTCAATAACCATAGGTGAAGTGACACGTAACTTCTAGCTCAAAGTACAATTTTCTGATTTTTACATGGGAACCCTAGCCCCTCCCTAGGGTTCCAGATGTCATCGGGTCAGTCGCGTGTACTTCATTGCTGATATCTACCGTCAATAGTTAATCGGACGGCTGTTGATTGTTCAGGAACGTCCGTACTTATGACGGCATTAGCAGACTCATCTAACGGTTATGCATCTCTCGCACATGTGAGCTGGCGTTAGTTTCGGCACAAGTACTGTACTGTACCGATGTGTACCAGTAACTCCTGATCTGGAAATCGTAACCGTTCTTTCATAATGAGTGGCTGGGATATGCTGTTCAGGTTGCCAAGCTGGCGGCAGTCCTGTGTCACTGTAACACGATTGTCATTAATGCCTCTCCGTCATTGTACGGAGTTTTGTACTTGCGATTAGGATCAATATATCAGCAATACGTATGATGTAAAGGATATGCGATAGTTAGGAAGTAATACCGTACATGAATATTGTCAACCTGAACCAATAAAATGCACGCCTGCAAAGTGCAAACTATGGCGGGAATCCTGGACTTTTTACAGGGAAATCTGCAAATTCATTTATGGCATCCGCTCCCCGTACTATTGTGCCACGTGTTTTTATAGAGCTTCACGAAGCTGGGTTCGAAAAGTGCCGACATTTCGTTCGAATGTCACACGATTCCAGCATAAAATAATCTAAGAAAAGTACAGTACAGTATACTGTACTGTACTGTACACCTTGAATTGCTATTAGGGTAAATAGTTTTTCCGCCACTCAAAGCATCTTTTCTGCGTACACACTTGTCCAATTTTCATTTTCAGACCGCCAATCAGAAGCTGAGAATCTTACACCACTCTATTTAATAGACAACGTACTAAAAATAACCCTAAATAGAATAAAGAAAAAAATAGAATGAACTACGCTAATGGAGAATTAAAAAAAAAAAAGCGGGACGGAATTAGCGTACACAACGCTAATAACGATTGGCGGTGTACCTCTAGGGCACATATAGTGCATACTATACCGTAAGGGAATTTCCTTTTCCATATGGGGGAGTCCGCATGAAATTCTCGCACGTTTTGAGCGTAAGATTTGACACTACAACAACTTTCAAAGCCGCCACGTGGCTTATATTGGAGATTGAATGGCCTCAATCTCACGTGCGAACTTGGCAGCTCATTCGCTTGCTCCTCTCTCCTCCTTCTCCCTCAGTTCAACTCTGCAGAAAGAAATTAGGTCGTCAGGATGTCAAGGAAGACTGCTATCGCTACAGACAAAATGGAAAATGGATAATTGTGAAATGATTTCAGCAGGCGTGACAATTCAAACTTCCGTACAACAAAATAAGCTTCAAGAAAGAAAACCTAAATATTATTTGCCAGCCATGGCTCCTTTGTTTGGAACAAGTATCAATCTCTGGTCTTCTCAATCCGCAGCTTGGAGATCCATGGCTGAGTCCGTACAGTTTTTCCGTACAGCAAGAAGCTCATTAAGGAAGCTCGATTTCGTGAATCTGAGAAGAAAACTGTGTTTTTTTAACAACTATGGAAAATGTTTCTCAGTTTTGTCAGCCATGGCAAATACGGAAAATCTTACAACAGCAGATTCTGGAAGCTCTTCTGGAGAGACTCCGGCTATGAAAGATTTATGGCTTTACAATACTATGACCAGAAAAAAAGATGTTTTTAAGCCTAAAATTGCAGGAAAAGTAAGCATGTATGTCTGTGGAGTCACTGCTTATGACTACAGCCATATCGGACATGCAAGAGTATATGTCGCCTTTGACGTCTTATTTCGGTGAGATTTCCTTTCTTCTGCTTTAAAAGTTGTATTTTATGTTGAAGTATTTATTTTCGGAAGAATTTATGGTTAAAAATAAATTATGTTTGGAAGTATCTATGTCATAGAAGTCGGTTTTTTTTTTGTTTCTTGACATGGATTGGCTCTAAATGATGATTTTCCTTGTCAGCTTTTTTTCTCCTCCTGTTTTTTTTCTTTTTGCTCTTTTTGTCATTTCCTTTTTCTTTCTTTCGTCTTTTTCTTAATTTATCTCAATGAGAAGCCTTGGTGTCCAACACTCTTTTTTGTTTATTGCCATTTTGGAGCATTCGTATTTAAATTTTGCTGATGATTTTAAAGTTTTTTTTTAAGATTTGCTGGATTGTTATTAAATGTTTTAATGTCTCTCGGTGAATGGTTGTTTTTATGGTTGTGAATAGTATTTTGGTTAATTGATGTTTTAAAACCTGATTTGATTTTACAGATATTTGAAATATCTCGGTTACGACGTAACTTATGTTCGAAATTTTACCGATGTTGATGACAAGGTAACGACTTTCCTTCTACGCCTCTCCTTCTCCCCTCCTCCCGCCTCTCCTCCTCCCCTCCTCTCCTCCTTCCCTTCTCTCCTCCCTCTCCTTTCTCTACTCCTCACTTGCCCTCTCCACTTCTCCTACTCTCCTTCTCTCCTCCGCCCTCTCCTTCCTTTCATGCCCCCTCCTCCCTCTCCTCCTGATTTGTAATGCTAGATAACTTAAGAAGGGAAGTTACAAACATGAAATAAACGTTTTCTTTCATTTGTTTAGAAGTGTATCTCATGTAGGAAATTATCACCATAAAGCATTTTTCAAGGATGGAATATTTGTATGCATTCACATTCAGTTATTGAGCACATATTTTTTGTTTCTGTTTTTTGTAGCGTAGCGATTGTCAATAGAAGTTTCATTTTCGTGAGAAACGAAAATATTTTTTTGCTTGTTTTTGTGGTTGGATCTTTGACGTACTTGTGTGTGTTTTCTTCATTGTCAGATTATCAATCGGGCTGCTGAACTTGGGGAGGATCCCCTCAAACTTAGTGATCGATTTTGTGAAGAATTTAAAGCTGACATGGAAGCATTGCATTGTTTGCCTCCAAATGTGGAGCCTCGTGTCTCATCACACATCGACGATATTATTGACATGATTAAGAAGGTAATATTTGATTATAATATCTGATCATAAATGTTTGATGGTAGTTTTTGGTGATAATATGTGATGATAATATTTGATGGTAATATGTGATGATAATATTCGCTGGTAATAGTTAAGATAATATGTGATGATATTATTAATGATTACGAATGTCAGGACGTAAATGTTTGGTGATATCATTGATGTGATTAAGAAGGTAAATATACTCAGCCCTTTTGGGTAACGGTTTCCTTTGTTGTTGGCGATCCAATTTGACCGATTAATTGGGTCACGGCTCCTAACCACCATATGATATTATATATGTGATTATATTATAGCTTGTATGGCATTTTATATGAGAGTAAGTTCCAGAAGTCGGTCAAAGTGGTTCTTGTGAGAGGTGAACTTAGGACTTCAAATATTTTTCTACGTACTAGCTTAACTATTGGAAGGATTTAGTGTGAACACTAAGTAAAGTACAGGCACAGTGTAACACTATATTTTGCAAAGTACTCCCTGTGTAACCATACCCTTTTGCAAGTGAGAAGTTTGTGTACGACATAGATCTCTTGACTACGCTGGTTCAATACAGGCGTTTAATCAAGATACACAGGTTTAATCAAGCGGTAACAGTTTTATCCGGATGAGACGGATTGACCACGCACGGAAGATCGAGCAGTAACAATTTCTCGAATACGGGGGTTTAATCAATGGAAAGAATTGTAGTATCACATTTCAAAGAATTTGGAAGTGAAGTCTTTAGTCTGGATAATGATCTTAAAAAGTGGAAAATGGAACCCAAAGGATCAGCTGGGATATTAGTAGGATATGATGAGCAAGTTAAGGGATAGTTAGTGTACAGTGTAGCTAAAAGGGATGTTAATATTGTAAGAAATATAATAGTGAATGATGAAGGGATATCTGCGATGTATTTGGTAATAGTAAGGGATGAAGGAAAATCAGAGATGTATTTGGATTAGGGGATAACCAGGAACAGAAAATACTGATAGAGTATAGATTATTAGAATCAGAGGAGATCGGTCATGTCATTAAGAAGGATAGTTCAAAAATGGAAGATCATTATCAGGAACTAGTGAGCACAGACAGTGAAGAAAGAATGGATCCAATACAGGAGACAACACAGGAAACAGGTTGGATGTAGATACTGGAGTAAGAGCAAGGGGATGGAATCCTTCCATTCCAGCTTCAGTATTCCAGGAGGAAGAAGAATGAGCTCCAGAAACCGGGAAGCTGATAGCTGATTTGCTTTTCGTCGTATACTAATGAACCATTAATTTTGCAAGAAGTTCTTGAATCACAAGAAAATTATAGGTGGGTAGAGGATGTCAGTGATGGAATGGCCTCCATTATGAAGGCACAGACGTGGGAGTTAGTGGAATCACCTAAAGATAGGAAGGCGATAGGGTGCAAATGGGACTCAATGCTTAAACTAAACTCAAATTTTACCATTGAAAGATACAAGGGTAGCTGGTAGTAAAAGGCACACTCAAAAGGAGGGAATAGATTACGAAGAAACTTTTTACCAGTTGTCAGGTTTCCCGCTGGAAGGATTCTCCTGAGCATTGCAGCACTAGAAGCATAGAGATACACTAAATGATCTTTTGTCCATGGTCAACGTTACCTAAGAAAGCTTTTGTCCCCTTGAAAAAATCTACCCTAAGAAACCCTTAAAAAACTAAAAAAAAAAAAAACAATCCAGAAATCATTCACTTCCTAAAAACCAGGGCATAATTTTTTTCTCTAGACTTCCGTGTTCCCTTAACTCATCCCCAGTAGAGATCCTTGTGCAGGGAATAAACATTTCAATTACGGACTCCTGACATGGAGACGTCCTCTTTTCCATCCACGCCTTTTAAGGTGTCTCTCTGGAAGTCCCAACTGACTGAGATTTTGTTCCACTGAAGTAAAGACGGAAAGAAGTAAAGACGGAAAGAACAGGGGATTTAAAAGAAACAACTGGTTATTAAAGCCTATCTCTACACCATTATCGATGAGCTGAAGCACAAACTCGTTTATTGCAGATCATCGATAATGGATATGGATATACTGTGGAAGGAGGGGATGTGTACTTTTCGGTGGAGAAATATTCTGATTATGGAGCTCTGTCGGGCCGACAACTGGAGGAGAATCGAGCTGGAGAGAGAGTGGCGGTCGATGAACGTAAACGAAATCCTTTCGATTTTGTTCTTTGGAAGGTTTCCTCCACCCCAATTATCTTTAAGGAGGGAGGGAGAGGGCGAGGGAGGGGGGGGGGGACGGGGAGAGGGAGAGGACGAGGGAGGGGGGGAGGGGGAGGGGGAGAGGGAGAGAGAGAGGGAGAGATAGAGAGAAAGAGAGAGGGAGAGAGTGAGAGAGGGAGAGAGAAAGAGAGAGAGATATAGTTAACTGGTGCTTATTTTTTATTTTTTTCTTGTTTTATTTTTTTGTGTGAACTGTTAGCTCTTTCATAATTGGCTGTGTAATATAAGGTGAATGTAATGTATTCAAAAAATACATAACATTTTACACCTTTCAACGCTATTAGTGTCGATAACTCTCATCCATTGACAGGTTTTTTTGACCAAGAACATTGAAGTGTTTTTAAAATCAATTAAAGGAGTGTCCCAACATGAGCCAACTCATCCAACTATAAATTGATGTTGTTAGTACCTATACAGCTTTAGCATTTTTAACTCCCAAACTCTAATGGCGTGTAATGTAATAATATTATAACAGGTTTAATAGATGTAATAGCTGTAATAGGTACCTTAGGTTTACTAATTTGTTGTTATGTATTTTTGCCAGGGTGCTAAGCCTGGTGAGATATCTTGGTCGAGTCCTTGGGGATTTGGACGACCAGGATGGCATATTGAATGTAGTGCAATGAGTGCACGGCACTTGTCACATTCTTTTGATATTCATGGGGGAGGGAGAGACCTCGTTTTTCCTCATCATGAGAACGAACTTGCTCAAAGTCGAGCGGCTTGTTGCGATAGTCATGTCGGATATTGGCTTCATAACGGATTTGTAAACGTGGACAAGGAGAAGATGTCAAAATCTCTTGGAAACTTCTTCACTATCAGGCAGGTAAGAAACAATTACCGATTTTATATTTTGTGCTAATGTATGATGCCTATTGCTATTACTGTTAATAACTTTAATTCGGTTGCGATTTTTCTTAATCAAAAATCACAAATTAGTGTTAATAATAATATCTAAAGGAGTGGGCCCAAATTGGCCACGTCCTTCCTACTCTAAATTAGTATCATTTAGACTAATTTCGTTTTGATACTGTTAACTCCTTCACACTCATAACGATGGGCAGGTGTAGTTCTCACATAGAATTGTATTTTGGGCATGCAATATGTATCATATGCAACATAATTGTATTCTATCCGTCCTTATGTTTTTATTTCTTTGTTTGGGAAAAATAAAACAAACTAAAGCGGTATAATGTCACGCCTTTTAGTTGTATGTGCACTTCTGTGCCATTCACTACCACTAGTGTGGTTCAAACCATGTTTAAACCAGTGTATTTAATGTTTGCGTTGAACTAGTTAAAAAAATAATATTACAAAAAATAAGTCAGTGTTGAATGCATTTTACCTGGGATAATCGTATAGATTACCATCTCGTAGGATATAGACCTGTTAACACAGCCCACAATACCATGACCAAATGTTCTCATTACCAGAAAAATCTGAGTGTTCAAATTAGCATTGGACGGTTTTTATCTTGACTGTTGATTTTCAAATATCTATACCAGCTTGATCGGGTATATGTTTGTCAAAATTATTGCTTCTTACCTGCTGTTTAGATTCTGTAAAAAAACAGAGAAACTGAGGAAACTGATTTCTGTTTCTCAAGTATCAGTAACTGCCCAAGTTACCATGACTAAATTGCCCTTAAGACTTTGTAGATTTCCAATGGGTCTTTTATTATTGTGATATTATGTGTGTGTGTGTGTGTGTGTGTATATATATATATATATATATATATATATATATATATATATATATATATATGATATCACAATAGTAAAAGACCTATATATATATATATATATATATATATATATATATATATATATATATATATATATATATATATATATATATATATATATATGTGCACACACACTTATATATATATATATATATATATATATATATATATATATATATATATATATATATATATATAGATATAGAGAGAGGGAGTGGGAGTTATTGGTTTTTTTTCTAAGAGGCAAAATATGGCTTTACCAGGTATTGGAAAAATACCACCCAACAGCTCTTCGTTGGTTTCTCCTCGGAACACAATATCGCTCCCCAATTAACTATTCTCAACGTCAATTGGAACAGGCCTCTGACAGGACTTTTTATCTCTACCAGGTAAACCAGTATGCTTTATACGTCAGTTATTTTTATCTAAAGCTTTTCATGTTTTCCTGCTACTCTTCTCTTCAGAAATGTGTGAAAAGCTGTTCCAAATTTTCCCTTTATTTTTTGTCTGCACACATATATTATAATAGTCCTCCGGTGTGGGGTGTTGGTTAGCAATTAAAGTTTGGTGTATTAAAGTGTTTTTAATAAAAGTGCTCAAGTGTAGAAAAAACTGCCAAAGTTTCCATATGTAGTGTTTAAATCGTCAAAAGAGTTCAAGTTTGTATCAGTAATGCCGAAAGTCTTTATCATAAGTGCTGTAGATTCTATTCTAAACATCACAGTTTTCATAAAGTGTTGGAGTTTCCATGAGATGTTTGAAATGTATCAAGCACAAGTGTTGACACTGCAAAACTCCTTTTTTAAGCTCACAATAGAGAGTTACTAAAGCTATGTAGTATTATTGGATATCTGTTATTGGATTTTTACAGGTTTTAGAGGACACGTCGAAACTCCTTTTAGAAGCTGAAATTGATTCTACGATAGAGAAAAACCCCGGAAAAGAAGCAGAATCAGCAGCAAAAGTGCTACAAAAGGCTTTCCACGAAGCTATGGCGGATGACCTTCACACTTCATTGGTTATTGCAGCACTTTCGGAACCATTAAAATACATGAATGATCTTATCCACACGAAGAAGGTGAGGAAACAAGGGAAAGGGAGGAGAAAAAAGAAAGGAGGGAGGAAAAGGGGGAAAAGGAAAGGGAGGGGAAAGGAAAGGGAGAAGAACGGTGAAAGGAAAGAGATGAGAAATGGAAGAAAAGGAAAGGAAATGGGAAGGGGAAAGGCAAAGGCAAAGGGCAGGAGGCACCCTTATGATGTGTTTTATTGTCCATAGGGGATTTTATTTTTCTCCTCTGAATGACTTCAATTCCACTTATTTTCCACGCTGTTTTCCCATTGTCATTTCTTGTAGTTGCCACTATCTTATTTTCCCTTTTCACCACAAAAAAATCTGGCCTAGAAGGACTAATGAGGTGATAAATGTTACCGTTTTAATATATACTGATTCTATATCATGTTTTGGGATCCGTTTATGTGCTATAAATGCAGGGACGTAAAGATAAATTCCGGATCCCGTCTTTACGAGTACTCTTTAAAGAAATTTTGAAACTACTGACAGTTTTTGGATTACCAACAGATGGATTTGGGAAGGTGAGAAAATCATTTTTGACTGGTCTCTTTGCATGTACACTGTTTCCAAAAACTCAAAGACAATTTTTGTTTTGTCTACGAAATTCTTACACAAGCGGTTAACGGACTTGACAAACGGTTTAATAACGTTAGAGAAGTTTTTGGTGAAAGTTATATTCTGTTACAATCGTTTTATTTGCAGCATGTATTGTGTATGTGGACCTGAAAAGTTTGTTTTGGGAAATATTAAAGAATTTTTTTTGTACACGTGATGTGTGTATATATTGATACTCTTACTAGAGTTCTATGAAATTTAATTTTAAACGACAAAGCATTGTAATCGTCGCGCTATGGATCTGGTCTAACCTTGATTTTATATTTAAAAGCATACAAAGGGGAATATGAAATGTACCCTTTGTTTTTTTTCCCTGCTGGATTTTCAGAATTTTCAGATACTTCAAGAACTGAAAGTTTTAGCCCTTAAAACTTTTCAAGCAGATTTATCGGAAGAACAATGATTGTCTTTTATGAAAGCAAGAACTGTATTGAGAACTGGAAAAAAAAAAAAATAGGTGAAATTTCCTTCAATACATGATTTGTATGTGTACGTTAATCCTCTTATTAGAGTCTAGTATTAAAGTAAGAGATTTCTTTATGTTATTATTGTTAATTTTACTGTTATTGTCTTTAAACATTTGGTCTTTTTTTTATGTTGATCCTTTTTCCGTATGTGCAGATTCTTCAAGAACTGAAACTATTAGCTCTTACAAGAGCAGATTTATCTGAAAAACAATTATTGTCTTTTATGGAAGAAAGAACGGAAGCGAGAATGGCGAAAGATTTTAAACGGTCGGATGAATTGAGACAAAAACTCGCCGAAAAAGGAATTATGTTGATGGACGGTGGAGATGGGACTCTATGGCGTCCGGCCCCGGTATCGGAAACAAATGATGGTAATGAATAGAAGAAACGAAGAATAGAGGGAATAAGTAAAAAAAAAATGAAGAAAGAGAGAGAAAGGAATGAAGAAAGAAATGAAGAAAGAAAGAAATGGAAAAAGAAACCGAGAAAGAAGAAAGAAGAAATGATGCTGGTCAATAGAAGAAATGGAGAAAATGATGAAAGGAAAGAAATGAAGAAATAGAAGAAAGAAGAAGAAAAGTATTGAAGAAAAAATGAAGAAATGAAGGAAGAGAAGAAACTACAAAATGAAGTAGAAGAAAGAAGCAAATGAAGAAGGAAGTGATGAAGGAAAAGGAAGAAAGAAAGGAAGAAAGAAATGAAGAATGTAGAAATGACGGTAGTGAATAGAAAAATATGGAAATTTCAAAAAAAATGACTTTGTATACGCGAGGAGACAAAGTTCAAGTTCAAGTTTTTCAGGAAGTTTTAGGCTTTTTTTTTGTTTTCTTTTCTTAGTATCCAAATTGCACGCTTAATTTTTTGTGCGCATTTCCATTTTTGCAAATATATTGGTCTGACCCAATTCATTTTTTTTTTCCCTTTTTCTTATTTTTCCTTTCGGATTGTCACTGTATTTTTTTATGTACGAGGATACGATTTTAACGAGGCCTCAAATTTTATTTATATTTCCCCAAATGTCAAATGTCTTAATTTTTTTACTTTTTTTTTTTTTCAACTTCCTAAACTTAAACTCGACCTGGTGCCCTTTTTTTCCTTTTTTCTATTTTTAAACAATTACTGATTAGTTTCCAATGATTTAATGTTTACGATTGGACTATCTTTTAAGTTCACCTTTTGCTTTAGCGTTGTCACTCTAATATTAGAGTATCGTTATTAGAAAAAAAACATCATATATGTCTCCCTAAATTGTAGCTATTGAACCAGGGACAGGTGTCAAGTTCAAACCTCGGAGTTGCCCAAGTAAGCAAGGAATCAAAGGATGGAATTCGGGTTTGGAATCGGGGACGACTGTTTGGGCTCGAAATAGGTTTGGATAGGCTCGGAATAAGGTCAGGACATGGCTCGGAATAGGGTCAGGACATGGCTCAGAATAGGGTCAGGACATGGCTCGGAATAGGGTCAGGACATGGCTCGTAATAGGGTCAGGACATGGCTCGGAATAGGGTCAGGATAAGGTCAGAATAGGCTCGGGATAGGCTCGGAATAGGATTAGGATATGGTCAGAATAGGCTCAGGATAAGCTCGGAATAGGCTCGGGCCAGCTTGGGATTGCATCAGAATAGGCTCAGAATGGGGTCAGAATAGGTTCAGAATAGGCGCGGGGTAGGCTCGGGATTAAAATATGCTCTATAGGCTTTGAATGGGCTTGGGGTAGGCTCGGAATAGGCTCGGAATAAGCTCTGAATATCGAACGTCAAAGGGGTCTGGGTACAGAACACTGGGTCCGGATTGGTGCTACAATGTCAGACATTGGGGTGATAAGCTCTCTCTCGACAAAGGTAGGGAGGTTGGGGTCAGTGTACTCCCCGACCAAAGAATGATAGTTTTGGGAACATTATCGAGATTTTTAGGACAGAGGCGTCGAAGATTTGTGTGGAGGTTGGTATGGGAACGCAACCTTTTGGGAGTTAGGAGAACACCCGAGGATTTTGGGTAGTGATGTGTATCTGGTAATTCTTATCGTGATAAAAAATCCTATAATCGACATTATTGGTTATCGGACGGTGAGGGGTCTTGATATATCGCTCCAGGACCAATAAAAAACTATTGCCGATATATTGGTTTGGGGGAGTGGTGCATTCCACTACAGAATTTCGCTATGGAAATAAAGTACGAAATGAGTAAGGCGCTATCGCAACGAGAACGAGGGCTTTTAAAAACTTTTTACAATCCATTCCGTATCACAGGACGAAGATATCGTCGGTAAGTATCGGCCAGACATGTATTGGTAACTTCTTGTGCTGTATCAGTAACTTATGGCGTTAATTACTTTACCAATGTATCGAGCCAATATATTGATTATTGGTAGGTAAAAAAAAGGTACATATCATTACCGGCCAGAGCTACATATACACCACTAATTTTGGGACAGCCGAAATCCTCAATGATCCGGAGATTGGCAACTTGGGATCCCAGGACTGTTAGGAATCACGATCCTGAAATAAATGGGAAAAAAATAAAAAATGGGGATATGGGAACTGGGATTCTACTTTGGGGAATTAGCTGATCTTGGGCGAAAGGACATTCCCCTGTGGACCTCGTGCATTGTTTCTCACTTATGGCATCAGGACGAGAGAGGATTTCAGGGACACTCTTTTGTTACCCGTGTCTTAAAACACAACGAATGGGAGCGACGTCATCGAAGGGAAGTCACTGGAGTGACGGGTCGGGTGTGCACGCCCTTTGTCTTGGGAAAATGGGAACAACACTTTATGGATAGGAGCTCCATGTAGGTTAGAAGGCGGGACCACGTCTTAAGATGAGGTTCTTACGACCATCCCCTCCATCCTTATAAAAGAGTGTCTTGGGAACACCACAAATCTCGTGTCCCATTTTTGTACATTGTATATAAGTTAGCGAGATATGAGGGATTATGGAGACTTCACTGAATCATCTAAGACCGTAGATTAGGATGTGGAATGGAGAGAAAGAGTACACCGTGTATCACTATTAGTGTTAACACTAATAGCACTAATAGTGATACACGGTGTAGTTTCCTCATGGTCAAACCTAGACAACACGAGATCTAATGGTGGATCTTAGGGTACTTTGTATGTAGTGTCATGTCACACCTTTGGTCACACGTGCTTGGCATGTTAACGCTTATTGGACCAAAGACGTACTACTATTATAATAGTCACTTGTGAGGTTTTTTCATCTTTATTTAAGTATTGTCGTCTGCATCACAAAGCATGCCTTTTAAGTTCTATTTCCAAGAAATCACTACTATACACTCCCTGACTTATTCTTTTGTCTCCTTTCACCATGCCTCAGTCATTGCCGTTACTTAGATTATAGGACATAAGGGAAAAAGGGAACATTGACCAGCATTGACTTTCACTTTTTTCCTACGCTTTGATGGATACGTGAGCTTATGGCAAGAAATGTTCTTGGCAACTTGTAAAAAAAAAAAAATATGTAAAAAGAGTTTAGCTCAAAGACCCATAAATCTTCAATACCTCAATTTGTGGTGAAAAGTCCTACTGGGAATTCGAGGCTTCAAATCTAAGTACGTTGCACCCATCATACACTCGAGTCAACTAAGCCCTCTCCTTTCAAAGAGAAGGAAACACCTCTTTTTTTTTCTCTCAAATAGTAGAAAACACCTCTCAAGGATCTAGCCAACTTCAGGAATCACCAAGAGAAATTTAAAGATTTGGGGATATCTTAAGGCTCCAAAACTGGGACCAAGGCTCGGAGGATAGAGAAAGAAGGCTTCGTGCTTCAAGAACTGAAAGAAGCGCAAAAACACAAAAAAAAAAAAAAAAAAAAGGTCGTATAGCCATTTGAGCTTCTCAGACTTCGAATTGTAGGTTCTCCTCTTCGATTGGCAAGCACCACCTTGGGCTCGACAGTGTGGGAGAGATGGATATGACAAGAGGGGGAGAGAGGGAGGGAAGGGAGCGCGGGAAAGAGGGAAGGGAGATGAGAGGAGAGAGACGAGGGAGGGAAAGAAAGGGAAGGAGGAGGAGAGGGAGAGAAAAAACTACTTTCCTCAGACCAGAACCGACTTGAAAAGACTCACCCACCTCCACCAATACATTATGCGATTTTTGAACTTCAAATTTTTAGAGTTATCCAAAAAAAACGTGAAAACACAAATATATATATATATATATATATATATATATATATATATATATATATATATATATATATATATATATATATATATAAATATATATATACATATTATATATATATAAACACATATATATATATATATATGTATAGTAGGGTATATATGTGGATATATATGTATATATAAAGATAGCATGGGGATAGATATATATATGTATATATAGTGGTATATATATAGCACATATATATAAGGGATGCATATATATCTGTATATATATAAGTATATATAAATATATATATATGTATCTATATGTATATATATCTATATGAATATATATACACATACCTCCATTAGTCCTCAGAGTAGGCAGCATACAAGAAGCTTATCTAGATAGTGCTGACACCAAGTATATATAAACCCAAATAATTGACCACTTGCCAATCAAAACCCCATTATAGCATCACCCCTGTTTAATAAGACTTTCTGTGTGCTCAGTTTCGTTTCCCAACAGAATGCAAAGTTGGAATATGAGTTTTGGAAAACTTTCCTCACTTTGAATTTCCCTTAGAATTGCAGCCACCCACGCACGCAAACACTCTGACCGACTATACCCCTGTGTAGCTTGGACTCCCTTGAGTCCACAGCAAAAAGAATAACTGAAAATGGTCAACTAAATGAGTCGTAATTAAATGGCAAAGTTTGCCTATTTATACAGGTGCTCTCTACGAGAGAGGCGGCTACGTACCAATATTATTCTAAGTCCTAAAACTCCTCTCTAAGCCCCCTAGTACTAAGGTGCGGACCAATCGTAAGGTTGTACCGTATAAGAAAGTACAGGTACCGACGTGCTTTCTGTATGTATGTATATATATATATGTATATATATGTATATATATATATATATATATATATGTGTATATATATGCATATATATATGTTTATATATCCATATGTATATATATACACCTACCTCCATTGGTCCTCAGAGTAGGCGGCTCACAATAAGCTTATCTAGATAGTGTTGACTCCAAGTATATATAAACCCAAATGTTTGACCCCTTGACAATCAAAACCTCATTATAGCTTCACCCATGTGAAATAAAGACTTTGTGCTGTTTCCACATATGCAAAGTTGGAATATGAGTTTTGGATAACTTTCCTCACTTTGACTTTCCCTTAAAAAAAGCCACCCAGGCACGAAAACACTCTGACCGACTACACCCCTGTGTAGCTTGGACTCCCTTAAGTCCACAGCAATCAAGATCACTGAAAATGGTCAACTAAATGAGTTGTAATTAAATGGCAAAGTTTGCCTATTTATATGGGTGCTCTTTAGGAGAGAGGGGGCTACCTACCAAAATTATTCTAAGTACTAAAACCCCTCTCTAAGACCCCTAGTACTAAGGTACTGACCAATCGTAAGACTGTACCGTACAAGAAAATACAAGTACCGGCGTACTTTCTGTATGTATGTACATATATATGTACATATATATACATATATCTCTACATATATATACATATATCTATACATATATATATACATATATATATATGTGTATATATACATATAGATATATGTACATATATATACATATATATACATATATATATACACACACATATATATATATATATATATATATATATATATATATATATATATATATATAAATATAC
>JBBHKE010001247.1:0-35399 GCA_037447655.1 Zygnema cylindricum | reverse complement strand
CATTGCAAAAATCCAACATCTTCCCCCCTTTGTATACATACTCCTTAACTTTCTGATCAGCCAACTGTTGTTGCTGAATCGTACCACTTCGGTACATCTCTATGAGAGCCATCCAAAGATCGGATGCTTTTTCTACCTGCAAATGAGGACATACAAGTCCTTAAGTGAGATGGCGTAAGATGAAATGCTTTGCCGCCATATTGTTGAAGTCCCAAGTTCAGTATCATTTTCCTCGTTCCTCGGAATAGGTGACATGAATGCCGAACCAGTTGCTATTGGTGTGGTCGCCTCCTTCTCCTTTCCTTTGTCCACCACCTCTCCTTCTTTTGTTTCCTCCGTTGAAAGTGGATCCTCTTTCTTGGTGAATCTGCTTCCTCCAAACCCTGGAGGAATTCCAAGACTTGATGGACGCCCCAGCCGTCCACTCACTATCCCCCAAAACCTTTTTTCGCATAGAGCTCCTATCATCATACTTTCCCAGTATATGAAGCCAGTTCCATTAAAGATTGGTACCCTAGAGGGTGGGCCCATAACGTGAAACTCTGAGACCTCCATAAGTCCTCAGAGTGGACAACTTCCAAGAAGCCTCTAGGATAACCCTGACCCCTTTGTGTTTCAGCAAAAACAACTACCACCTTGGCAGAAAATAACTCTGACCAACTTCACCCCTATGAAGGCAAGACTCCACTGAGTTGATAGCAAAAAGAATCTCTGAATTTGCTCCCCTGAGCAGTAAGTTATGGAGGGTCAAAGTTGACCTTTTGTACAGAAGCTCTCTGGGAGAGAGGGTCCTATCTCCTAATTTTTCTATGTCCTATCTCTCTCACAGACTCTATCTACTGATGTACGGAACCAATCAGAATGCAGTTCCGTACACAAAAGTACAGTTGCCTATGTACTTTCTGTACGAACATTGTACGACATGGCCTAAATGTCGATACGTGGTATGTCCGGATTCGCTCCCGTAATCCTCGGAGATGCCGCGATCCAATGTAATTCCGCCACGTGTCATCCGATGTGGCGATGTCCACAAACCGCCAAAATCTTCTTCCGCGATCTCGATGTTTATTCCGGCCGTCCGATTAAATTCATATTTAATCGTAGCCGTAATAAATACATGTGTTGTATTCTTTTCTATAAAGAAACAAATGCGCGGTATTGGTTTCTTATCCGTTCCGCAATCCGTAATTTTACAATTATGGATCTATGTCTCCCGTAAACAGTTATAGTTAAATGAATTTTCCTACTTGATAATATTTAATTAAATATCAAACCCTATATTAGGTAACACTCGATAAACACTTAATGGCTATGGCTAGCGGCTATTTGCTGTCTTCCAGCCAGTAGGTACAAGGATCAAATCTTGTAGCCAGCACTTTCGTTTTAGTAAATAAACCCCTAACTAATATATAATCCACGTAAACTTCTAGATAGCCTAGGTAGCCATGGCTCTAGCTCCCTCTCCAATTTCTCAGTGACTGCGACAAGTTTGAGAGTTGGAGAGAGAAGTTAGAGGTAGACTCCTCGGCTTCTTTCTATATTTCTATTTAGACCTAGAAAATACTTTTAATGGACCATTAATTTCTACACGGTGTAGCTACTTGTGACATTGTAGATGTTTAAGGTTTGTGACATTTTTACGTTACGCTCAAATTATGACAGTGTCGACGTCACAAATTCTAAAATATCCGCCATGGTTTCTCGAATTTGTTTTTTAGTGTTTTCTCACTCTACTTGCCATCAAAATGCGGGCAAACCATAGTTCAAAAGTAGGTGAAAGTAGGCCCATCCAATATGCCAATTGTACGCAAAATATACAACATGACATTAACTCCCATATTGTATTGGTTGCAAAATGAAAAAAAGTAACAAGGTTTAGTTGCACATCATTCGATAGAGAATTAAACGTCATCGGACGGTGGCTGATCAAAGTAGCGATCAAAGTAGCAATCTAAGAAGATCACATGAAAAGCCCATAACACAACTTGCGCCCACCAAACTTGCGCCCACCAAAGGCCTACCATAAAACGCCTATTTTTTAACTATGGCGCACACATAGTAAAAAAAAATGTTTTTAAAGATATTTCATATGATACCATTATTGACGTTTTTCATTGCAAGAATTGTGAGATAGACGCTGTAGTGGTAGGGGGAAAGAGAGAGAGGCGCTTTCATGGACTTCGATTTTATAAAATGGCGTCCGTTGGTCAAGACCCCCCCCACTGCCTTTGTACGGAAAAAAGCGCACGGTAAAAAGTCACGCACAGACTGGAAACGTGCAGTGGGTTTTTTTTGTTAGTATTACAAGCACAAAAAGTGTCAAAAACTTTTGACACGAGCGACAGCATCTGCCTCTTCGCTCACCTCATGGAACTTAATTTAAAATCACCTCGGGATTCTATATTAAGCTCGAAGATGAGCTGAGAAGACGCGAACGTGGGTCGAAATGCGTTAGACAGCAAATTGCATCGCGCTAGACGACAAACTGTATCGCGCTAGACGATAAACTCTAGTACATGGAAAGTTTCAAGGTAACGCAACTAGTACGACGGTAATTTCAATTTTTTGGTACAACTGCTGATTTTCTCGTTTTTATCAAGTTATGGAGGAAAGCGACATAAATAACTTTAACACATGCGAAAGAACCCTAATTGAGAAATTTCGAATTAACACTAAATTTTCAATTAGGGTACGGCCCCATGTAGTGGTAACTTAGCGAACCTACTTTGTTTTTGAGCGCGAATTTGGCGAACTCGGATTTTAGGTGTCCGTATTGTGTTTACTCTAAATTGTTACTTAAAGTTTGTGACGATTATATACGTCGAGAGTGCCCGTGATCGCTGTCACCGTGTACAATCTGTCTTGCCGCACCGTATTTTTCGAAACTTTTTGAAGTGTCGCAAATTCGCAATACACATCGCAATTTTTGAAGTCGCATGTCATTGCGTGACATCGTAGACGTGCAGCCTTGCAGGCGTGGTTGTACGGCATGCCTTTGCGTAAACCTCTCCGTTCGGCCGCCATGACTTCGTAGATTTTTCACCTTCACCGATTTTACACCTTTACGTGAAATGACAGTGCACCAAAAAAAACCGTACAAGATGGAAGCGGACAAAAACGAACAACCTTGTACTTTTTTTTAGTCGTCAAGAAATTATGAAAACTTTTCACACTTGGGAATATGTTTTACTATTTGTCAAAGTGGTTTTACTTTATTTAGAACACATCGCCAATGTGATTTAAGAAAAACTTTTCGTACATACTAAGTTCGACGATGACGCAAATTGTACTCTATAATTTTGCGATTTGTTCGTATGGTTGCAACTTTAGCAATAAGGCGCTAAGATTTAAAGGAAAACGACAGAAAAAAACGCGTACTTGGTCCAAATGGGGCTGTACCAATGATGGGCGGTTTACTTGAGTATTAGATTACCTGCTTGATGTAGAATTTAATGGTTATTTTTAGTATTTTATAGGTCTAAAATAAAATGTAGAAAAGAAGGCGAGGTAGTCTGCCTCTAACTCCTCTCTTCAGCCCCCACACTTGTCGCAGTTACTGAAGGCTGAAGAGGAGATAGAGCCATGGCTGCCTATGCCGCTTAGAGATAGAGAGACAGGTGATAGATTTTGGTAGATTTACCAAAACTTACTTGACGGACCCAGGATTTGATCCTAGTACCTACCGTCCGTCAAATCCAGCCATGGCTGCCTATGCGGCTTAGAGGTAGAGAGACAGGTGGTAGATTTTGGTAGGTTTACCAAAACTTTCTTGACGGACCCAAGATTTGATCCTGGTACCTACCATCCATCAAGTCTAGCTGTAGCTGGTAACTTTATCCTATTATTCTAGGATCGGTACTGATACATACTCGGTTTGACATTCATATAAAATTTTTTACGTACACAAGTTCGTTTTACGGCGCGAACAGTTTTTCAGACATAGACACAGTTTTGTATAGTACGGCGTACGCTACTTCACGAAATGAATATCGCGCATTTGTTTCGACCGTGAAACAAATACCACGCAATTAATTTCGACAGCTATAATTAAATGTCGATGTAGAATAAAAGTCTGTGATAGATGCCGGGATCACGGAATAGACGCTTTGGCGGTTTTTGGTCATCGCCACGTCAAATGACACGTGGCAAAATCACATTGGCCTGCGTCATCTGTTGATATTTGAGTATTTTCTAGGTCTGTATTAGGATAGAAAAAGAGCTGAGGCGGTCTGCCTCTAACTCCCCTATCCAAGCCCCCACACTTGTTGTAGTCACTGAAGGCTGAAGGCTGGATAGGGAGCTAGAGCCATGGCTGCCTAGGCTCTCTAGAGAAGACAGGGGGTGAATTAGGTAGACTTACCAAAAGTTAGTTGTCGGACGCAGGAATTGATCCTGGTACCTGCCGTCCGTCACCCGGCATTAGCCGTTAGCTCTAGCCGTTAAGTCTAGGAATGATATTACGATATATAGGGTTTGATAAATATATAAATCTTTATATGTAGATAAATCCGTTTAACGGCTTATAGATACTTTGTACATAGATACAGTTTGATTCAGTACGAAGTACGGTATGTG
This sequence comes from Zygnema cylindricum, assembly GCA_037447655.1. NCBI lineage: Eukaryota > Viridiplantae > Streptophyta > Zygnematophyceae > Zygnematales > Zygnemataceae > Zygnema > Zygnema cylindricum. The sequence goes on along the minus strand of JBBHKE010001247.1, from coordinate 30,824 downwards.
GACAGAACGGATACCCCGCATTTGTTTCGATAGCGAAACGAATACCGCGTGACGAATTTCAGCGGCTAGGATTATAGCCGGTTTTGATCGGACGGCCGCGATAGGCGCCGCGATCACGGAAATGTACTTTTGGCGTTTTACGGTCTTTGCCACATCAGATAACACGTGGCGTGATAACATTGGATTACGGGAATTCCGGAGATTACAGGAACTAATCCTGATTTGACACGTGTCGAAATTTTGGCCATGTCGTACAATGGGCGTACAGAAAGTACACCGGCACCTGTACTTTTCTGTACGACACAGTAATTTGATTGGTGCCGTACTTCAGTAGATAGAGTTTTAGAGAGGGAATAGGACTTAGAAAATTTTGGGTAGGCAGCTGCCTCTCCCAGAGAGCACCCTGTATAAATGGCAAACTTTGGGCAACCATAACAATCAATTTACTTGACCATTTACAGTGATTCTTTTTGCTGCGGACTCAGGGGAGTCCAGGCTACACAGCGGTGTAGTCGGTCAGAGTTTTTGTCTGCCAGGGTGGTTTCATTTATAAGGGAAAGTCAAAGTGGGTGAATGTGTCCAAATCTCATATTCTAACTTTGCATTTTGTGGTGGAACTGAGCACACAGAAAGTGTTATTTCACAGGGGTGAATCTATATTAAGATTGTGACTGTCAAGGGGTCAGTCATTTGGGTTTATATTAACTTGGAGTCGGCACTATCTAGATTAGCTTCTTTTGGATCTGCATACTCTGAGGGCCAATGGAGGTCTCTGAGTTTCAGGTTATGGGCCCACCATCTAGGGTGCCTATGTTTGATGGAACACGCTTCACGTATTGGGCGTTTACAATGGAGGGATTGCTTTTCGAGAAGCACTTATGGGGAATTGTTGCGGGACAAGTGAGATGTCCGCCACCTGGCTTTGGAGGAGCTTACTATGGAGAATCATCTGAGACTGCCTAGAATATCATCCGGAGTTCAGATGCAACGGAAGGTGAAGGGAAAAACCTTTCCGTGGATGGGGAAATAGGGGAGAAGGAAAAAGGGACACCTATGGTGAGGGGAGCTAGGCTCTCAGCTATGGTACCACATGTAGGGATTAAAACTGAAGAAAATGACAGGAAAATATGGGAATACAAAAACACTATAGCAAAACATCTCATACTTAGATATGTGTCTAAGTCGATAGCTATCACTCTTTTAAGTCTAACCAAGTCTACAGAGATATGGGAAGCACTAACTCAGATTTATAAGAGTGAGACTATTCAGAGGCAGGAATTAGTAAAACAGGAAATAGATGCCTACGTTTATAAAGGCTGTAGCATGATAGAGTTTTGCAATGATATTGCTGCGTTATATGTTGAGCTTACTAGTGCGGGATATGTAGAATCTGAGGAGAGTAAGATTAACACACTAATTATGAAACTCCCAGATGAGTACGAAAACATAATTTGTCGTATGCAGGCAATGGATGGCTCCTCATGGACTTGGAGCTTTACCATGGGGATAATTCTTGTGAGGGAAAGCACTTTGGAGCTTTGTAGGGGAAGGGACAGGGTCAATGCATTTTCAGCTGGTGGTGATTGGCGGAAGCGTGATGAGAGGAACGGCGGTGACGAGCGGAAGCGTGATGAGAGGAACAGTGGTGACGAGCGAAAGCGTGATGAGAGGAACGGTGGTGACGAGCGGAAGCGTGATGAGAGAAAGAAAGACAAAGGTAAACCTTATCGGAACTTTGGTGGAAAGAGAGGGAGAAGAAAAGAAAGGGGAGCTTTGAAAAAGGGGGCTTGCTTCTTTTGTAGGGAACCGGGTCATTATATGGAGGAATGCCCTTGTTTGGAAAAACTTAGAAGTTGGAATGTGGATGAGGAGGAAGAAGGGGAAGAGGAGAAAGAGGATGAAGATATTTTAGAGCTTCTCCGGATTAGTAGTATGGGGAAGAAAGAAAAGCACACAGTAATTGCACGAAGGCAACAATGTGCTTTTGGAGGTATAAGGGAAGTAAAGAGAGAGGAGGTACTTGACGATGTCGAGGAGTGTAGAGTGTGAAACTCTGAGACCTCCATAAGTCCTCAGAGTGGACAGCTTCCAAGAAGCCTCTAGGATAATCCTGACCCCTTTGTGTTTAAGCAAAAATAACTGCCACCCTGGCAGACAAAAACTCTTACCAACTTCACCCCTGTGAAGACAAGACTCCCCTGAGTCGATAGCAAAAAGAATCTCTGAATTTGCTCCCCTGAGCAGTAAGTTATGGAGGGTCAAAGTTGACCTTTTGTACAGAAGCTCTCTGGGAGAGGGGGTCCTATCTTCTAATTTTTCTAAGTCTTATCTCTCTCACAGACTCTATCTACTGATGTACGGAACCAATTTGAATTGAGTTCCGTACGTAAAAGTACAGCTGCCGGTGTACTTTATGTACGGACATTGTACGACATGGCCAAAATGTCGACACATGTCAAATCCGGATTCGGTGCCATAATCTCCGGAGATTCCACAATCCAACGGAATTTCGCCACGCGTCATCCGATGTGGCGATGGCCACAAACCGCCGAAATCTTCCTCCGCGATCTCGGCGCTAATCCCGGCCGTCCGATTAAATTCGGCTTTAATCGTAGCCGTAATAAATACATGCGCGGTATTTGTTTCATTTACGAAACAAATGCGCGGTACTGATTTTTGTCCGTACCGTAAGTCGTAAATTATATATTACTGGATCTATGTATCCCGTAATTCATTTCAGTTAAATGGTTTATCGCACGTATACATATTTAAATAAATATCAAACTATATGCTACGTAACACTACCGCTAGATTAAACGGCTAAGGCTACCGGCTATTTCCTGTCTGCCGGCCGGTAGGTACAAGGATCAAATCCTGCCGCCGGCACATACCTTTTAATTAAATAAATAAACCCTAATATAAAAATTCTCGTAAACCTCAGGATAGCCAAGGTAGCCATGGCTCTAGCTTCCTCTCCAATTTCTCAGTGACTGCGACAAGTTTGAGAGTTGGAGAGAGAAGTTAGAGATAGACTGCCTCGACTTCTATATTTCTTTTCAGACCTAGAAAATACTAATAAAACCATTAGTTTCTACACTCCCCTTATTTTCTAGTCAATCTTTAATTTCAGACCACACTTCTCCCTGCAAAAATTTAGCTTAGGGGAAGGCACAGGTTTGGTCATCATATCTGCTACCATCTCACTATCTGGTCTGTACTCTAAACTGATTATTTTGTTTTCTACTTTCTCTCTAACAAAGCTGAGTCTGATGTCCATGTGTTTGGCTTTAAAATGGTGTTTAGGATTGGCAAAAATAGCGATTGCTGCCTGATTATCACAAAATATTTTCTGCACACCACTCCTAAGGTGACCAAGCTCACCAAGCAAAGACTTGACCCACATCAATTCTTTTACAGCAGAGCAAGAGGCCATATACTCAGCCTCCATGGTGGACTGAGCAATAACCTTTTGCTGTTTGCTACTCCAACAGCAAGCCCCATCACCCATATATAATACATATCCAGAAGTACATCTCCTCATCGGAGCATCACTATAATTGGCATCACTCCAAGTAGTGATGTCAGTATTCTCCCCACCCAAATGCAACCATAGATCTCTAGTACCTACCAAGTATCTAAGGACTCTCTTAGCTGCCTCCCAATCCTTCTTAGTGGGAGCATTTAGACTTCTACTCAGCACTCCTACAGCTGCAGCTAAATCCGGCCGGGTACAATTCATAAAATAGATTAGACTTCCCACTACTTGCCTGTAAAGAATAGTCTGCATGAACTTCTGTTCATCAAGAGATAATTCCTCGTCTAAGACTATGACTCCTTCTTCCTCACTCCCCTCACTTCCCTTCTTCAATTCCATTGGAGTTGTACAACTATTAGCTTTATCCATTTGAAATTTTTCAAGCATGTTCCCTATTGCTTCCTTTTGAGTCAATCTTATAATTTTTCTTTTTCGGTCTCTCTCTACTTGAATTCCCAAAATATATTTTGCTTCCCCCATATCCTTCATTTCAAATCTCCCCTTAAGATCAGTTTTCAGTTTATTAATTTTTTCCATTGATTTACTTAAAACAAGCAAATCATCAATATAAATTGCAATAAATATAAAACCTTCCTCATCTTCGAAAACATAGATTGAGTGATCTGAGCTGATCCGAATATATCCTAGACCGGTAAGAAACTCATCAAGCTTCTTATTCCACTGTCGAGGCGCCTGTTTCAAACCATAAAGAGATTTAATCAGCCGGCATACCTTACTCTCCTCTCCTTCTTCCACAAACCCTTCGGGTTGTCGCATGAAGATCTCCTCTTCTAATTCTCCATGCAAAAAGGCTGTTTTGATGTCCGTCTGGTGCACTTCCATGTCTTCCGCCGCTGCTAAACTGAGAAGTATGCAGACGGAGGGAAATCTGACCACCGGGGCAAAGGTTTCCTCGTAGTCAATTCCTTCCTTTTGTGTAAATCCCTTTGCCACTAATCTGGCCTTGTAGCGCTCGATTGTGTTATCTGGGTTCAGTTTTAATTTGAAAACCCACTTACTACCGATTGGTTTTCGGTTAGGTGGACAATCCACCAGCTCCCAAGTATCGGCTGCCACAATTGAGGCCATCTCCTCATTGATGGCTGTCTTCCACCGGTTTCTTTCTGGACAAGTCATCGCCTCTCGATAAGTTTGAGGTTCATCTTGATGAGATAGTTTAGTTTCCTTGTTATTAACCTGTTTTTCTTGCAGTCTTTTGCTACTTCTCCTCCCTCCCTCAAAATCTGAGGCCGGAATAGATGGTTCTCGTGGATTCTTTCGAACAAACTCGGCTTCTCCCCTACCCCTTGATTCCGAATCAATTTCCACCACGTTTTCCGCTTCGAGTAGAGTTGTCACTGGAGTTTCCACAGCCGAGTCCTTTTCGGTCTGATTTGTTCCTGCAAGAATGTCATCGTCTCTAAAACCTGGATAGTTAGGAAGCTCAAAGTCATCAGAATTTTCTGACTCAAATCTGATTTTTACTGACTTTGTATATTTGAAGGGATCCACAGACTTTCCTTCATCCATAACTACTAGATGCTTTACTAAGATTATATCTTCTATTTTTAGATCATAAACTCTATATCCTTTAACATCCTCATCATATCCTAATAAGTATCCCGGTTTTCCTTTAGGATCTAGCTTCCAATTGGACCGATCAGTATCTAGACTGAATACTTGACTGCCGAAAACCTTTAAATGAGATAAGTCTGGTTTTCGGCCTGTCCATCTCTCATAAGGTGTTTGATCTTTTATAGCTGAAGTAAGAACTCTATTTTTGAGGTAATTAGCACAGTTCATTGCTTCTGCCCAAAACCTTTTTCCTATCTTCTTATTCGACAACATACTTCTAGCACTATCACTTAGTGTTCTATTTAACCTTTCAGCTACCCCATTCTGGTCCGGATTTTCTGGAACTGCTTTTGGTGTTGAACCCCATCTTCCCTCAAAAAATCCTCAAACTGGTTAGAAGTATACTCTCCACCATTGTCACTCCTTACTCTCTTGATTGGAGTTTCATGGAGTTTTTCGCTCCATGCTTTATATTGTCTAAAACAGTCCTCAGCTTCTGACTTGTTTTTCAAAAAATATACTCGGGAATACCGAGACCAATCATCAGTTATAGTCATCATAAATCTCTTCCCCCCCGGTGAGGGCACTCTAGCCGGTCCCCAAATATCTGTGTGTACTAGATCTAGAAGTTTTTCTCCCTTGTAGGTGGCTGTTTTTGGAAAGGGTAATCTGTGTGCTTTACCTTGAGCACACCCACTACAATCACTTATATCATCACTCTCACTGAACTGAATCCCTTCCACCACTCCCATCTTTTTCATCTCTCTTAACTTATCTAGATTCACATGCCCAAGCCTCTTATGCCACATCATAATATCATGAACACCAGCATAATAAAGTTTCTTCGTTTCATTACTTAAGATCAGCCTAAACATCCCATGGCTACCTTTCTCAGCAATGAAATAGACATCCTCCTCAAAACTAGCAGTAAAGACTCCTTCCCTAGTGCTAGTGAAAAAACCCTTATCATCTAATACTGATGTAGAGATAAGGTTTTTGTTCAGCTCCGGAATAAACAATACATCGGAGAATGTTAATATGGATGTCTTTCCTTCTACTAACACTTTCAGATCTACCGATCCTACAAGAGTAGTGGTGACTATCCTCCCATCCCCGTACTCTATCTCTACGGTGGGAATCTTTCTTATCTTAGTGAACAGGTGTCTATCCTTACACATGTGCATTGAGGCACCTGAATCTATAATCCAGCCTGCTTCACCTTTCAATCCACCGTAAACACATTTCTGCCTTCGTGGAATTTCAACCTCAGTTTTCGCCTCCAACTCCTCATCCAAAAGGAGCTCATCGTCCTCGTCCTCGGATTCCGCCTCAAGTACCTGTGTGACAAGGGCCTTTTTCTTTCCTCTCGGGGTACCACCGGTCTGCCCCTCTTTTAACCGAAGCTCGGTTAGCTTGGTGCACTTTGCCATATAGTGCCCCGGTTTCTTACAAAAATGACATAAACCTTTGGGAGCCCTTGGTTCGAACTCGCCAACCTGTTTTTTCTGCTCCCTACCCCCATAGTTTCCGACTGGTTTCCGGGAATCCTTGTTCCTCCAATCGGTCGCTGTTGCCAAGGCTTGGCCACTCTTTCCTCCCCTTCGGATCTCAATCGTATTCTCTCGAACGAGAATCATCCCTACCACTGAGTTCCATATCCACCTTGAGTCCGGCAAGTCCTGCACACGGTTGACTATGTTCTCGAACTCATCAGGTAACTTCATTAGTAAACAGTTAACTTTTTCTTTTTCACTAAAAACTTTACCCGCACTCTCTAGCTCCATGAAGAGTGTAGCAAGCTCATTGCAAAAATCCAACATATTTCCCCCTTTGTATACATACTCTTTAACTTTCTGATCAGCCAACTGTTGTTGTTGAATCGTACCACTTCGGTACATCTCTATGAGAGCCATCCAAAGATCGGATGCCCTCTCTACCTGCAAATGAGGACATGCAAGTCCTTGAGTGAGATGGCGTAGGATGAAGTGCTTTGCCGCCATATTGTTGAAGTCCCAGGTTTCAGTATCATTCTCCTCGTTCCTCGGAATAGGTGACATGAATGCTAAACCAGTTGCTATTGGTGTGGTCGCCTCCTTCTCCTTTCCTTTGTCCACCACCTCTCCTTCCTTTGTTTCCTCCGTTGAAGGTGAATCCTCTTTCCTGGTGAATCTGCTTCCTTTAAACCCTGGAGGAATTCCAAGACTTGATGGACGCCCCAATCGTCCACTCACTATCCTCCAAAACCTTTTTTCGCATAGAGCTCCTATTATCATACTTTCCCAGTATATGAAGCCAGTTCCATTAAAGATTGGTACCCTAGAGGGTGGGCCCATAACCTGAAACTCTGAGACCTCCATAAGTCCTCAGAGTGGACAGCTTCCAAGAAGCCTCTAGGATAATCCTGACCCCTTTGTGTTTAAGCAAAAATAACTGCCACCCTGGCAGACAAAAACTCTGACCAACTTCACCCCTGTGAAGACAAGACTCCCCTGAGTCGATAGCAAAAAGAATCTCTGAATTTGCTCCCCTGAGCAGTAAGTTATGGAGGGTCAAAGTTGACCTTTTGTATAGAAGCTCTCTGGGAGAGGGGGTCCTATCTTCTAATTTTTCTAAGTCCTATCTCTCTCACAGACTCTATCTACTGATGTACGGAACCAATCAGAATTGAGTTCCGTACGTAAAAGTACAGCTGCCGGTGTACTTTATGTACGGACATTGTACGACATGGCAAAATGTCGACACATGTCAAATCCGGATTCGGTGCCATAATCTCCGGAGATTCCACAATCCAACGGAATTTCGCCACGCGTCATCCGATGTGGCGATGGCCACAAACCGCCGAAATCTTCCTCCGCGATCTCGGCGCTAATCCCGGCCGTCCGATTAAATTCGGCTTTAATCGTAGCCGTAATAAATACATGCGCGGTATTTGTTTCATTTACGAAACAAATGCGCGGTACTGATTTTTGTCCGTACCGTAAGTCGTACATTATATATTACTGGATCTATGTATCCCGTAATTCATTTCAGTTAAATGGTTTATCGCACGTATACATATTTAAATAAATATCAAACTATATGATACGTAACACTACCGCTAGACTAAACGGCTAAGGCTACCGGCTATTTCCTGTCTGCCGGCCGGTAGGTACAAGGATCAAATCCTGCCGCCGGCACATACCTTTTAATTAAATAAATAAACCCTAATATAAAATTCCCTCAAACCTCAGGATAGCCAAGGTAGCCATGGCTCTAGCTTCCTCTCCAATTTCTCAGTGACTGCGACAAGTTTGAGAGTTGGAGAGAGAAGTTAGAGATAGACTGCCTCGACTTCTATATTTCTTTTCAGACCTAGAAAATACTAATAAAACCATTAGTTTCTACAGAGTGTATGACTTAGAAATGAGAAAGTCAGTTCTAGGATCCATAAGTGAAAACGGGAAAGGTAAAATTAATCAGGATAATTTTATAGATAATAGGGAACCACAAAACTGGTCGGAAAGGGAGACTTCAACGGATTCCGAGGAAAGGAGAGAAGTGAAACCCGAAGAGGTTTCAAAGGACAGGGGAGAAAAGAAATATTTATTGAGAATTAAATTAGAAAGTAATAGTGGAAAGAATTCCATGGGAGAGAGTGAGGGAAGTTCAGAAAATGGGGTAATTATCATGGATAAAAATATGAGTACGAAAGATGTAGATCTTACGAGGAACTTAGTGGGGACTAGTGTTTTTTGGGAATATTTGGGGGTGGATGGATTTGACATCACTACTTGGTGTGACGTCACTTGTGAAGATGTGCCTGTAAAAGGGTTAGCATCTGGGTGTATGTTGCAGATTGGAAATGGGGCTGGCTGTTTGGATCGCAAGAGGGAAATCGGTTTGTGTGTGGATAAAAGAGTGATGAAGTGGATAAAATCTTTGCTCGGAATTATGGAAAAGGGGATATTAAATAAAATGTGTGATGCAATTATCATTTCAGTTCATTTAATGCACTGTGTTAAATACTTAAGTTTTATGAAAGGAAAAGGAAAAAGGAAAAAGAAAAGAAAAAAAAAAAGGGGGAGGGGGTGTTTGTTTACTTGTTTGTGGAAGTTGAAAGAAAATAGACTAGAAAAAAAGGGGAGTGTTGATATTTGAGTATTTTCTAGGTCTGTATTAGGATAGAAAAAGAGCTGAGGCGGTCTGCCTCTAACTCCCCTATCCAAGCCCCCACACTTGTTGTAGTCACTGAAGGCTGGATAGGGAGCTAGAGCCATGGCTGCCTAGGCTCTCTAGAGTAGACAGGGGGTGAATTAGGTAGACTTACCAAAAGTTAGTTGTCGGACGCAGGAATTGATCCTGGTACCTGCCGTCCGTCACCCGGCATTAGCCGTTAGCTCTAGCCGTTAAGTCTAGGAATGATATTACGATATATAGGGTTTGATAAATATATAAATCTGTATATGTAGATAAATCCGTTTAACGGCTTATAGATACTTTGTACATAGATACAGTTTGATTCAGTACGAAGTACGGTATGTGGACAGAACGGATACCGCGCATTTGTTTCGATAACGAAACGAATACCGCGCGACGAATTTCAGCGGCTAGGATTATAGCCGGTTTTGATCGGACGGCCGCGATAGGCGCCGCGATCACGGAAATGTACTTTTGGCGTTTTACGGTCTTTGCCACATCAGATAACACGTGGCGTAATAACATTGGATTACGGGAATTCAGGAGATTACAAGAACTAATCCTGATTTGACACGTGTCGACATTTTGGCCATGTCGTACAATGGCCGTACAAAAAGTACACCGGCACCTGTACTTTTCTGTACGACACAGTAATTTGATTGGTGCCGTACTTCAGTAGATAGAGTTTTAGAGAGGGAATAGGACTTAGAAAATTTTAGGTAGGCAGCTGCCTCTCCCAGAGAGCACCCTGTATAAATGGGAAACTTTGGGGAGCCATAACAATCAATTTACTTGACCATTTACAGTGATTCTTTTTGCTGCGGACTCAGGGGAGTCCAGGCTACACAGGGGTGTAGTCGGTCAGAGTTTTTGTCTGCCAGGGTGGCTGCATTTATAAGGGAAAGTCAAAGTGGGTGAATGTGTCCAAATCTCATATTCTAACTTTGCATTCTGTGGTGGAACTGAGCACACAGAAAGTGTTATTTCACAGGGGTGAATCTATATTGGGATTGTGACTGTCAAGGGGTCAGTCATTTGGGTTTATATTAACTTGGAGTCGACACTATCTAGATTAGCTTCTTTTGGATCTGCATACTCTGAGGGCCAATGGAGGTCTTTAGAGTTTCATCATCTTCGGAGAATACGGGAACAAATCCGGATGTGGCAGTCGTCGACATTTTGGCCATGCCGTACAATGGACGTACATAAAGTACATGTTGAAAAGAGGTAATTAATAGTTCACTTCTATATTTTAGTTAGAATGTAAAAAGAGAGAAAGAGATAACGAAAGGCACACCATGGCTGCCGCGTCATTTAGAAGAAGGCAGAATGAAATAAAAAGTATTTTACTATTTGTAGCAAAATACTGCATCTGGCCAGATTTGAACCGGGGTCTTCGGACTACTATCTAGACCTAAGCCTTATCCATTAAGGCAATAGCGAAACGTTATACGTATTACGTTTCACGTATATTTATCTATTTATTAAACGAACTAATTTGCAGCAGACTAACGAAAACACGCATTAATCAATTTATGCATGGAAGCGAATCGAAGCCGCATAAATATAAATGATCAGAAGGCCACAATTGCAGCCCCCATCCGCAATAAACTTTCGGTGGCCTTTGGGGATAGCGTCACGCGACGCCACATGGCACCATACTTTTGGATACCGCAGAAGATGGGAGGAGGAACCATGGCTCGTGTTTTGACATGCGTCACTTTGAAAGCCATGTCGTACAATGGCCGTACAATAAGTACATCGCCTAGTGTACCGTCTTGTACTATATAGCGTTTCAATTGGACTAGGATTTAGTAGTACGCATTCGTTAGTAGGCAGACCAGGACTTAGTGAAATTTAGGTACCTCTCTCTAAGAGAGCTTGTAACTATAAAGGTCATATTTGACCAACCATAACTTACTGCTCACGGGAGCAAATTCAGTGATTCTTTTTGCGTTTGACTTAGAGGATTCTTGTCCTCACAGGGGTGAGAGTGGTCATAATATTTGTGTGCCAGGGCGGCGCTTATTCAGTGGGAAAGTAGAAGGGCAAAATATTATCCTAGAGGCTTTATATAGGATGCTCATTCTCTGTGTCAACGGAGACCACAAAATTGCAGGTTATGGGCCCACCCTCTAGGGTGCCCATATTTGATGGATCAGACTATCTTTATCGGGAAATGATGATAGAGGGAGAACTTTTTGAGAAACACCTATGAGGCATAGTGTCCGGACAAGTTGGATGTCCACCTCCACCTAGGTTTGGAAGAACGCGTTTTTTTAGCACCTCTACCTCTACAGTGGGTAGAATAGCTGCCACCATCACTGAGGATGAAGATGAGGAAGGAGAGGAGATTGTCATGGAAGGATAAATGGGAGGAGTTGCAACTCAAGTGACACCATTGCCGAAGGCGATACTGGCAGCAACACCATCAGCAACGACGACAAGGGTTCAAATCGAAAGATCAGAGTATGAAAAGTGGAACTACAAAGACAAGGTTGCTAAGCTCTTAATCCTTAAAAGTGTAGCAAAGGGCATTGCCATTTCCCTTATGCATGTCAAATCTTCATCTTAGATTTGGATATCACTAGTGAACAAATATAAGAGTGGATCATTGCAGCAGCAACAATTGGCAGAAAACAAGATTGTTGCTTATGCTTATAAGAGAGGAAGCATGAATAATTATTGCAATGATTTAGGAGCATTATTTGGAGAGCTAGAGAGTGCAGGTAACTCATGGTCTGAGAGACAAAGTGTGAACACATTAATGATGAAACTACCTGAAGAGTATGAGAATATCATTAATTGATTACAGGACATAAGAGATAGCAATTGGAATTGGGATGACACAGTAGGAATGATTTTAGTGAAAGAAAGCACCATAAAGCTTAGGAGAGGGAGTCCAAGTGTTCAAGCATTGTCCGCGAAGCTGATTGGCGGAAGCGTGACGAGGAGAGAGAGAAAGATCCCTATCGAAACTTTGGAGGAAGAAGACAAGGAGGTGGCAGATTTGATAGACAAGGGAGAGGAACTTCTCGAGGAGGATTATGTCACTACTACAAGAAACTGGGACACTATATGGCAGATTGTGGCAAACTTGCAGATCTTCGACTAAAAGATGGACAAGGGACTTCAAGAAATAGAGGAAAGAAAAAGGCTTTCCTAACTCAAGTTCATGATGAGCAAGAGAACAAAGAAATCGAATAGGAAGAGGAGCTTGAGGAGCTTGAGGAGCTTCTTCTTAATCCGAAAACACTGAAAAGCATGTTGACATTCCACGAAGACAAAAGTGAGCTTTCGGAGGTAAGAGGGATCCACCTGAAGATGGGTGGATCATAGACTCGAGGGCCACAATCCATATGTGCAAAGATAAAGGGTGGTTCACTAAACTGAGAAAGATCCCAACAGTCGAGATAGAGTACGGAGATGGTAGACTATAAACCACAAGTCTTGTTGGAACTGTTGACTTGAAGGTTATAGTTGATGGAAAGGCCTCAATTCTAACACTCTCAAACGTTCTTTACATTCCACAGCTTAGTAAGAACTTGGTCTCAACAACTGTCTTAGATGAAAAGGAGTTTGAAACAAGAACTAGGAAAGGAATCTTCACAGCAAGCTTTGATAATAAGATTTATTTCATAGAAAGGGCAGTTAGGGAATTTTCAAAATTGTTCTTTTCAATGAAAAGAGTGTTCTCTACTCGTGTGAAAGTGAGATGATGCTTTGGCACAAAAGGTTGGGGCATGTGCATCTAGATAGATTAAAGAAAATGAAAAAAAAATGAATAGTGGAAGGTATTACTATTGAAGATGATAAGACCTTTGATGATTGCAGTGGATGTGCCCAAGGGAAGATTCATAGACTTCCATTTCCAAAGGCAACCACATTTAAGAGAGAGAAAGTACTGGATCTAATTCACACCGATGTTTGGGAACCTGCTAGATATGCTTCACATGGGGGGAAGAGGTGGATGTTAACCATCACAGATGATTGGTCTAGATACACGAAGGTATACAATCTCACACATAAGTCAGAGGAATTGAGATGTTTCAAAGAGTTTAAAGTATGGAGTGAAAAACTACACGAAACCTCAATAAAATAGATAAGAAGTGGTAATGGGAAAGAATACACCTCAAGGGAATTTGAAGAATATCTTAAAGAAAAAGGAATTCATCATGAGAAAATTGTTCCCTATAATCCGTAACAAAATGGAGTAGCAGAATGAGTGAATAGAACTTTGGGAGATATGTCCAGAAGTATGTTAACTGATAAGAGGAAAGGGTTGCAGTTTTGGGCGGAGTCTATGAACTATGCTAATTTCATCAAAAATAGACTCCTAATTTCAGCAAATAAGGAGGAAACTCTGTATGAGAGTTGGATAGGAACAAAGCCTGATTTGTCTAGTTTGAGAGTGTTCGGAAGTTAACAGTTTGGATTTCGATAAGACTAAATGGAAGTTAGAAGGGAGAGGGAAGCCACGATATCTTGTAGGATATGATGAGAGCACAAAAGGATACCGAGTGTATGACTTGAAAAAGAGATATATAATTTTGGTAAAACACATAGTGGTGATGAATGAAGAGAAGTCCATTGATCCATTCAAATATAATAACGAAGTCAAAATCAGATTTGAAACGGATCAGTTTTCTGACTTTGACTTTGAAAATAAAGAGAAAGAAGAGGGAGAAATAGAAAAATTTGCAGATCTACCAAAGGAGAAGGAGGAAATGACAACATCCGAGGCAAAGCCACAATACGAAATGGAAACCGATGAGGAACTTGATAAGACACCGGAATTCTAAGAAAGGGGAGCTGAAAATCTCCCTAAACGAAACCCAAGGATGCCTTCCATACCGACGTCCGATTTTGAAGGGGGAAGAAAAAGTAGTAAAAGACTTCAAGAAAGACAAGTAAGTAACCAACTCACAAAGATGTCTCACCCAGATGAACCCCAGACATACTTAGAGGCCATAAACACTCCAGAAAGTAGCAGGTGGATCACAACTATAAATGAAGAAATAACCTCTATCATGGAAGCCAATACATGGGAGTTGGTAGATTGTCCACCGGACCGAAAACCCATCGGATGTAAGTGGGTTTTTAAACTTAAATTAAACCCGGATAATACCATTGAGAGGTACAAAGTTAGGTTAGTTGCAAAAAGATATACTTAGAAAAGGGGGATAGACTACGAAAAAACCTTTGCACCTGTAGTCAGATTTCATTTTGTTAGAATCATTTTAAGTATAGCCGCAGCGGAGGATATGGAAATACACCAGTTGGATATTAAAACGGCATTTTTGCACGGAGAGTTGGAAGAAGAAATTTACATGTGGCAACCGGAAGGATTCGTGGAAAGTGGGGAAGAAAACAAAGTTTGGAAACTGATAAAATCACTCTATGGGCTTAAGCAAGCCATGCAACAGTGGAATATAAAGCTCGTCAAATTTTTGACCGGTTTGGGGTATATCACAATTAGTTCAGATCACTCCATATATCTATTTGAGGATGAGGATGGAGTGATATTTATTGCTATTTATGTGGATGACTTGTGGGTCTTAAACAAGTCCTTCGATAAAATTAACAAACTAAAACGCGATCTTAAAAGCCGCTTTGACATGAAAGATCTTGGCGAAGCAAAGTACATTTTGGGAATCCAAATGGAGAGAAATAGAGGGAATACGATTATAAGACTCACTCAAAAAGAACCAATTGGTAATATGCTAGAAAATTTTCAAATGGAGAAAGCAAACGGATGTACTACTCCCATAGATTTGAAAATAGTGTGTGAGAAGAGTGAAGAGAGATGAATATTGATCATTAATGACGAGATAGATGAGATAGAAAAAAGATTTATGGAAAATATCCCTTATCGGCATATTGTAGGCAGTTTAATATATTTTATGAATAGTACCCAGTCGGATATAGTTGCAGCCGTAGGAGTCCCCAGCAAGAGTCAAAATGAACCAAAAAAGAGAGACTGGGAGGCTGCCAAAAGTGTGATGAGGTATCTGGTGGGGACAAGGGAATTGTGGTTGCATTTGGGAGGGGAGCACACTGACATCACAACTTGGAGTGATGCCAGTTATAGAGAGGTGCCTTTAAGGCGGTGTAAGACTGGATATGTGTTGCAAATTGGATCTGGTGCATGCTGTTGGAGTAGCAAGCAACAGAAAGCAATTGCTCAATCCACTATGGAGGCTGAATACATGGCTTCCTGTGATGCCACCAAAGAATTAATGTGGGTGAAATCTCTTATTGAATAACTTGGGTTCATGAAGACAGGAACTCAGAATGTTTTTTGTGATAATCAAGCTGCTATCTCTATTGCAGCTAATCCGAAACATCACTTCAAAGCTAAGCATATGGATATTAGACTAAGCTTTGTCAAAGAGAAGGTTGAAAATAAAATCATTAAACTGGTTCATAAAACTGATAAAGAAATGATTGCAGATATTATGACAAAACCAATACCTTCCCCTAAGTTCATTATTGCGGAGAAAACTGTGGATTAAAATTGAAAAGTGACTAAGAATTAAAGGGAGTGTTGAAAAGAGGTAATTAATAGTTCACGTCTATATTTTAGATAGAATGTAAAAAGAGAGAAATAGAGAACCATAGGCACGCCATGGCTGCCGCGTCATTTAGAAGGAGGCAGAATGAAATAGAAGGTATTTTACTATTTGTTGCCGCTAACCAGATTTGAATCAGGGTCTACAAACTACTATTTAGACTTAAGCCTTATCCATTAAAGCACCAGCGAAACGATATACTTACTACGTTTCACGCATATTCATCTATTTACTACATGGACTAATTTGCAGCAGACTAACGAAAACACGCATTAATCAATTAATGCATGGAAGCGAATCAAGCCGTATAAATACAAATGATCGGACGACCACAATTGCAGCTGCCATCTGCAATAAACTTTCGGCGGCCTTTGGGGATAGTTTCACGTGACGCCACGTGTTACCGTACTATTGGATACCGGAGAAGATGGGAGGAGGAACCATGGCTCCCGTTTTGACAGGCGTCACTTTGAAAGCCATAACGTAAAATGGCCGTACAATAAGTACATCAATGTTTCTATTGGACTAGAGTTTAGTAGTAGGCAGACCAGGACTTAGTGAAATTTAGGAACCTCTCTCTAAGAGAGCTTGTAACTATAAAGGTCATATTTGACCAGCCATAACTTACTGCTCAGGGGAGCAAATTCAGTGATTCTTTTTGCGTTTGACTCAGAGGAGTCTTGTCCTCACACGGGTGAGAGTGGTCAGAATATTTGTGTGCCTGGGCGGCACTTATTCAGCGGGAAAGTAGAAGGGGAAAATATTATCCTACAGGCTTCACATAGGTTGTTCATTCTCCGGGTCAATGTAGACCACAGAATTGCAATACATCGGCACCTGTACATTTCTGTACGATACAGTAATCTGATTGGTCCGTACTCTAGTAGTATAGGGTTTAGAGGGATTTAAGACTTAGAAAATTTGGTAGGTAGACCCCTCTCTCCCAGAGAGCTCCTGTATCAAAGGTCAACTTTGACCCTTCATAACTTATTGCGCAGGGGAGAAAATTAAGAGATTCTTTTTGCTATAGACTCAGGGGGGTCTTGTCTTCACAGGGGTGAAGTTCGTTATAGTTTTTATCCGTCAGGGTGGCAGTTATTCTTGTGGAAACAGAAAGGGGTCAGAGTTATCCTAATAGCTTCGAGTGAGCTGCCTACTCTGAGGGCCAATGGAGGTCTCAGAGTTGCCCTTGACAAGATTGTTCCTTATCGTATTCGTTTTGTATGGGTTTTCAATATGGTAGACTGTGACCGTAAAGATGAGGAGACCGAAATATGCGAGTTAGCAAAGATTTTGTACACTGATTAGTGTAGTATAAATGATGTTCGTATTTTATTCGTCGTTGACGATGATTGTTTTTTTTAACAAAGTCAACAAACATACCTCCATTCGAAAACCTCCAAATCGCCGATACTTTCCAATGTCGATTCAATTATTTTGACATATGTTTTTTTTCTCTGACCAGCAAACTGCAATAATTTATAGAGGAACAGCCATACCGTGCGGGAATTACAGCCATAGCGTGCGGGAATTTCCCACAGCAGAAATTTCGTGACCATTTTAGTGCAGGGACGTAGTGAATTTCTTCCATTGGGATTTTTTTGTATAAAAATAGTATGGGCTAAATGCATAAGTCAGTATTAGACTGCGCGTTGATATTAGGGTCCATCACTCTATTTTGTGTGAATGTTTTTTGAACGAAAAAAAAATATTACTACACCCGTGTATTACTATTAGTGTTAAAAATACTATATCTGAGCCTCTACATTACAACCCTTAAGTATAATAAAGAAAAAAACAAAGTAAAAAAAGAAAAAAAAATAGAGTTATTAACTATAATTTGTGTGATATAACTTTTTCAAAAAGGAATTTTAGTCTAATTTATCAATAACTCTAATTTGGGCGTAAATTTGGGCGCTGAATATATCCACTGTTAATTAGGTACAAGTACAAATTATGACAAAACGTACAGTTTCACGTCGATATGACGTTTGCATTACGTGGTTAGTTAAAACGCAGATACATGAAAACGGCTTGTACTAAATCATTATTTGTAACTTCTTACTTAATGACGTACAATTTTGCACGGTCAAACTCCGACCGTACGCCACACTATTTTAAACGCCACAAAACCTTACGATTTTTTGCAACGTTTCGCACGCGGGAGCATGCTAATTGGGGCCACACCTCGTTTTCTCCATGCGGCCGTATGTTTAGGGTTTTTTTTTGTTTTATCATAAAAAACACAAAACAAACCCTATTACCCTATTGACATACCGGATTAGGGCGTGTGGGACTGTCTCTTATCGGTGTGGACCAGAGGTCGCAAACGGTCAACCAAAACCGTGACCAACCGTTAATCGACCGCCTACGCTGGATCCGGAACAAATTCGGTTGCCAAATTTTGAGGGTCGCGCGGTTGCGGTCAGTTGATTCACCAGACAAAAAAACGGTCGGTTACGGTTAGTTAACTAAAAAACCAAAAAAAAGAAAAATTTGTACTGTCCATACAATCCTACATTATTGTACTTTGTACTCTTTGGTATCGTGGAAGTACGCGACATCATGATTAGCGTCGCAAATCTAACATGGTAGTAACACTAGTCATTACGCAAATATTAGGGAACGCGACAAAGCGTCGCAAATCTGACACGGTATTAACACTATTTATTTCACAAATCTTAGGGAACGCGACAAAGCGTTGCAAATCTGACACGGTAGTACACTATTCATTTCGCAAATCTTAGGGAACGCGACAAAGCGACACAAATTTGACACGTTAGTAAACACTATTTATTTCACAAATCTTAGGGAACGCGACAAAGCGTTGCAAATCTGACACGGTAGTACACTATTCATTTCGCAAATCTTAGGGAACGCGACAAAGCGACGCAAATTTGACACGTTAGTAAACACTATTCATTTCGCAAATATAAGGGAACGCAAAAAATCGTAATTTTTGGCTTATTCATACGTCGTACATTAGTTAATTTTGAACTTTTTCGGTTACAGGCAGGCATGGTTAGTCGCGAGAAATCGAGTTCCGTTTAACTTTTATTTTCAAAAACGTCGGTCGGTTAACGGTTAACAAGTTTGGAGCGTGACATAACCCGGTCGGGCGTCGGTTACTCTGATTTTGAAAAAAAAAACGTTCGGTTTCGGTTATGTAAAATTCTGACTTTTACGACCTGGAGTGGACACAGTGACACACGGTTTTCTTAACTACTGGACCTCGTAACGAACGTAGGCTTTATTAGAGTTAGTATCGCTCATTCAAAAACTACCTTAAATAACGTAAAGAATAATTTAGAATAATGTACTCTATTTATTAGTGTTGGGTATCGGGTAAATTTATATCGCGATAATTTCAAAACTCGATATATCGAATATCGATCGAGCAGAATCCTCGATATATCGTACCAAGACCAACATAAACCATCGCGATATATATCGCGATATATGGTATTTTTTAAATTAAATTTTTTTAATTTATATATAATATGTAGTTTTAGCGAAAAAGACAAATTGTCTAATACGCCACGTACGAGGAGATTTTCGTTCCGTGACCTAAAGGTAGATGCCGCAAAATGTAACCGACAATAAAGTACAAATTTTGTAATTTATATAATTACTTTATGGGAACTGCAAATCGCAGGGACAATTTTTGCTGCGCGGAGGTAGTTGTCAGAAATTGTACATTTGAATAACAGTTTCGTACATACTACGTACCTTGAAGTTCAGATATGGACGGTCAATCCGTCGAACAACTTTGACTGGCGAAATATTGTAACGGCGGTTAAAAACTGTCGCGCTTGCGAACGTGGACCGTCATGAAAAAATTCACACGGCCGGCGCAGGTTTACTGTCACAAAACCGAGGGCAACCACATATAAATAAAATGGCTGCTCGTAGGTAGTTACTAACTTCACGTGAGCTCATCTGTGAAAGCACGCACCGGCAATGTGAATGAATGTGAACTACTTATTCAATGTAATAATGTTGATTCGTAAATAGTGTGGTGGAATCAATGTGAAGTACGTTTTCAATGTAATAATGTCGATTCGTAAATAGTTTGGCTTCATTCGGTCGCGCGTGACGACGCGTCATTTTAGTTTCACTGATATTTATCCGCGGGTACGCTTTTATATTTTGTAGGAAGTTTATTTCGTTTCGTGTGAGTTTATACATGTCGTTAGTGTTGGGTATCGGGTAAATCCATCTCGCAATAATTTGGATATTCGAGGTATCGAATATCAATCGAGCAGAATCATCGATATATCGTACCTATACCAACATAAATCATCGCGATATATAGTTATTTTTTAAATTTAATATTTTATATTTCTACATAATATATAATTTTAGCGAAAAAAATAATTGTATGATACGCCACGCACGACGTGATTTTCGTTCCGTGACTTAAAGGTAGACACCGCAAAATGTAACCGACAAAAAAATACTAATTCCATAGTTCAAAAATAGGTGAAAGTAGGCCTATACAATATGCCTATTGTGGGCAAAACATACAATATGACCTAAAGACCCATATTTTATTTGGACCTATTCGGACCAACAAAAACATTCGGACCAAAAATTAGACCAATTAAAACATTCGGACCAAAAAATTTTATTTACACCGTCAAATTTGGACAATTGGGTGGTCGCTTATCAATTAGTGATCTAAGAAGATCACATGAAAAGCACATAACACAACTTACGATAAAGGCGCCGACCAAAGGCCTACCATAAAAACGCGTACTTTTGAAATATGACTAATTATGTAATTCATATAATTACTCTTTTGGGGGTATGGTTACATCAGGATGTCTTTGTAATAGTACGAACAACAATATTTATGTATTACAAAGGCCTCAGATACATCGCGTATCGTCTGTAAACAAGTTTTTACATACATGTTATGATTTGAGTGGTTCCTTGTAAGTTGACGATCAAATTTTTAAAATAGTCAAAGTTTTGAAAACCGACCATTTTCGTATGGAAATCCGTACTTTCGTATTACGTACGTGTACTTCGCAAGTGTACCGTGTCAATGTACCTCGGAGATCTCCTTCACTCTAGTGACTTTCAGGAAAAAACCGTATTTCTTTTTGGTAAAGAATTTACGGTCACCTTGTCCGAAGGCACGTCACTTTGAAGACCCGTGAAAATTTTCATTTTTTTTTTAATGCCTCGATTTATCGGCAATACGATATATCCCGATGATTCGATATATCGAAGCGATATATCGATTATCGGGTACTTGAAATTCGATATATATCGAATATCGGCAAAAGGTCTTTGATATCCAACACTACATGTCGTACGTCGTCCTTTAATTTGTGTCCAAGTTCAGCGTAACGGTTCGCGATTATATTCCATTTTTATGGCTAAAACCATCGTTCCATTGTGTCGGGTCAGTAACCGACATCTTATTTGCGTGGCAAAGTTTGATTGGTCGTAATAGATGAATGAGATTTTGGAAATTTTAAAAGAATCCCTGACAGCAAATTGTGACCACATATTTGTACTAGCGAAGGAAAAAATTGACTCATAAAACGTATTGAATAAAATCTGTACGGGCAGACGAAACTTAAGATTTGTAAAAGCGTACGAAAATGTCCAAATGGTTAGTGGATGACAACAAACGCGTGAAACAATATCCTCCGTCAAAGATTTTATTGCGTCTTCCGGTGGCCTCGCATCCTCTTTGGCGGAAGGCAGGGATGGCAACAAACGCGTGAAACAATATCCTCCGTCAAAGATTTTCTTGCGTCTTCCGGTGGCCTCGCATCCTTCTTGGCGGAAGGCACATGTCATTTGGGACGTGTACCCACCTGGACGCGCGGTCGTCGTTGATATTTGTTCACTTTTCCATGAGTCACGATGCTATTCGTTAAGGCGCTAAGAATTGACCTACTCCAGGTCACTTGTCGCAAACTGAAAGTGTCAGACAATGGCGTATCTGATTATGCATCCGATGGTCCACGTTTATGCCCATAAACGTGGAGAAATCAAATCCCTTGTTTTTTGTGACATTTTTTTTTTGGTACGGAACAGTACGACTTTCGGTAAACAACTGCATTTTTCCCGTAATGGAACCTTACCCTAAGTCAAATGTCGATGTGTGCTTTCATAGTGGAGCTCACATGAAGTGAGTAACTACCTGCGCGCAACCATCTTATTTATGCGCGGTTGCCTCAGTTTTGTTACAGTAAACCTGCGCCGGCCGTGTGAATTGTTATTTTTTTTCATGACGGTCGACGTTCGCAAGCGCGACAGTTTTTTAACCGCCGTTACAATATTTCGACAGTCAAAGTTGTTCGACGGATTGACCGTCAAATCTTAACTTAAAGGTACGTAGCTTGTACAAAACTGTACTTCAAAAGTACAATTTATGAAAACTACTTGCGCGCAGCAAAAATCGTCTCTGCGATTAGCAATTCCCTTACTTATTTGTTGTATGGTTACATAAGGATGTCTTTGTAATAGTATAGACAACAAAATTTATGTATTACACAGGCCTCGGTTAACACCGTGTATCTTCTGTAAACAAGTTTTACATACATTTTTTGATTTGAGTGGTTCCTTATAAGTTGACGATCAAATCTCTAAAATCGTCAAAGATTTGGAACCGACAATTTTCGTATGGAAATCCGTACATGCGTACTATGTACGTGTACTTCGCAAGTGTACCGCGTCAATGTACCCCAAAGATCTCCTTCACCTTGCTGACTTTCAGGAAAAAAACGTATTTCTTTTCTGTTGAAGGTCATGGGCATTCTGACTTGGCTGTGTTCCACTCCCACTAGGCGTCACACGTGCACCAGCAGGGACCGAGCCATTAGTAGACATGGCACCAGAAGCAAACCCAAAGAGTAATACTTATTTGACTAGATTTATGTTGTAAGATATGTAGCTTTAAGTGAGAGAGGTCTTACAACCATACAAACATATACCACAGCCAAAATAAGGACAATAAAACAGAAAAACACCTTAAAGTGCACTTAGTGCTCTCATTTCCTTAAACTCTATGTAGAATGTACATTCTGTATCGAATTGATCAATCCTAATTGAACTAAATTCTCAAAAGATCTAGAAAACATCTAAAACGTATGTACACGGTTCACCTAAATATCTACTGACAAAAATCTAAGTACTTGGACTGGAATTGTGTAGAAACAATATCTACACCCAAAAAATCCGTGAGATATTTATCACGTCCACATTCATTGGCGGCCCTACACACTAATTTACTTAAAGATAACTATTCGTGTAGATACTACAAAAATCCACACTAAATTTGGTCAATATTGAACAGTTGGTGTCCAAAATTATTCTAAGTCCTAGACTCTAATTTCTAAGACTTACTAAAGCTTACTTTTCAATATTTTCGGCAAAAATTTTACAGTCACCTTGTCCGAAGGCACGTGACTTTGGAGACCTGTGATTTTTTGTTTTTCTTTTTCTTAATGCCTCGATATATTGGCGATACGATATATCGCCAATATATCTGCGATATATCGCGATATTTTGATTTTCAATATATCAAAGCGATATTTCTATTATCGGGTACCTGAAATTCGATATATATCGAATATCGGCAAAAGGTCCTCGATACCCAACACAACTATTTTTAGTGATAGAGTCAAAATTTGGGGTGACGGAATTGGTGTACTTAACTCTAATTAGGATTCGCGGTGTAGTTCAAGAAATATTTAAATAGTGCAGAGTTACGAATGTGTCAGTCCCTACGCTAACTGGTCGTTGTTTTGTACAAAAGTACAGGAATGCGTCAGATAAGCGTCGGAAAGCGCGCTCACATTTGATTCGTACTTTCAAAGCAGTAAAGACGCGGGAAAATCGTGGGAACCCGTTCTCACATGTTCACACGTCCCCCATGTGAACACAAACTATAGCGGCTACAATGTGTATTCAAAGTACACCGCCAATCGCTATTAGAGTCAAGGATTAAATAGCGTCAAAAAATAATTAGCGTTATTGATTCTTATTTAGTGCCTGAGACGTGGCAGATTATGGTCCACGTCCTTAAATAGCTTTATTAATTCTATTTCAGGTTTTGGGGTCAAAATTTAGGGGCACCGTATTAGCGTTATATATTCTAATAGCGATTGGCGGTGTACAGTACACCTCGAATCGTAATTAGAGTAAAGAAATAATTACAGTAAAAAAAATGAAAAATAATAATTTGAGTTATTAATTCTATTTTGGGTAATCAACCCTTTAAAAAAATAAAAAAATGCTCTAATTTTAATTTATCAATAACTTTAATTTGGGCGTAAATTTGGGCGCTGAATATATCTACTGTAAATAAGGTACAGTTACAGAATCTGACAAAACGTACAGTTTTAAGTCATTATGACGTTTGCACTACACGGTTTGCTAAAACGTAGTTACATGATAACGGCCTGTATTAAATCATTATTTGTACTTTTTTACTTAATAAAGTACATTTTTGCACGGTTAGACACCGACCGTACGCCACACTCTTTAAAACGGCACTGTATTAGAGTTCTTTACGCTCATTCATTAAGTACCTGAAATAATTAGAGAATAATTTAGAATAATGTACTCTATTTATGGTGAAGAGTCAAAATTTGGGGTGACGGAATTAGAGTATCTAACTCTAATTACGATTCGCGGTGTAGTGCTTTTTGTGTGAATTAGCGTTGATGTTTTGTTGGCTTTGGATCCTTGAACCCAAACAATGCTCGATGTTACTCACACAATATTATGAATTTGGGCGAAAAAAAGTTGTGAGTGAGTTATGTAGATTTTTAAAAACCCCCATCTTAACCACATCCTGTATTACATAAAGTCTTGATGTGAGTACAAAGCATGAATTCGCAAGGACTTTACCTAATCTTAAAAACATACCATATTAATGTGGATTAGAAATGGCAACTACACATGTTGCACATCCGTTATTGAAAGGTTTGTCGATATCGGAGTTCAAACACAAATTGAGCCTCTTTTTGTTGCACCAAAGCCTCAAAATGTGCCATAAACTAATGAATTGAGTAGACAGTTTTTCACCACATCACCCAGGTTAGTATTATAGGCTCAAAGTCTACAATTTCCCTTTATTTTTCCCCGATTACAATAGCAATAAATGATGCATTTGCAACTCAAATCAGATTAATTCCAAGAAATATGTAGACCATAGTCATTTGAAATCCCAAAAGCGCCACACTTGACTCCTTAGGATCCTCCATTTTTGTATTTCACGATTGCTACGAGTTTCCTTGTGTCAAAAATATAAGTTTTAAAACAAACTGAAAAGGGTCTAACACCACAGAAAGGGTCTGCCTGACAGATTGAAATTTTGAGGTCTCTGGTTTAAATCCTACCGACATCAAAATTTCGCCTCAGAATTTTATTAATTTGTACTCTGAGGGTAGAAATTTCCCGGCAATTGTACCTCCCAATGAAATCACGTAGCTTCTTTTTGAGATTTGCTCTGCCACTATTTTTTTTTTTTAAATTAGGTCGGCGCTACGGGAAGCTTAAAAAAATTGAAAGTGTGCAACACTAAATGGTGGTGATTCTATTAAAAATATTGCAAAAAGGCAGTTGAAATTTTTTAAAGGAATTTAGAAAGGAATGTAAAATTGCTCTTAAACCAAAACAAATAAACAAATAAACAATAAAAAAATGGAAAGTCTCAAAAAGTAGGGGGAAGAGAGAGGGAGACATTTTTCCGTGAGAGGAGGATGCGTAATCCAAAAATTAGAAAATAAAAAATGAATAAAAATTCATGATTAAATCGGGAATTTCTCACTAAATACAAGAATTTGAATAAATTACACTAACATTTTTTTAAGAAACCAAAAGATCTCACAAAAAAATTACCTTAAAATACAAAGTTTACTGAGAGAAAGAAACAACTTTAAAAAACTTTAGCCGAAAACGAATAACTAAAAAAAACTGGATTTTATCCAGACTAGGATCCTTTTTAAAAACCTGTCCAATCCCATTTTCAAAATCTTTCCTCTCTCTCTTTCTTTTTTTTTACTGCCCGTAGGACCTGCCCGAAACACGGGTCAAAAGTTTCTCACAACCAAAGACTCTAAAACACTCAAAAATAGTCCTCTCCCCTCCACCCCAAATAAAACCCCAATGGAATAAAATTCCCCCTCCAATCAAAAAAATTACTCTTTCCTTCTTTTACCACTATATACCATTGACATTATTAGAACTATTCCTTATCCCTTTTTTTTTGCTTTCGAACCGCCTCGACTCACACAGAAAAGAAAGGAAGGAAGGAAGAAAGGAAGAAAGGAAGAAAGGAAGAAAAGAAGAAACCTCTCCCCCCCCCCCCCCCCCCCCCCCCCCCCCCCCCTCCCAAATAAAAATAATAGTTATCGGGAAAATCATCATCATCATCACCATAACTTTGTGAAAAGCAAATCGTGATTTTGCATGTGTTATGGTGTAATGCACATACCTCAAGACATTTTTTTTGAAAGTAAAAAGGTAACACAACGTGAAAAACATCTTGGTCGTTTCCAAACGAATCAATTCGAAAGAGAAAATAAGCTAACAAAATTTGTATATATCCGTACAATATCGGCAAGACTAACTATCAACATATATGAACGTTAACAAAATACATCTATCGAATTGTAATTTTACAACTACTAGAAAAATTTGATACAAGAAACAAAATTACAGTCTCTCTTTCCTGCATTTACACACACCAAAAAAACAAATGGGAAATGTTAAAAACACGAAAATAGACAAGCTAAATTTAGAGATTAAACTAACTCAAAAAAATAGTGATCAACAACATTGCAGTCCGAAATATTATTCAGCCAGACTCCGAGGGGGAAAGGGAGGGGGAGGGGAAGGGGAAGGGGGAGGATGATGGGGAGGGAGAGGGAGAGGAAGAGAGGGAGAGGTGGCAACAATACTTCACCTGATCAGTAATTCAAGTGATGCCCGCGGTCCAAGTGGATAAATAAAAGCTCTCCCAAACAATATTTGCAAAAAATGTTACCAAGAACTTCTCCCCTTTCTCCCTTCCCCTCGTCTTCCTTTCTTTATCTCCCCCTCTCCCTCCCCGCCTCTTCCTCCTTCACCTCTCCCTCCCCCCTTCTTCCACTCCCCTCTAAACCTTTATCTTTCAATCTTTAATTGTAGCCAGAGGATTCCACATTCGTCTCCCATCCACCGGATCTTTTGTTAACTCGATGCATTTAACAAAATAATTCAAATTAGGGTCCGGGTCCCACGTTGTCCTAACTTCGGAATTTGTCGTTTCGCAAGGTCTTTTATGAGGGTAAAAATGATAACAAGGTTCCGAAGATTCAAGCATTTCACAAAAAGGGCGTCCGTTTCTACGGTAAATGCCTTTGGAACTCCTCACATTTAAAGTGTAAGGTATTCTTCCTAACATTCCAGCCGCGACATTTCCAAACGTCGAAAAATCGCTGATGAAAATTTTATCGCAAAGACTAAGAAGAATTATCTCCGTAAATGCCCTTTCGTCATTTTCAATAAAATGATTTTCGGAACCTTCACTACTAAAAGATATAATGTTTACTATCGTACCGTTTTCACTAACTCCGTAATCGTACAATCTCCGCAAGTCTTCGGCATGGTTTGGATTCAAGGAAGTCACCAAAACCCCAATTTTTTCCGGACGACTTTCAAATACCACTTTCTCCAATATCGTCTTCTCTTCAATTTTCCACTTTTCATTTACATTTCCTTTACCATAATCTCCCCAAATTTCACCCCACTTTTCTGGGGGAATCGGAACTGGAAGGGTATTTGTTATATTTGTCAAACATTGTAAAATCCTCTCACTTGCATAATCGTCAGTGTCCATAAAAGTTCGAACCTGGATCCCAATTCTTCGATCAACGTTCGTCATTTTCGTTTCGTAAAGTCGAGTAATTCTCTCCCATAAGTAATTGTTTGGGCTTAATAAAAACCGAGATAAGTGCAAAAAGGGCTTTTTATCAGGAAACAATAGTTCTAGCTTTTCTCGAAATTTCGGAATTAAAAAAAATCCCGGAACCAAATACTGTTCCGTCGAAATAATCAACCACGGTATATTTTCAATCGCCACCTGTCCTCGATCGCAATAAAAGACATGATCTTCCGAAGAAGAAGTAAATAACAAATTTAACCAAAGAACGACCAAATTTTCGTTGCTGCCTGTTTCAAAATCTTCAACGTAACTGCCCAGTTTTGCTCCTTTCCGTCGTACGGAACGGAGATGTTCGACTGCGGGAGAATCCGGAATCTGCCAGCTGGCGTCCAAAACGGGCTCGCATAGAAGTTGTAGAAAAGTGTCGTCGTCGACCAAAAAGGCTCGGTTCGTCAATAACGCGTACAGAAAAGACGAAATAACGGTGAAAATTCGGTTTCCGAGACCATGACTAGTCGGGTCGGCGACGACATATTTGCAGGTGGGATCTGGGGGAGAATCTAACCCTTTTACTAAAGAAAACCAATCTTTGACACCATTTGTGCATTTTCTTTGCCGTATTTCGAACTCTTTCAATAATTTCTTTAACGGAACCATTTTTTCTGGGGGGGCTTCGTTGGGTGCAATCGGGGCAAAACATTTTCTTTCTTCTTTAGCCCAACAGGTTGTTGTTAAGCTTTTTTGTCTTTTCTGGGACCTCCATTCCGGCGAACAAGGAGACAAAAAAATGGACGAAAAAGAAAAAATGGAAGAGGAGGAAGGGGTAACTCTCTTTGGGTGTAAATGTTTTACAGAGAGGAAGGAGCGCCAGGAGGGAGAGGCTGAGGAAAGAAAGGAGGAGTGGGTAGAGGAGAAGAGAGAGGCAGGTATGATGAACATAAAAAGCCAAAAAAAGATTAAGACGAAAAAGAGGAAAAGGAGAAATTTAAGACAAGAACAGATTCGACGAAGAGGGAGAGAGATGGTTTTTCTGCGATTGCTATGTGGGAGGGGAGAGGTAGGGGAGGAGAGATAGGAAACTCTTTTGTTGAGGTGGAGGGAGTGAGGGGAAGTGGTTTTCGACGGCTTGGGGACAAGGGGAAAACCAAAAAGTAGGGTTTTTGGTGAAAAGGAAGTTGGGGAAATTGGTTTTGGGTTTCCTTCGGGGCTTTGAGGAGTTTTTCTCTTCATTTTAGTTTCTTCCCTCCACCCCCCCTTTGTTTTTTTTTTTTTGCGTGTGAGTAGAATTGGAAAGTTTGATAGTTTTCAGTACTAATTTTTAAGAGGAATTTTGAGGAGTTCTAGGGTTTCATATAAAGATTAATTGATTCGGACTCTAATTTGAGCTCTAAACTGAAAGTTTTATTCAGTTTAAATTTTAGTATTAGATTTAGAGCTTTAGAAAGGTTCTCAAAGGTTTTTTTTTTTTTTTTTAAGGAGGTTTAAAGAGATTTGGGTTTTGGGATTTTGTTAAAATTGGATTGAAAAAAAAAAAAAAAGTTATGATGTTTAATGTAATATTTCCCTGTTTGTCTGCAAAAAAACAAGAAAGAAAAAGAAAAAGGAAACGGGGAAATTCAAAAAACAAGAATAATAATAAAATAGGGATAGAGAATAAGAAATGGAATAGATCTTTTTTTTTTTTTATTGCTCTGCTTTCTGCCAAACAGTTTTTTTTTGACAAAAAAAATTATTTACTTTTTCTTTCTTCATCACCTTCTATATAATTTTTGGAACACTTAATTGAAAAAAAAAAAAAAACATGTTTTCCGGTAAAAGAAACGCAAAGAGAACAACAATTAGAAAAACAACAACAACAAAAACAGTAATTAGAATAATAATGATAATAAAAAGAAAAAAAATAATAAAAATAACAATAAAATAAATAAAAGAACCCCTTCCCCAAAAAAAGAAAGAAGGAGAAAAGATGTTTACCAGAAGTTCCCCACGAAAATGCCAAAACAATATCAAGTCCTTACCACATCTCTTTTTTTTTTATTATTTGTTTTGAAACTTTAATTAAACCTGTCAATTCTCATTTAGTACGTATTCCGTATTTTTCGAAGCTTTCAGATGTGCTATCTTAAGAATGTTGCTTTCTCGAAAAAATTACTCGTAAACAAAAAGGAACCGGAGAAGATGCCGGAAATCAAAAATACAGCCGGCACGTGCGAAATGCCACGCGGCGCGCGGATCCAAGAGAAACTCGAGAAGATGGAGAGTAAGAGACTGAAAAGTACAAATGTCCAAAGGTCACATGGTGGGATGCGACCGTACAGATACGGTTAAAAATTTGAATTATGTTCAGAACAGTGTACGGTCATAATGAGATGGGATGCTTGACAGGACCATTCCGTACAGTTTTTTTGTACGGTCAACATGGTGGAAAATGACAGTACGGATGAGCGGCTAAAATATGTGCGCTGGGGAATTTCAGTACAGTACGTACTAAGCACTAATCTTCGTATTCTATTCGTCGTTGACTCCGATTAGAGTTCTCAACAAAGTCAACAAACAGACCTCTATACAAAGATCGCCAATTCGCCGATTTTTTTCAATGCCGATTAATTTAGTTCGCCAGAAAAACATTTTGATGTTTTGTATTTTTTTTCTGACCAACAAACTCAGGGAATTTCGTGCGGACTCGCCTATAGTGCGATAATTTCAACGGTGAAAATTTCACTGCCGTATTTAGTGCGGTGACGCACTGAATTGGGAATTTTAACACTGACTCAAAGTAGTGTTGACTAAATACACAATTCAGCATTACACCGCCAATCTACATTAGAGATAATCACTCTAATTCGAGTATATTTTTTTTTACACAAAATTATAAACTAGCGTTAATGACAATAACAAGTGGCCATACGAGCCAAGTCGGAAACATAATTTAGTGTAGTTATCTCTAATAAAGTGTTGATGCCAATACTTCAATTTGCTAGCATAGTATTTTTCAATAATTATGATTTTTTACATTAGTATAGGGGCTGTATGGTATTGTGATCTACTCCCTTAGAACAATGTTATCAAC
>JBBHKE010001246.1:169848-295727 GCA_037447655.1 Zygnema cylindricum | reverse complement strand
GTATTTGCGCTAACAACAATAGTGGTAACAAACTCTTTATATTGTTAACCTCATAAAAACAGTTAAAAAAAACCCTAAACCTTGTTTCTAACACAAATTTGAGTTTGGGCTAACAAAGATACTTGTAACAAACAACGTTTATTGTTTGCAGTCACAAAAAGAGGTAAAATAAACCTCGAACCATGTTCATAACACAAGTTTCTATTTGCGCTAACAACAATAGTGGTAACAAACTCTTTACATTGTTAACCCTCACAAAAATTAAAATAAAAAACCTAAGCCATGTTTCCAACACAAATTTTTGTTTGGGCTAACAAAGATATTTGTAACAAACAACGTTTATTGTTCACGGTCACAAGAAGAGGTAAAATAAACTCCAAACCATGTTAACAACACAAGTTGGTGTTTGGGCTAACAACAATAGTGGTAACAAACACTTTATTTAGTTAACGCTCACAAAATAGTTAAAAAAAACCCTAAACCATGATTCTAACACAAATTTGAGTTTGCGCTAATAAAGATATTTGTAACAAACAACGTTTATTGTTCGCGGTCACAAAAAGAGGTAAAATAAACTTCGATCCATGTATAAACAAAATTTTGTGTTTGCGCTAACAACAAAAATGGTAACAAACTCTTTTTATTGTTAACGCTCACAAAAATAGTAAAAAAAAAACCTTAAACCAAGTTTCTATAACAAATTTGAGTTTGCGCTAACAAAGATATTTGTAACAAACAACGTTTATTGTTCGCGGTCAAAAAAAGAGGTAAAATAAAATCAAGACCATATTTATAACACAAGTTTGTGTTTGCGCTAACAACAAAAGTGGTAACAAACTATTTATATTGTTATCGCTCACAAAAATATTTAAAAAAACCCTAAGCCATGTTTCTAACACAAATTTGAGTTTGCCCTAACAAAGATATTTCTAAACAAACAACGTTTATTGTCCTCGGTCACAAAAAAAGGTAAAATAAACCTCCAACCATATTTATAACACAAGTTTGTGTTTGCACTAACAACAATATTGGTAACAAACACTTTATATTGTTAACGCTCAGAAAAATATTTAAATAAAACCCTAAACCATGTTTCTTACACAAATTCGAGTTTGCGCAAACAAAGATATTTGTAAAAAACAACATTTATTGTTTGCGGTCACAAAAAGAGGTAAATTAACTCCGAACTATGTTTACAACTGAAATTTGTGTTTGTGCTAATAATAATAGTGGTAACAAACACTTTATATTTTTAACGCTCACAAAAATATTAAAATAAAACCCTCAACTATGTTTAATACACAAATTTGAGTTTGCGCTAACAAAGATATTTATAAGAAACAACGTTTATTGTTTGCAGTCACAAAAAGAGGTGAAATAAACTCCAAACCAGGTTTATAACACAAGTTTGTGTTTGCGCTAACAACAATAGTGGTAACAAAATCTTTATATTGTTAACGCTCACAAAAAATCTAAAAAAAACCCAAAACCATGTTTCTACCACAAATTTGGGTTTGCACTAACAAAGATATTTGCAACATAAAGGTTGGTTGTTCGCGTTCACAAAAAAAGGTAAAATAAACCTTGAATCATGTTTATAACACAAGTTTGTGTTTGCGCTAACAACAATAGTGGTAACAAAATCTTTATATTGTTAACGCTCACAAAATAGTTGAAAAAAACCCTAAACCATGTTTCTAACACAAATTTGGGTTTGCGCTAACAAACATACTTGAAACATAAAGGTTTATTGTTCGCGTATATAAAAAGAGGTAAAATAATCCTCAAATCATATTTATAACACATTTTTGTAATTGTGCTAACAACAATAGTGGTAACAAACACTTTTTATTGTTAACGCTCACAAAAATATTTTAAAAAAACCCTAAACCATGTTTCTAATACAAATTTGAGTTTGGGCTAACAAGGATATTTGTAACGAACAACGTTTATTGTTCGCGGTTAGAAAAAGAGGTAAAATAAACTCTAAATTATGTTGATAACACAAGTTTGTCTTTTCTCTAAAAACAATAGTTTAAAAAAACCCTATACCATGTTTCCAACACAAATTTGAGTTTGGGTTAAGAAAGATATTTGGAAGAAACAACGTTAATTGTTTGTGGTCACAAAAAGAGGTAAAATAAACTCTGAACCATGTTTATAACACAAGTTTGTGTTTGCGCTAACAACAATAGTGGCAAAAAAACTCTATATATTGTTAATGCTCACAAAAAATATTTCAAACAAAACCATCAACTATGTTTTCAAAACAAATTGAGTTTGCACTAACAAAAATATTTGTAACAAACAACGTTTATTGTTCGCGGTTACAAAAAGAGGTAAAATAAACTTTAACCAGGTTTATAACACAAGTTTGTGTTTGGGCTTACAACAATAGTGGTAACAAACACTTTGTATTGTTAACGCTCACAAAAATATTTCAAAAAAAACCATAAACCATGGTTCTAACACAAGTTGAGTTTGCGCTAACAAAGATATTTGTAACAAACAACGTTTATTGTTCGCGGTCACAAAAAGAGGTAAAATAAAATCAAGACCATATTTATAACACAAGTTTGTGTTTGCGCTAACAACAATAGTGGTAACAAACTATATATGTTGTTAACACTCACAAAATATTAAAAAAAAAACCCTAAACCATGTTTCTAACACAAATTTGAGTTTGCCCTAACAAAGATATTTGTAACAAACAACCTTTATTGTTTATGGTCACAAAAAGGGGTAAAATATACTTCAAATTAGGTTTATAACACAAGTTTGTGTTTCCGCTAACAAAAATAGTGGTAACTAACTCTTTATATTGTTAAAGCTCACAAAAATAAATTAAAAAAAACCCTAAACCATGTTTCTAAACACAATTTTGAGTTTGCGCTAACAAAGATATTAGTAACAAACAACGTTTACTGTTCGTGGTCACAAAAAGAGGTAAAATAAACTTTAAACTAGGTTTATAACACAAGTTTGTGTTTGCGCTAAGATTAATAGTGGTAACTAACTCTTTATATTGTTAAAGCTCACAAAAATAGATAAAAAAAAACCATAAACCATGGTTCTAACACAAATTGAGTTTGCGCTAACAAAGATATTTGTAAAAAACAACGTTTATTGTTCACGGTCACAAAAAGAGGTAAAATAAAATCAAGACCATATTTATAACACAAGTTTGTGTTTGCCCTTGCAACAATGTGGTAACAAACTATTTATATTGTTAACACTCACAAAAATATTAAAAAAAAACCCTAAACCATGTTTCTAACATAATTTTGAGTTTGCGCTAACAAAGATATTAGTAACAAACAACGTTTACTGTTCGCGGTCACAAAAAGAGGTAAAATATACTTTAAACCAGGTTGATAACACAAGTTTGTGTTTGCGCTAACAACAATAGCGGTAACAAACTCTTTATATTGTTATCACTCACAAAAATAGTTATAAAAAACCCTTAACCATGTTTCTAACACAAATTTGAGTTTGCGCTAACAAAGATATTTGTAACAAACAATGTTTATTGTTCACGGTTACAAAAAAAGGTAAAACAAACTCAATACCAGGTTTATTACACAAGTTTTTGTTTGTGCTAACAACAGTAGTGGTAACAAACTCGTTATATTGTTAAAGCTCACAAAAATAGTTAAAAAAAACCCTAAACCATGGTACTAACACAATTTGAGTTTGCGCTAACAAAGATGTTTCTAACAAACAACGTTTATTGTTCGCGGTCGCAAAAAGAGGTAAAATAAAACCAAGACCATATTTATAACACAAATTTGTGTTTGCGTAAACAACAATAGTGGTAACAAACTATATATGTTGTTAACACTCACAAAAATATTTAAAAAAAATCCTAAACCATGTTTCCAACACAATTTTGAGTTTGCGCTAACAAAGATATTAGTAACAAACAACGTTTACTGTTCGCGGTCACAAAAAGAGGTAAAATAAACTTTAAACCAGGTTGATAACACAAGTTTGTGTTTGCGCTAACAACAATAGCGGTAACAAACTCTTTATATTGTTACCGCTCACAAAAATTTATAAATAAAACCCTAAACCATGTTTCCAACACAAATCTGAGTTTGAGCTAACAAAAATATTTCTAACAAACAACGTTTATTATCCTCGGTCACAAAAAGAGGTAAAATAAACCTTGAACCATATTTATAACACAAGTTTGTGTTTGCACTAACAACAATAGTGGTAACAAGCACTTTATATTGTTAACGCTCAAAAAAATATTTAAAAAAAACCCTAAACCATGTTTGCAACACAAATTTGAGTTGGCGCTAACAAAGATATTTGTAACAAACAACGTTTATTGTTCGCGGTCACAAAAAGAGGTAAAATGAACTCCAAACCATGTTTATAACATAATTTTTTTTTTGCTCTGACAACAATAGTGGTAACAAACTCTTTATATTGTTAACGCTCACAAAAATATAAAAAAATAATCCTAAACCATGTTTCTAACACAAATTTGAGTTTTCTCTAACAAAGATATTTGTAAAAAACAACGTTTATTGTTCGCAGACACAAAAAGAGGTAAAATAAACTCCGAACCATGTTTATAACACAAGTTTGTGTTTGTGCTAACAACAATAGTGGTAACAAACTGTTTATTTTGTTATCGCTCACAAAAATATTTAAAAAACCCTAAGCCATGTTTCTATCACAAGTTTGAGATTGCGCAAACAAAGATATTTGTAACAAATATCGTTTATTGTCCGCTGTCACAAAAAGAGGTAGAATAAACTTCCAACCTTGTTTATAACAAAAGTTTGTGTTTGCGCTAATAACAATAGTGGTAACAAACTTTATATATTGTTATCGCTCACAAAAATAGTTAAAATCAACCCTTAACCATGTTTCTAACACAAATTTGAGTTTGCGCTAACAAAGATATTTGTTACAAACAACGTTTATTTGTCGCCTTCAAAAAAGAGGTAAAATAAACTTCAAACCAGGTTTATAACACAAGATTTTGTTTGCGCTAACATTAATAGTGGTAACAAACTCTTTATATTGTTAAAGCTCAGAAAAATAGTTAAAAAAAACCCTAAACCATGTTTTCTAACACAAATTGAGTTTGCACAAACAAAGATATTTGTAACAAACAACGTTTATTGTTCGCGGTAAAAAAAAGAGGTAAAATAAACTTTAATTCAGGTTTATAACACAAGTTTGTAGTAGGGCAAACAACAATAGTAGTAACAAACACTTTGTATTGTTAACGCTCACAAAAATAGTTAAAAAAAACCCTAAACCATGTTTCTAACACAAATTGAGTTTGCGTTAACAATGATATTTGTAACATAAAGGTTTGTTGTTCGCGTTCACAAAAAGAGGTAAAATAAACCTCGAATCATGTTTATAACACAAGTTTGTGTTTGCGCTAATAACAATAGTGGTAACAAAAACTTCATATTGAAAACCCTCACAAATATATGTCAAAAAAACCTTATACCATGTTTCCAACAAAAATTTGAGTTTGCGTTAACAAAGATATTTGTAACAAACAATGTTTATTGCTCGTGGTCACAAAAATAGGTAAAATAAACTCTAAACCATGTTTGTAACACAAGTTTGATTTTGAGCTAACAATAATAGTGATAAGAAACTATTTATATTTTTAACGCTCACAAAGTTATTTAAAAATCCCTAAACCATGTTTTAAAAACAAATTTGAGTTTGCCCTAACAAAGATATTTGTAACAAACAACAATTATTGTTTGCGGTTACAAAAAGAGGTAAAATAAAAAACGAAACATTTTTATAACACAAGTTTATGTTTGCGCTAACAACAATAGTGGTAACAAACTATTTATATTTTAAACGTTCACAAAAATATTTAAAAAACCCTAAACCATGTTTCTAAAACAAATTTGAGTTTACGCTAACAAAGATATTTGTAACAAACAACGTTTATTGTTCGCGGTCACAAAAAGAGGTAAAATAAACTCCAAACCAGGTTTATAACATAAATTTGTGTTTGCGCTAACAACAATAGTGGTAAGAAACTATTTATATTTTTAACGCTCACAAAGTTATTTAAAAATCTCTAAACCATGTTTCTAAAACAAATTTGAGTTTGCCCTAACAAAGATATTTGTAACAAACAACGTTTATTGTTTGCGTTTACAAAAAGATGTAAAATAAAAAACGAAACATTTTTATAACACAAGTTTTTGTTTGCGCTAACAACAATAGTGGTAACAAACTATTTATATTTTAAACGCTCACAAAAATATTTAAAAAACCCTAAACCATGTTTCTTAAACAAATTTGAGTTTGCGCTAGCAAAGATATTTGTAACAAACAACGTTTATTGTTTGCGGTCACAAAAAGAGGTAAAACAAAAAACGAAACATTTTTATAACACAAGTTTTTGTTTGCGCTAACAACAATAGTGGTAACAAACTATTTATATTTTAAACGATAACAAAAATATTTCAAACAAAACCCTCAACCATGTTTTCAAAACAAATTGAGTTTGCACTAACAAAGATATTTGAAACAAACAACGTTTATTGTTCGTGGTTACAAAAAGAGGTAAAATAAACTTTAAACCAGGTATATAACACAAGTTTGTATTTGCGCTAGCAACAATAGTGGAAACAAACTATTTATATTGTTAACACTCACAAAAATATTTAAAAAACCCTAAACCATGTTTCTAAAACAAATTTGAGTTTGCGCGAACAATGATATTTGTAACAAACAACGTTTATTGTTTGCGGCCACAAAAAGAGGTAAAATAAACTGTGAACCATGTTTATAACGCAAGTTTGTGTTTAGGCTAACATTAATAGTCGTAACAAAATCTTTAAATTGTAAACGCTCACAAAAATAGTTAAAAAAAACCATATACCATGTTTCAAACACAAATTTGATTTTGCGCTAACAAAGATATTTGTAACAAACAACGTTTATTTTTCGCAGTCACAAAAAGAGGTAAAATAAACTCCAAACCATGTTTATAACATAAATTTGTGTTTGCCCTAACAACAATAGTGGTAACAAACACTTTGTATTGTTAACGCTCACAAAAATATTAAAAAAAAACCATAAACCGTGTTCCTAACACAAATTGAGTTTGCGCTAACAAAGATATTTGTAACAAACAACATTTATTGTTCGCGGTTACAAAAAGATGTAAAATAAAAAACAAAACATTTTTATAACACAAGTTTTTGTTTGCGCTAACAACAATAGAGGTAACAAACTATTTATATTTTAAACGCTCACAAAAATATTTAAAAAACCCTAAACCATGTTTCTAAAACAAATTTGAGTTTGCGCTAGCAAAGATATTTGTAACAAACAACGTTTATTGTTTGCGGTCACAAAAAGAGGTAAAATAAACTTTGAACCATGTTTAAAACACAAGTTTGTGTTTGGGCTAACATTAATAGTCGTAACAAAATCTTTATATTGTTCACGCTCACAAAAATAGTTAAAAAAAACCATAAACCATGCTTCTAATACAAATTTGAGTTTGCGCTAACAAAGACATTTGTAACGAACAATGTTTATTATTCGCAGTCACAAAAAGATGTAAAATAAACTCCGAACTATGTTTACAACAAAAGTTTGTGTTTGCGCTAACAACAATAGTGGTAACAAACACTTTATATTGTTAACGCTCACAAAAATATTTCAAACAAAACCCTCAACCATGTTTTCAAAACAAATTGAGTTTGCACTAACAAAGATATTTGTAACAAACAACGTTTATTGTTCGCGGTTACAGAAAGAGGTAAAATAAATTTTAAACCAGGTTTATAACACAAGTTTGTATTTGCGCTTACAACAATAGTGGTAACAAACTATTTATATTTTAAACGCTAACAAAAATATTTAAAAAACCCTACACCATGTTTCTAAACCAAATTTGAGTTTGCGCTAACAAAGATATTTGTAACAAGCAACGTTTATTGTTTGCGGCCACAAAAAGAGGTAAGATAAAATGTGAACCATGTTTATAACACAAGTTTGTGTTTAGGCTAACATTAATAGTCGTAACAAAATCTTTAAATTGTTAACGCTCACAAAAATAGTTAAAAAAAACCATATACCATGTTTCAAACACAAATTTGAGTTTGCGCTAACAAAGATATTTGTAACAAACAACGTTTATTGTTCGCGGTCACAAAAAGAGGTAAAATAAACTCCAAACCATGTTTATAACATAAATTTGTGTTTGCGCTAACAACAATAGTGGTAACAAACACTTTGTATTGTTAACGCTCACAAAAATATTTAAAAAAAACCCTAAACCGTGTTCCTAACACAAATTGAGTTTGCGCTAACAAAGATATTTGTAACAAACAACATTTATTGTTCGCGGTCACAAAAAGAGATAAAATAAACTCCAAACCATGTTTATAACACAAGTTTGAATTTGAGCTAACAATAATAGTGATAAGAAACTATTTATATTTTTAACGCTCACAAAGTTATTTAAAAATCCCTAAACCATGTTTCTAAAACAAATTTGAGTTTGCGCAAACAAAGATATTTGTAACAAACAACGTTTATTGTTTGCGGTCACAAAAAGAGGTAAAATAAACCTCCAATCATGTTTATAACACAAGTTTGTGTTTGCGCTATCAACAATAGTGGTAACAAAATCTTCATATCTTTAACGCTCACAAAAAAAGTTAACAAGAACCATAAACCATGTTTCTAACAAAAATTTGGGTTTGTGCGAACAAAGATATTTGTAACATAAAGGTTTATTTTTCGCGTTCACAAAAAGAGGTAAAATAAACCTCCAATCATGTTTATAACACAAGTTTGTCTTTGTGCTAACAACAATAGTGGTAACAAAATCTTTATATCTTTAACGCTCACAAAAATAGTTAACAAGAACCATAAACCATATTTCTAACACAAATTTGGGTTTGTGGGAACAAAGATATTTGTAACATAAAGGTTTATTTTTCGCGTTCACAAAAAGAGATAAAATAAACCTCCAATCATGTTTATAACACAAGTTTGTGTTTGCGCTAACAACAATAGTGATAACAAACACAATATAATGTAAACGCTCACAAAAATATTTTAAAAAAACCCTATACCACGTTTCCAATAGAGATTTGAGTTTGCGCTAGCAAAGATATTTGTAACAAACAACGTTTATTGTTCGCAATCACAAAAAGAGGTTAAATAAAATCCGAAACATTTTTATAACATAAGTTTGTGATTGAGCATACAATAATAGTGGTTACAAACTATTTATATTGTTAACCCTCACAAAAATATTAAATAAAATTCCTCAATCATGTTTCTAACACAAATTTGAGTTTGGGCTAACAAAGATATTTGTAACAAACAACGTTTATTGATCGCGGTCACAAAAAGAGGTAAAATAAAAACCGAAACATTTTTATAACATAAGTTTTTGTTTGCGCTAACAACAATAGTGGTAACAAACTTTTTATATTTTTAACGCTCACAAAAATATTTAAAAAAAACCCTCAACCATGTTTCTAAAACAAATTGAGTTTGCACTAACAAAGTTATTTGTAACGAACAATGTTTATTGTTCGCAATCACAAAAAGAGGTAAAATAAACTCGGAACTATGTTTACAACAGAAGTATGTGTTTGGGCTCACAACAATAGTGGTAACAAACACTTTATATCGTTAACGCTCACAAAATAGTTAAAAAAAACCGTAATCCATGTTCCTAACACAAATTTGAGTTTGCGCAAACAAAGATATTTATAACAAACAACGTTTACTGTTTGCGGTCACAAAAATAGGTAAAATAAACTGAGAACCATGTTTATAACACAAGTTTGTGTTTGCGCTAACATTAATAGTGGTAACAAAATCTTTATATTGTTAACACTCACAAAAATAGTTAAAAAAAACCATAAACCATGTTTTGTAACACAAATTAAGTTTGCACTAAAAAAGATATTTGTAACATAAAGGTTTGTTGTTCGCGTTCACAAAAAGAGGTAAAATAAACTCCAAACCAGGTTTATAACAGAAGTTTGTGTTTGCGCTAACAACAATAGTGGTAACAAACACTTTATATTGTTAACGCTCACAATTTTTTAAAAAAAAAAACCCTCAACCATGTTTCTTACACAAATTTGAGTTTGCGCTAATAAAAATATTTGTAACAAATAACATTTATTGTTCGCAGTCACAAAAGAGGTAAATTAAACTCATAACCATGTTTATAACACAAGTTTGTGTTTGCGCTAACAACAATAGTTGTAACAAACTCTTTATATTGTTATCGCTCACAAAAATAGTTAAAATTAAACCTAAATCATGTTTCTAACACAAATTTAAGTTTGCGCTTACAAAGATATTTGTTACAAACAACGTTTATTGTTCGCGGTCACAAAAAGAGGTAAAATAAACTCCGAACCATGTTTACAACACAAGTTTGTGTTTGCACTAACAACAATAGTGGTAACAAATACTTTATATTGTTAACGCTCACAAAAATATTTCAAAAAAGCCCTAAACTATGTTTCTAACACAAATTTGAGTTTGTGCTAACAAAGATATATATAAAAAACAACATTAATTATTCGCAGTCACAATAAGAGGTAAATTAAACTTCGAACCATGTTTATAACACAAGGTTGTGTTTGCGCTAACAACAATAGTGGTAACAAACTCTTTATATTGTTAACGCTCACAAAAAAAGTTATAAAAAACCTTAAACCATGTTTTTAACACAAATTTGAGTTTGCGCTAACAATGATATTTGTAACAATCAATGTATATTGTTTGCGGTCACAAAAAAAGATAAAATAAACTCCAAACCATGTTTATAACACAAGTTTGTGTTTGAACTAAAAACAATAGTGGTTAAAACTCTTTATATTGTTAACGCTCACAAAAATATTTAAATAAAACCCTAAACCATGTTTCTAACACAAATCTGAGTTTGAGCTAACAAAAATATTTGTTACAAAAAAGGTGTATTGTTTGCTGTCACAAAATGACGTAAAATAAACCTCGAACCATGTTTATAACACAAGTTTGTGTTTGCGCTAATAACAATAGTGGTAACAAACTCTTTATATTGTTATCGCTTGGAAAAATATTTAGATAAAACCCTAAACCATGTTTTTAACACAAATTTGAGTTTGCGCTTACAAAGATATTTCTAACAAACAACGTTTATTGTCCTCGGTCACAAAAAGAGGTAAAATAAACTTCGAACCATATTTATAACACAAGTTTGTGTTTTTGCTAATAACAATAGTGGTAACAAACTCTTTATATTGTTATCGCTCACAAAAATAGATAAAAAAACCCTAAACCATGTTTGTAACACAAATTTGAGTTTGTGCTAACAAAGGTATTTGTAACCAACAACGTTTATTGTTCGCGGTCACAAAAAGAGGTAAAATAAAATCTAGACCATGTTTATAACACAAGTTTGTGTTTGCGCTAACAACAACAGTGGTAACAAACACTTTATATTGTTAACGCTCACAAAAATATTTAAATAGAACCCTAAACCATGTTTCTAACACAAATTTGAGTTTGTGCTAACAAAGATATTTGTAACAAAAATAATTTATTGTTACTGGTCACAAAAAGAGTTAAAATGAACTCAAAACCATATTTAAAACATAAATTTGTGTTTGCCCTAACAACAATAGTGGTAACAAACACTTTATATTGTTAACGTTCACAAAAATATTTAAATAAAACCCTAAACCATGTTTTTAACACAAATTTGAGTTTGCGCAAACAAAGATATTTGTAACAAACATTGTTTATTGTCCGCGGTCACAAAAAGAGGTAAAATAAACTCTGAACGATGTTTATAACACAAGTTTGTGTTTGCGCTAATAACAATTGTGGTAACAAACTCTTTATATTGTTATTGCTCACAAAAATAGATAAAAATAACCCTAAACCATGTTTTTAACACAAATTTGAGTTTGTGCTACCAAATATATTGGTAACAAAAAATGTTTATTGTTTGCGGTCACAAAATGAGGTAAAATAAACCTCAACCCATCTTTATAACACAAGTTAGTGTTTGCGCTAACAACAATAGTGGAAACAAACTCTTTATATTGTCAACGCTCACAAAAACAATTAAAAAAAACCCTAAACCATGTTTCTAACACAAATTCGAGTTTGCGCTAACAAAGATATTTGTAACAAACAACGTTTATTGTTTGCGGTCTCAAAAAGAGGTAAAATAAACTCCAAACCATGTTTATAACACAAGTTTGTGTTTGCGCTAACAACAATAGGGGTAAAAAACTCT
This sequence comes from Zygnema cylindricum, assembly GCA_037447655.1. Classification (NCBI taxonomy): domain Eukaryota; kingdom Viridiplantae; phylum Streptophyta; class Zygnematophyceae; order Zygnematales; family Zygnemataceae; genus Zygnema; species Zygnema cylindricum. The sequence continues at coordinate 283,447 of JBBHKE010001246.1, read as the reverse complement.
AAATATTGTTAACGCTCTCAAAAATAGTTAAAAAAAAACATAAACCATGTTTCAAACATAAATTTGAGTTTGTGCTAACAAAGATATTTGTAACAAAAAAGATTTATTGTTCGCGGTCACAAAAAAATGTAAAATAAACCCGAACTATTTATATAACACAAGTTTGTGTTTGCGCTCACAATAATAGTGGTAAAAAACTCTTAATATTGTTAACGCTCACAAAAATAGTTAAAAAAAAAACCCAAACAATGTTTCTAACACAAATTTAAGTTTGCGCTAACAAAGATATTTGTAACAAACAATGTATATTGTTTGCGGTCACAAAAAGAGGTAAAATAAACCTCAAACCATGTTTATAACACAAGTTTGTGTTTGCGCTAACAACAATAGTGGTAAAAAACTTTTAATATTGTTAACCCTCACAAAATCAATTAAAAAAAACCATAAAGAATGTTTCTAATACAAATTCGAGTTTGCGCTAACAAAGATATTTGTAACAAACAACGTTTATTGTTCGCCGTCTCAAAAAGAGGTAAAATAAACTCTGAACCATGTTTTTAACACAACTTGCTGTTTGCGCTAACAACAATAGTGGTAAAAAACTCTTAATATTGTTAACCCTCACAAAATCAGTTAAAATAAACCCTAAATAATGTTTCTAATACAAATTCGAGTTTGCGCTAACAAAGATATTTGTAACAAACAACGTTTATTGTTCGCGGTCACAAAAAGAGGTAAAATAAACTCTGAACCATGTTTATAACACAAGTTTGTGTTTGTGCTAACAACAATAGTGGTAAGAAACTCTTTCTATTGTTAATGTTGTTCTTTGGTCTAAAATAGACCGCAGAAGCCACCCAGGCTATCATGCAAAAAGCTAAGCGAAGCTAGGCCAATGAACAATCATTTGAAGTGCATCCTCCATTTAACATATTTCAACTAAGGTTTGATGGAATAATCAACATTGACAAACCTTAGGACAACAAGTAAGGTTTGATGGAATAATCACATAAACAAACCTTAGAACAACAACTAAGGTTTGATGGAATAATCAACATAAACAAACCGTAGGACAAATGCATAAACAATGCATATCAAACATATTAACATAAATAAATAATTACAAACAAGTGCAATCTCACATAAACATTAAATAAAGAAAATTATATCAATAAATATATTACCCAAATGCATGACCAATTGGACAACCCTAAAATACTACATCTTTGGTCCCTACTTTTCTAACCAGCATTGATGTTTAATTCCTAACAAAGCTCATTCCTATATATACACTTGTGAGCTGTCAACGAATCACTAAGTGTCAAAATAAACAACATACATTACGTAACTGTCATCAAGTCCTATTTAACCATAATAGACCATCACTAAGAATAAATTAATCGTAAGCGTACACCTGAAACTCAAGCAATTGTAAATGTACACTTGTTTGTAAATAGGACACATAAAGACACATAAATTAAACTGACGAAACCCTGAATGATCACGTAAATAAAACATGTCATAATCAACACTAATTTATAATACACATAAGACAAACCAATGTTGTTCCAAATATTTACAGGTACACAAAATCTTATGCAGAGTCTTGGCGAATAAATCAGCAAGACTTCGCGAATCTCGTCAAAGCATCCGGGACATCCAAAAATAAATATGGTCTGATTGACGCGATTTCGCGTCACCAATACTTGAAAATAACGGCGGCCTTTGTCCGCCTCTTTCACTCTTTTTGTCACCCTCAATGTTGCGCCACGTGGCCCCAAAGTCCAGTTGACGAAACAACGTCAAACCATCCGAAATTGTCCGTACCGCAATTTTGTTCCTCGTCATAAATGCGCCTACCAAAAAAAAGTACACTTGTCCCAAAAAGATTTTATATACCAGCGGGGTCATTTTCCATATATCCCACCTGTCGCATTATGTTCTTAACGTGTGACGTACCATTTCATCTTCTTCGATTATCTCACATCGGATCGCTTTGCGATCCGGCGTCCATTTCCTATCACATTTCGCGCCACTCAATTACTTCATTAATTTTACTGGTACATTTAATTCCCCAATCCCCAAATCCTTTCAAACCTCCACAGTAATTCCAATTATTACGTGCGCACACAAATACGTGCATGCATGTACAAAACTGAATCTTCCTAAAAACAACAGTTAACGATCACGAAAATAGTTCAAAAAAACCATAAACCATGTTTCTAACACAAATTTGAGTTTGCACTAACAAAAATATTTGTAACAAACAACGTTTATTATTCGCGGTCACAAAAAGACATAAAACAAAGTCTAAACCATGATTATAACACAAGTTTGTGATTGCGCTAACAACAATAGTGGTAAAAAACACTTTATATTGTTAACGCTCACAAAAAGAGTTAAAAAAAATCCTAAACCATGTTTCTAACACAAATTTGAGTTTGCACTACCAAAGATATTTGTAACAAACAACCATTAATTGTTTGCGGTCACAAAAAGACGTAAAACAAAGTCTAAACCATGATTATAACACAAGTTTGTGATTGCGCTAACAACAATAGTGGTAACAAACACTTTATATTGGCAATGCTCACAAAATATTAAAAAAAATCCCTAAACTATATTTCTATTACAAATTTGAGTTTGCGCTTACCTAGATATTTGTAACAAACAACGTTTATTAATCGCGTTCACAAAAAGAGGTAAAAAAAACTCTGAACCATGTTTAAAACTCAAGTTTGTGTTTGCGCTAACAACAATAGTGGTAACAAACACTTTATATTGTTAACGCTCACAAAAATAGTTAAAAAAAACCCTAAACCATGTTTCTAAGACAAATTTGAGTTTGTGCTAACAAAGATTTTTGTAGCAATCAACATTTATTGTTCATGGTCACAAAAAGAGGTAAAATAAACTCCGAAACATGTTTATAACACAAGTTTGTGTTTGCGCTATCAACAATAGTGGTAACAAACACTTTATATTGTTAACGCTCACAAAAATAGTTAAAAAAACCCAAAACCATGTTTCTAACACAAATTTGAGTTTGCGCTAACAATTATATTTGTAACAAACAACGTTTATTGTTTGCGGTCACAAAAATGGGTAGAATAAACTCTGAAACATGTTTATAACACTAGTTTGTGTTTGCGCTAACAACAATAGTTGTAACAAACACTTTATATTGTTAATGCTCACAAAAATAGATAAAAAAAAAATCCTAAACCATGTTTCTAACACAAATTTGAGTTTTTGCTAACATAGTTATTTGTAACGAACAACGTTAATTGTTTGCGGTCACAAAAAGAGGTAAATTAAACTCTGAACCATGTTTATAACTCTTGTTTGGGTTTGAGCTAACAAGAATACTGGTAACAAAATCTTTTTATTATTAACGCTCACAAAAATAGTTAAAAAATACCCTAAACCATATTTCTAACAAAATTTTGAGCTTGCGCTTACAAAGATATTTGTAACAAACAACGTTAATTGTTGACAGTCACAAAAAGAGGTAAAATAAACTTTGAACCATGTTTATAACACTAGTTTGTGTTTGCGCTAACAACAATAGTGGTAACTAACACTTTATATTGTTAATGGTCACAAAATTAATAAAAAAACCCTAAACCAAGTTACTCACACAAATTTGTGTTTGCGCTAACAAAGATTTTTATAACAATCAAAGTTTATTGTTTTTGGTCACAAAAAGAGGTAAAATAAACTCCGAACCATGTTTATAACAAAAGTTTGTATTTGCGCTAACAACAATTGTGGTAAAAACAATTAATATTGTTAACGCTCACAAAAATAGTTAAAACAAACCCTAAACCATGCTTCTAACACAAATTTGAGTTTGTGCTAACAAAGATATTTGTAACATACAACCTTTATTGTTCGCGGTCATTAAAAGATGTAAAATAAACTTCGAACAATGATTATAACATAAGTTTGTGATTGCGATAACAAGAATAGTGGTAACAAACATTTTACAGCTAGCTAGCAAAAGAAAAGAAGAAACTTGAGCAATCGGTGAGAGAGAGAGAAAGAGAAAAGCTCCGCCGCCAAGAGAAAATTCTTGTCCAAAATGCTAGAAATTCTAAGTCTGAAAATAGATTAGGTATTAGCTACGCTACGCCTACGCAACCCCTAACCTAAGTTTAGGCTAGTTCACATGAACGAACTACTTAAGATGTTTGGCCAATAGGCGACCAACATCGTCTGCTGTACGCCTAACAAAATCCACCGTCCGAGGATAAATACCCTCCCTAACTACATGTACGCGCGAACCTACGTGGGTTCGCGACTTAAATATATAATGGTACATCGAAGCATCGATGGTACTCCCGTTATAAAGTGTTTGTTACCACTATTATTGTTAGCGCAAACACAAACTTGTGTTATAAACATGGTTCGGAGTTTATTTTACCTTTTTTTGTGACCGCGAACAATAAACATTTTTTGTTACAAATATGATTGTTAGTGCAAACTCAAATTTGTGTTACAAACATGGTTTAGGGTTTTTGAAACTATTTTTGTGAGGGTTAAAAATATAGAGTGTTTTTTACCACTATCGTTGTTAGCGCAAACACAAACTTGTGTTATAATCATGGTTCGGAGTTTATTTTACCCCTTTTTGTGACCGCGAACAATAAACATTTTTTGTAATAAATATTTTTGTTAGCGAAAACTCAAATTTGTGTTAGAAACATGGTTTAGGGTTTTTTTTAACTATTTTTGTGAGCGTTAACAATAAAAAGTGTTTGTTACCACTATTTTTGTTAGCGCAAACACAAACTTGTGTTATAAACATTGTTCGAGTTAATTTTACCTCTTTTTCTGACCGCGAACAATAAACCTTTTTTGTTACAAATATGTGAGTTATCGCAAACTCAAATTCGTGTAAAAAACATGGTTTAGGGTTTTTTTTAACTATTTTTGTGAGCGTTAACAATAAACCATTTGTGTTACAATTATCTTTGTTAGGGCAAACTCAAACTTGTGTTATAAACATGGTTCGAGTTTACTTTACCTCTTTTTGTCACCATGAAAAACAAACATTGTTTGTTACAAATATCTTTGCGCAAACTCAAATTTGTATTAGATATAAGGTTTAGGGTTTTAACTATAAGCATATACAATATATAGTGATTTTATCACTATTGTTATTACCTAAACAAATATTCTAAACCTGGTTCGAGTTTACTTTACCTCTTTTTGTCACCAAGAACAATAAACGTTGTTTGTTACAAATATCTTTGTTAGCGCAAACACAAATTTGTGTTAGAAACATGGTTTAGTGTTTTTTTTTAACTATTTTTGTGAGCGTTTACAATATTGCGAGTTTGGTACAACTATTATTGTTAGCACAAACACAAACTTATGTTATAAACATGGTTCGAGTTTACTTTACCTCTTTTTGTCACCGTGAACAATAAACCTTTTTTGTTACAAATATGTGAGTTAGCGCAAACTCAAATTTGTGTAAGAAACATGGTTTAGGGATTTTTTTAACTGTTTTTGTGAGCGTTAACAATAAACCATTTGTGTTACAAATATCTTTGTTAGCACAAACTCAAATTTGTGTTAGAAACATGGTTTAGGGTTTTTTTTAACTATTTTTGTGAGCGTTAACATTATTAAGTGTTTGTTACCACTTTTGATGTTAGCACAAACACAAACTTGTGTTATAATCATAGTTGGAGTTTATTTTACCTCTATTTCTGAATGCGAACAATAAACATTTTTTGTAACAAATATGTTTGTTAGCGCACACTCAAATTTGTGTTAGAAACATGGTTTAGTGTTTTTTTTTAACTATTTTTGTGAGCGTTAACAATATAAAGAGTTTGGTACGACTATTGTTGTTAGCACAAACACAAACTTGTGTTATAAACCTGGTTCGAGTTTACTTTACCTATTTTTGTCACCGTGAACAATAAACGTTGTTTGTTACAAATACCTTTGTTAGCGCAAACCCAAATTTGTATTAGAAACATGGTTTAGGGTATTTTTTAACTAATTTTGTGAACGTTAACATTATTAAGTGTTTGTTACCACTATTGTTGTTAACGCAAACATAAAATTGTGTTATAAACATGGTTCGACTTTATTTTACCTCTTTTTCTGACCGCGAACAATAAACCTTTTTTGTTACAAATATATGAGTTAGCGCAAACTCAAAGTTGTGTAAGAAACATGGTTTAGGGTTTTTTTTAACTATTTTTGTGAGCGTTAACAATAAACCATTTGTGTTACAAATATCTTTGTTAGGGCGAACTCATATTTGTGTTAGAAACATGGTTTTTGGTTTTTTTTGACTATTTTTTTGAGCGTTAACAATAGAAAGTGTTTGTTACCCTTTTTGTTGTTAGCGCAAACATAAACTTGTGTTATAAACATGGTTCGGAGTTTATTTTACCTCTTTTTGTGACCGCGAACAATAAATGTTGTTTGTTACAAATATCTTTGTTAGCACAAACTCAAATTTGTGTTACAAACATGGTTTAGGGTTTTTTTTAACTATTTTTGTGAGTGTTAACATTATTAAGTGTTTGTTACCACTATTGATGTTAGCACAAACACAAACTTGTGTTATAAACATAGTTGGAGTTTATTTTAACACTATTTCTGACCGCGAACAATAAACATTTTTTGTAACAAATATGTTTTTTAGCGCAAACTCAAATTTGTGTTAGAAACATGGTTTAGGGTTTTTTTTAACTATTTTTGTGAGCGTTAACATTATTAAGTGTTTGTTACCACTATTGATGTCAGCACAAACACAAACTTGTGTTATAAACATGGTTCGAGTTTACTTTACCTCTTTTTGTGAGCGTGAACAATAAACGTTGTTTGTTACAAATATCTTTGTTAGCGCAAACTCAAATTTGTTTTAGAAATAAGGTTTAGGGTTTTTTTTAACTATTTTTGTGAGCATTAACAATAAATAGTGATTGTTATCACTATTGTTGTTAGCGCAAACACAAACTTGTGTTATAAACATGGTTCGAGTTAATTTTACCTCTTTTTCTGACCGCGAACAATAAACCTTTTTTGTTACAAATATGTGAGTTAGCGTAAACTCAAATTGTGTAAGAAACATGGTTTAGGGTCTTTTTTTACTGTTTTTGTGAGCGTTGACAATAAACCACTTGTGTTACAATTATCTTTGTTAGGGCAAACTTATATTTGTGTTAGAAACATGGTCTAGGGATTTTTTTAACTATTTTTTGAGAGTTAACAATAGAAAGTGTTTGTTTCCCTTTTTGTTAATAGCGCAAACACAAACTTGTGTTATAAACATGGTTCAGAGTTTATTTTACCTCTTTTTGTGACCGCGAACAATAAATGTTGTTTGTTACAAATATCTTTGTTAGCGCAAACCCAAATTTGTGTTAGAAACATGGTTTAGGGTTTTTTTTAACTAATTTTGTGAGCGTTAACATTATTAAGTGTTTGTTACCACCATTGTTGTTAGCGCAAACATAAACTTGTGTTATAAACATGGTTCGAGTTAGTTTTACCTTTTTTTCTTACCGCGAACAATAAACCTTTTTTGTTACAAATATTTGATTTAGGGCAAACTCAAAGTTGTGTAAGAAACATGGTTTAGGGTTTTATTTAACTATTTTTGTTAGCGTTAACAATAAACCATTTGTGTTACAAATATCTTTGTTAGGGCAAACTCATATTTGTGTTAGAAACATGGTTTTTGGTTTTTTTTAACTATTTTTTTGAGCGTTAACAATAGAAAGTGTTTGTTACCCTTTTTGTTGTTAGCACAAACACAAACTTGTGTTATAAACATGGTTCGAAGTTTATTTTACCTCTTTTTGTGACCGGCAACAATAAATATTGTTTGTTACAAATATCTTTGTTAGCACAAACTCAAATTTGTGTTAGAAACATGGTTTAGGGTTTTTTTTAACTATTTTTGTGAACGTTAACATTATTAAGTGTTTGTTACCACTATTGATGTTAGCACAAACACAAACTTGTGTTATAAACATAGTTGGAGTTTATTTTACCTCTATTTCTGACCGCGAACAATAAACATTTTTTGTAACAAATATGTTTGTTAGCGCAAACTCAAATTTGTGTTCGAAACATGGTTTAGTGTTTTTTTTTAACTATTTTTGTGAGCGTTAACAATATAAATAGTTTTGTACAATTTTTCAAACTCAAATTTGTGTTAGAAACATGGTTTAGTGTTTTTTTTTAACCATTTTTGTGAGCGTTAACAACATAAAGAGTTTGGTACAACTATTGTTTTTAGCACAAACAAAAAATTGTATTATAAACATGGTTCGAGTTTACTTTACCTCTTTTTGTCACCGTTAACATAAACGTTGTTTGTTCCAAATATCTTTGTTAGCGCAAACTCAAATTTGTGTTAGAAATAAGGTTTAGGGTTTTTTTTAACTATTTTTGTGAGCATTAACAATATATAGTGATTGTTATCACTATTGTTGTTAGCGCAAACACAAACTTGTGTTATAAACATGGTTCGAGTTTACTTTACCTCTTTTTGTCAGCGTGAACAATAAACGTTGTTTGTTACAAATATCTTTGTTAGCGCAAACTCAAATTTGTTTTAGAAATAAGGTTTAGGGTTTTTTTTAACTATTTTTGTGAGCATTAACAATAAATAGTGATTGTTATCACTATTGTTGTTAGCGCAAACACAAACTTGTGTTATAAACATGGTTCGAGTTAATTTTACCTCTTTTTCTGACCGCGAACAATAAACCTTTTTTGTTACAAATATGTGAGTTAGCGTAAACTCAAATTGTGTAAGAAACATGGTTTAGGGTCTTTTTTTACTGTTTTTGTGAGCGTTGACAATAAACCACTTGTGTTACAATTATCTTTGTTAGGGCAAACTTATATTTGTGTTAGAAACATGGTCTAGGGATTTTTTTAACTATTTTTTGAGAGTTAACAATAGAAAGTGTTTGTTTCCCTTTTTGTTAATAGCGCAAACACAAACTTGTGTTATAAACATGGTTCAGAGTTTATTTTACCTCTTTTTGTGACCGCGAACAATAAATGTTGTTTGTTACAAATATCTTTGTTAGCGCAAACCCAAATTTGTGTTAGAAACATGGTTTAGGGTTTTTTTTAACTAATTTTGTGAGCGTTAACATTATTAAGTGTTTGTTACCACCATTGTTGTTAGCGCAAACATAAACTTGTGTTATAAACATGGTTCGAGTTAGTTTTACCTTTTTTTCTTACCGCGAACAATAAACCTTTTTTGTTACAAATATTTGATTTAGGGCAAACTCAAAGTTGTGTAAGAAACATGGTTTAGGGTTTTATTTAACTATTTTTGTTAGCGTTAACAATAAACCATTTGTGTTACAAATATCTTTATTAGGGCAAACTCATATTTGTGTTAGAAACATGGTTTTTGGTTTTTTTTAACTATTTTTTTGAGCGTTAACAATAGAAAGTGTTTGTTACCCTTTTTGTTGTTAGCACAAACTAGCGCAAACACAAACTTGTGTTATAAATATGGTTTAGAGTTTATTTTACCTCTTTTTGTGATCGTGAACAATAAATGTTGTTTGTTACAAATATCTTTGTTAGCGCAAACCCAAATTTGTCTTAGAAACATGGTTTAGGGATTTTTTTACCTTTTTTTTGAGAGTTAACAATAGAAAGTGTTTGTTACCCTTTTTGTTGTTAGCGCAAACACAAACTTGTGTTATAAACATGGTTCGACTTTATTTTACCTCTTTTTCTGACCGCGAAAAATAAACCTTTTTTGTTACAAATATGTGAGTTAGCGCAAACTCAAAGTTGTGTAAGAAACATGGTTTAGGGTTTTATTTAACTATTTTTGTTAGCGTTAACAATAAACCATTTGTGTTACAAATATCTTTGTTAGGGCAAACTCATATTTGTGTTAGAAACATTGTTTTTGGTTTTTTTTAACTATTTTTTTGAGCGTTAACAATACAAAGTGTTTGTTACCCTTTTTGTTGTTAGCGCAAACACAAACTTGTGTTATAAACATGGTTCGGAGTTTATTTAACTCTTTTTGTGACTGGCAACAATAAATGTTTTTTGTTACAAATTTATTTGTTAACACAAAATCAAATTTGTGTTAGAAACATGGTTTAGGGTTTTTTTTAACGATTTTTTTGAGCGTTAACATTATTAAGTGTTTGTTACCACTATTGATGTTAGCACAAACACAAACTTGTGTTATAAACATAGTTCGAGTTTATTTTACCTCTATTTCTGACCGCGAACAATAAACATTTTTTGTAAGAAATATGTTTGTTAGCGCAAACTCAATTTTGTGTTTGAAACATGGTTTAGTGTGTTTTTTTAACTATTTTTGTGATCGTTAACAATAAAAAGAGTTTGGTACAACTATTGTTGTTAGCACAAACACAAACTTGTGTTATAAACATGGTTCGAGTTTACTTTACCTCTTTTTGTCACCGTGAACAATAAACGTTGTTTGTTACAAATATCTTTGTAAGCGCAAACTCAAATTTGTGTTAGAAATAAGGTTTAGGGTTTTTTTTAACTATTTTTGTGAGCATTAACAATATTAAGTGATTGTTACCACTATTCTTGTTAGCGCAAACACAAACTTGTGTTATAAACATGGTTCGAGTTAGTTTTACCTCTTTTTCTGACCGCGAACAATAAACCTTTTTTGTTACAAATATGTGAGTTAGCTCAAACTCAAATTTGTGTAAGAAACATGGTTTAGGGTCTTTTTTAACTATTTTTGTGAGCGTTAATATTATAAAGTGTTTGTTACAACTATTGTTGTTAGCGCAAACACAAACTTGTGTTATAAACATGGTAGGAGTTTATTTTACCTCTTTTTGTCACCGTGAACAATAAACGTTGTTTGTTACAATTATCTTTGTTAGCGCAAACTCAAATTTGAGTTAGTAACATGGTTAGGGTTTTTTTTACTATTTTTGTGAGCATTAACAATATAAAGTATTTTTTACCACTATTATTGTTAGCGCAAACTCAAACTTGTGTTATAAACATGGTTTAGAGTTTATTTTACCTCTTTTTCTGACAGCGAACAATAAACGTTGTTTATTACAAAAATCTTTGTTAGCGCAAACTCAAAATTTGTGTTAGTAACATGGTTTAGTGTTTTTTTATCTATTTTTGTGAGCATTAACAATATAAAGTATTTGTTACCACTATTGTTGTTAGCGCAAACACAAACTTGTGTTATAAATATGGTTCACAGTTTATTTTACCTCTTTTTCTGACCGCGAACAATAAACGTTGTTTTTTACATATATCTTTGTTAGGTCAAACTCAAATTTGTCTTAGAAACATGGTTCTGGGTTTTTTTTTAACTATTTTTGTGAGCGTTCACAATATTTAGAGTTTTTTACCACCATTGTTATTAGCGCAAACACAAACTTGTGTTATAAACATGGTTTGGAGATTATTTTACCTCTTTTTGAGACCGCGAACAATAAACGTTGTTTGTTACAAACATCTTTGTTAGCGCAAACTCGAATTTGTGTTAGAAACCTGGTTTAGGGTTTTTTTTAAACATTTTTGAGAGCATTAACAATATAAAGTGTATGTTACCACTATTAATGTTAGCGCAAACACAAAAAAGTGTTATAAACATGGTTCAGAGTATATTTTACCTCTTTTTGTGACCACGAACAATAAACCTTGTTTGTTACAAATATCTTTGTTAGTGCAAACTCAAATTTGTAATAAAAATATGGTTTAGGATTTTTTTTAAATATTTTGTGAGCATTGCAAATATAAAGTGTTTGTTACCACTATTGTTGTTAGCGCAATCAGAAACTTGTGTAATAAACATGGTTTGGAGTTTAATTTACCTCTTTTTGTGACCAGGAACAATAAACGTTGTTTGTTACAAATATCTTTGTTAGCGCAAACTAAAATTTGTGTTAGAAACTTGGTTTAGGGTTTTTTTTAAATATATTGTGAGCATTACCAATATAAAGTGTTTGTTACCACTATTGTTGTTAGCGCAAACTCTAATAAGTGTTATAAACATGGTTCAGAGTTTATTCTACCTCTTTATTGTGACTGGGAACAAAAATCGTTGTTTGTTACAAATATCTTTGTTAGTGCAAACTCAAATTTGTGTAAGAAACATGGTTTAGGGTTTTTTTTAACTATTTTTGTGAGCGTTAACAATATAAAGTGTTTGTTACCACTATTGTTGTAAGCGCAAACAAAAACTTGTGTTGTAAAGATGGTTTGGAGTTTATTTTACCTCTTTTTGTGACCATGAACAATAAACGTTGTTTTTTACAAATATATTTGTTAGGGCAAACTCAAATTTGTGTTAGAAACATGGTTTAGGGTTTTTTTTAACTATTTTTGTGAGCGTTAACAATATTAAGAGTTTTTTAAAACTATTGTTGTAAGAGCGAACACAAACTTGTGTTATAAACATAGTTCAAGGTTTATTTTACCTCTTTTTGTGACTACAAACTATAAACCTTATTTGTTAGGAATATCATTGTTAGCGCAAACTCAAATTTGTGTTAGAAAACATGGCTTAGGGTTATTTTAACTTTTTTTTAAGGTTAAACAAAAATAAGAATTTGTTACCACTATTGTTGTTAGCGCAAATATAAACTTGTGTTATAAACATGGTTCAAAGTTTAATTTACCTCTTTTGTGACCGCAAACAATAAACATTGTTTGTTACAAATATCTTTGTTAGCACAAACACAAATTTGTGTTAGAAATATGGTTTAGTGATTTTATTAAATATTTTGTGAGCGTTTACAATATAAAGTGTTTGTTACCACTATTGTTGTTAGTGCAAACACAAACTTGTGTTTTAAACATGGTTCAGAGTTTATTTTACCTCTTTTTGTGACTGTGAACAATAAACGTTGTTTGTTACAAATATCTTTGTTTGCGTAAACTCAAAATTATGTTAGAAACATGGTTTAGGGTTTTTTATTAAATATTTTTGTGAGCATTAAAAATATAAAGTGTTTGTTACCACTATTGTTGTTAGCGCAAACTCAAACAAGTGTTATAAACATTGTTCAGATTTTATTCTACCTCTTTTTGTGACCTCGAAACAATAAACGTTATTTGTTACAAATATCTTTGTTAGTGCAAACTCAAATTTGTGTTGGAAACATGGTTTAGGGTTTTTTTTAACTACTTTTGTGAGCGTTAACAATATATAGAGTTTTTTACCACTATTGTTTTTAGCGCAAACATAAACTTGTGTTATAAACATGGTTTGGGGTTTATTTTACCTTTTTTGTGACCGCAAACTATAAACCTTATTTGTGAGAAATATCATTGTTAGCGCAAACACAAATTTGTGTTAGAAATATGGTTTAGTGATTTTTTTAAATATTTTGTGAGCGTTTACAATATAAAGTGATGTTACCACTATTGTTGTTAGTGCAAACACAAACTTGTGTTATAAACATGGTTCAGAGTTTATTTTACCTCTTTTTGTGACTGTGAACAATAAATGTTGTTTGTTACAAATATCTTTGATTTCGCAAACTCAAAATTATGTTAGAAACATGGTTTAGGGTTTTTTTTTAAATATTTTTGTGAGCATTAACAATATAAAGTGTTTGTTACCACTATTGTTGTTAGCGCAAACTCAAACAAGTGTTATAAACATTGTTCAGAGTTTATTCTACCTCTTTTTGTGACCTCGAAACAATAAACGTTATTTGTTACAAATATCTTTGTTAGTGCAAACTCAAATTTGTGTTGGAAACATGGTTTAGGGTTTTTTTTAACTACTTTTGTGAGCGTTAACAATATTTTGAGTTTTTTACCACTATTGTTTTTAGCGCAAATATAAACTTGTGTAAAAAACATGGTTTGGGGTTTATTTTACCTCTTTTTGAGACCGTAAACAATAAACGTTGTTTGGTACAAATATCTTTGTTAGCGCAAACTCGAATTTGTATTAGAAACATTGTTTGGGGTTTTTTTTCACTATTTTTGTGAGTGTTAACAATATTAAGAGTTTTTTACCACTATTGTTGTAAGCGTGAACACAAACTTGTGTTATAAACATGGTTCAAGGTTTATTTTACCTCTTTTGTGACCGCAAACTATAAACCTTATTTGTGAGAAATATCATTGTTAGTGCAAACTCAAATTTGTGTTAGAAAACATGGTTTATGGTTATTTTTAACTTTTTTTATAAGCTTTAACAATAATAAGATTTTGTTACCACTATTGTTGTTAGCGCAAACATAAACTTGTGTTATAAACATGGTTCAGAGTTTAATTTACCTCTTTTTGTGACCGCGAACAATAAATGTTGTTTGTAACAAATATCTTTGTTAGCGCAAACTCAAATTTGTGTTAGAAACATGGATTGAGGTTTTTATTAAATATTTTTGTGAGCGTTAACATTATAAAGTGTTTGTTACCACTATTGTTGTTAGCGCAAACACAAACTTGTGTTATAACTATGGTTCAGAGTTTATTTTATGTCTTTTTGTGACCATGAACAATAAACTTTGTTTGTTACAAATATCTTTGTTAGCGCAAATTAAAATTTGTAATAGAAATATGGTTTAGGGTTTTTTTTAAATATTTTGTGAGCATTGCCAATATAAAGTGTTTGTTACCACTATTGTTGTTAGTGCAAACACAAACTTGTGATATAATAATGGTTCAAAGTTTATTTTATGTCTTTTTCAGACCGCAAACAATAAACGTTGTCTGTTACAAATATCTTTGTTAGATCAAACTCGAATTTGTATTAGATACATTGGTTGGGGTTTTTTTTCACTATTATTGTGAGCGTTAACAATATTAAGAGTTTTTTACCACAATTGATGTTAGCGCAATCACAAACTTGTGTTATAAACATGGTTTGAGGTTTATTTTTCCTCTTTTTGTGACTGCGAACAATAAACTTTTTTTGATACAAATATCTTTGTTAGCGCAAACTCAAATTTGTCTTAGAAATATGGTTTGGGGTTTTTTTAAACTATTTTTGTGAGCGTTAATAATAAAAAGATTTTGTTACCAGTATTGTTGTTAGCTCAAACACAAACTTGTGTTATAAACATCGTTCAGAGTTTAATTTACCTCTTTTTGTGACCGCAAACAATAAACGTTGTTCGTTAAAAATATCCTTGTGAGCGCAAACTCAAATTTGTGTTAGAAACATGGTTTAGGATTTTTTTTTAATCTATTTTTGTGAGCGTTAACAATATAACGTGTTTGTTACCACTATTCTTGTTAGCACAATCATAAACTTGTGTTATAATCATGGTTCAAAGTTTATTTGACGTCTTTTTGTGACCTCGAACAATAAACGTTGTTTGTTACAAATATCTTTGTTAGCACAAACTCAAATTTGTGTTAGAAGCATGGTTTAGGGTTCTTTTTAACTATTTTCCTGAGCGTTAACAATTGAAAGAGTTTGGTACAACTATTGTTGTTAGCACTAACACAAAGTTGTGTTATAAACATGGTTCAGAGTTTATTTTATCTCTTTTTTGACCGCGAACAATAAACGTTGTATTTTGCATATATGTTTGTTAGCTCAAACTCAAATTTGTCTTAGAAACATGGTTAAAGTTCTTTTTTAACTATTTTTGTGAGGGTTAACAATATTTAGAGTTTTTTACCACTATTGTTATTAGCGCAAACTCAAACTTGTGTTATAAACATGGTTTGGAGTTTATTTTACCTCTTTTTGAGACCGCGAACAATAAACGTTGTTTGTTACAAATATCTTTGTTAGCGCAAACTCAAATTTGTATTAGAAACATTGTTTGGGGTTTTTTTTTCACTATTTATGTGAGTGTTAACAATATTAAGAGTTTTTTACCACAATTGTTGTTAGCGCAAACACAAACTTATATTATAAACATGGTTCGAGGTTTATTTTACCTCTTTTTCTGACCGCGAACAATAAACCTTTTTTGATACAAATATCTTTGTTAGCGCAAACTCTAATTTGTGTTAGAAACATGGTTTATGTTATTTTTTAACTTTTTTTGTGAGCGTTAACAATATAAAGATTTGTTACCACTATTATTGTTAGGGCAAACAAAAACTTTTGTTATAAACATGGTTTGGAGTTTATTTTACCTTTTGTTGTGATTGTGAACAATAAACGTTGTTCGTTAAAAATATCCTTTTGAGCGCAAACTCAAATTTGTGTTAGAAACATGGTTTAGGATTTTATTTTAATCTATTTTTGTGAGTGTTAACAATATAATGTGTTTGTTACCACTATTGTTGTTAGCGAAAACACAAACAAGAGTTATAAACATGGTTTGAGTTTATTTTACCTCTTTTTGTGACAATAAACAATAAATATTGATCGTTACAAAAATCTTTGTTAGCGCAAACTCAAATTTGTGTTAGAAACTTGGTTTAGGGTTTTTTTTAATCATTTTGAGAGGGTTAACAATATAAAGTCTTTGTTACCACTATTGTTGTTTGTTCAAACATAAACTAGTGTTATAAACATGGTTCAGAGTTCATTTTACCTCTTGTTGTGATTGTGAACAATTAACGTGTTTGTTACAAATATCTTTGTAAGCGCAAGCTCAAAATTGTGTTAGAAACATGGTTTAGGGTATTTTTTAACTATTTTTGTGAGCGTTAATAATAAAAAGATTTTGTTACCAGTATTGTTGTTAGCTCAAACACAAACTTGTGTTATAAACATGGTTGATATTTTAATTTACCTCTTTTTGTGACCGCGAACAATAAACGTTGTTCGTTAAAAATATCCTTGTGAGCGCAAACTCAAACCACGAACAATAAACGTTGTTTGTTACAAATATCTTTGTTGGCGCAAACTTAAATTTCTGTTAGATACATGGTTTAGGTTGTTAGCGCAAACTCAAATTTGTGTTAGAAACATGGTTTAGGGTTTTTTTTTACTGCGTTAACAATATAAAGTGTTTGTTACCACTATTCTTGGTAGCACAAACAAAAAATTGTGTGATAAACATAGTTCGAGTTTATTTTACCTCTTTTTGTGACCGCCAACAATAAACGTTGTTTGTTACAAAATCTTGTTAGCACAAACTCAAATTTTTGTTTTAGAAACATGGTTTAGGGTTTTTTTTAACTATTTTTGGGAGGGTTAACATTATAAAGTGTTTGTTACTGCTATTAGTGTTAGGGCAAACACAAACTTGTGTTATAAACATCGTTCGGATTTATTTTACCTCATTTTGTGATACCGAACAATAAACATTGTTTGTTACAAATATCTTTGTTAGCACAACCTCAAATTTGTGTTAGGAACATGGTTTAGAGGTTTTTTTAACTATTTTTGTGAGCGTTAACAATAAAATGAGTTTGTTACCACTATTGTTGTTAGCGCAAACACAAACTTGTGTTATTAACATGGTTCGGAGTTTATTCTACCTCTTTTTGTGACCGCTAACAATAAATGTTATTTGTAACAAATATCTTTGTTAGCGCAAACTCAAATTTGTGTTAGAAACATGGTTTAGAGTTATTTTTAACTATTTTTGTGAGCATTAACAATATTAAGTGTTTCTTACTACTATTGTTGTGAGCGCAAACACAAACTTGTGTAATATGTTGTTCTATGATAGCCGGCGCAGCACCAGCAGTTGTTGAAGTAATAGCCATCACAAAACCAAAGATAGCAAGCACTCAAGATACTAATTTTGATCCACTGCACAAATCAGTCAATATGACCAAATGATACCAATCTATATGATAGTATAGTTTACTGCGTGTGCTAACAACTCACAAAGTTTCAAGCGAAACACCCAATTAACCTAAGAGATACAACCTAATGAATATCCCTTAAATTGCTCATATGTGTTGCTTTAAACCTCATAAAAGGAATACATGAAAGTAACTAAGTCCTAGAATTTATACAAATAAATTCTACTACTGTCTTATCAGCCAATCAGAGTAGTGTAAAGAATGTTACGGTACTTTTTAACCGTACTCTAATGTACTCTAACTAAATACATGATGTATGATTAATTCATCTACGGTGTCTACAGTTTAGTACAGTACAGACGAACCTTAATTGTCTACTTAAGTCTATTACTAACCGTACACACTAATATACAATTACTTGTGATGACAAACTCCCGTTTCCACAAAGTTACCACCGACATTAAAACATTATATGTGGCGAAACTTGCCGGGGTGTCATTGTGGTCCACTTCCACATTTTGGTAGGTCTTTGTCGGTCCGATCTTGTCTTACAGGACAGTGTGTCATAATTAAGTATTGCGCGCCATTTCGTCATCTTTGTTTTACTTAGGAACCGTCCGATGTGTTTTCCTTAGTTGCGTACAGTCCAGATTGTCAATTCACACTTTGAAACAGGTTCTGAAAATGTTTATAAGTCTTGTATTTTCCTCTCACATAATATAGAGAGGACTAAAGCTTTTATAAACCAACATAATAAACATGGTTGGGAGTTTATTTTACCTCTTTTTGTGACCACGAACAATAAACGTTGTTTGTTACAAATATCTTTGATAGCGCAAACTCAAATTTGTGCTAGAAACATGGTTTGGAGTTTATTTTAACTATTTTTTTGTGCGTTAACAATATAAAGTGTTTGTTACAACTATTGTTTTTAGCACAAACACAAATTTTTTTTATACACATGGTTCGGAGTTTATTTTAACTCTTTTTGTGACTGCAAAAATAAATCATTTTTGTTACAAATATCTTTGTTAGCAAAAAACTCAAATTTGTGTTAAAGACATGGTTTGGGATTTTTTTTAATTATTTTTGTGAGCTTTAACAATATAAAGTGTTTGTTACCATTATTGTTGTTAGCGCAAACTCAAAATTGTGTTATAATCATGGTTCGGAGTTAAATTAACCTCTATTTGTGATCAAGAACAATAAACGTAGTTTGTTACAAATATCTTTGTTAGCGCAAACTCAAATTTGTGTTAGAAACATGGTTAAAGGTTTTTTTTAACAATTTTTGTGAGCTTTAGCAATATAAAGAGTTTGTTACCACTATTATTGTTAGCGCAAACACAAACTTATATTATAAACATGGTTCAGAGTATATTTTTCCTCTTTTTGTGACGGCGAACAATAAATGTGTTTGTTACAAATATCCTTGTTACAAATATCCTTGTTAGCACAAACTCAAATTTGTGTTAGAAACATGGTTTAGGGTTTTTTTTAACCATTTTTGTGAGCGTTAACATTATATAGTGTTTGTTACAACTATGGTTGTTAGCGCAAACAAAAACTTGGGTTATAAACATGGTACGGAGTTTATTCTACCTTTTTTTGTGACCGCAAATAATAAACGTTGTTTGTTACAAATATCTTTGTTAGCCCAAACTCAAATTTGTGTTAGAAACATGGATTAGGGTTATTTTAACTATTTTTGTGAGCGTTAACAATATAAAGAGTCTGTTACCATTATTGTTGATAGCGCAAACACAAACTTATATTATAAACATGGTTCAGAGTATATTTTTCCTCTTTTTGTGACCGCGAACAATAAATGTGTTTGCTACAAATATCCTTGTTAGCAAAAACTCAAATTTGTGTTAGAAACATGGTTTAGGGTTTTTTTTAACGATTTTTGTAAGCGTTGACATTATATAGTGTTTGTAACAACTATTGTTGTTAGCGAAAACAAAAATTTGGGTTATAAACATGGTACGGAGTTTATTCTACCTCTTTTTGTGACCGTGAACAATAAACGTTGTTTGTTACAAATATCTTTGTTAGCCCAAACTCAAATTTGTGTCACAAACATGGTTTAGGGTTTTTTTAAACTATTTTTGTGAGTGTTAACTATATAAATTGTTTGTTTCCACTATTGTTGTTAGGGCAAACACAAACTTGTGTCATAAACATGGTTTGGAGATAATTTTACCTCATTTTGTGACCGCGAACAATATACGTTGTTTGTTACAAATATTTTTGTTAGCGCAAACTCAAATTTGGGTTAGAAACATGGTTTAAGGGTTTTTTTTAACTATTTTGTGAGCGTTAACAATAAAAAGAGTTTGTTACTCTTATTCTGGTGAGCGCAAACACAAAGTTGTGTTATAAACACGGATCGGAGTTTATTTTGTTGATTTGAGGCATTTTGTGACCCAGAGGAGGAAGAAGAAGTACTAGCCATTGCCATAATATTCAAATTATAAAAGGGGAAATTCTCACAGAAGCCAGAAAAAGATTGACTTCACAATGAAGGCTTTAGCAATCCAGACTAACACTAGGTCTCCAAATTTGCCACAATATAAAAAGTATAACAAAGAAAACTCATGATGAATTTCATAAGGTTTTGCTTAAAGATCAGAATGATCGTGCAATTCAAAAAAAAAATACAAAAACTGCTTTGCAGTTTTCCATTCACTAAATTCCTAACTCTAAAATCTTCTAAGTCCTACATATACAAATTGAACCTACAGCTGATCTAAACATTACCACATTAACCGTGGTGTGTCAGTACACTACACATTAATCAAACTAAACCGCACCATCTACTGTATAAGTATTTACATTAATCCTTAACCCTAGCCGCTGCTAAAATACACAATCAAAATTAGTCCACTAAAATGACTCTTCAGTCAATATTTCTCTTCCAAAAATGACGGTGAACTCTGTCCGCCGTCCGCATATTCATTCATCACCGAAGATGAACCTCCACGTGTAAATCTGGTCCCTAAAGTAAATATGTACTTTGTCAACCAAGTTTTCTAAACTTGACTTCCCCACAAACCGACACGTGTACATAGAGTGTACCAAATCTCTGAACTCCCTTTGGAGTTACTTACCTTACCACATCTTGTCTACGTCAACTCAGTCTATACACAAAAAATTGGCTTAGTCTAGACTCTCGTTCTCACACACGAGATATAGAGAGACTTAAAGGTTTCCAAAACCAACACTCCCCTAATCCTTTAGACTCTCTCAGCCACTAAGTCCACATGCCTCTCTACAAAACTTCAACTTAGGTGTAGGAAAAAGACTTAGTCATCATATCTGCTACCATCATCTCATTCGGCAAATAACTGAGTTTTAAAATTTTGTTCACCACGTTCTCTCTTACAAAATGCAACTTTATATCAATGTGCTTGCTTTTTAAGTGATGACTTGGGTTAGATGCAATAGCTATAGCATCCTGGTTGTCACACCACACTATTTGAGGTCCAGATTGCATAAAGTGAAGTTCTTGAATGAGAGACTTTACCCAAAGTAACTCCTTAACAGTTGAGCAGGCTGCCATGTATTCAGCCTCCATTGTAGACTAAGTTGTGACTTTCTGAAGCTTGCTGCTCTAGCAACATGTTCCACTTCCAATATTTAGAATAAATCTAGTGGTGGAGTGCCGGCTTGGCATGTCCTCGTAGATCGCATCGCTCTAAGTTTGAATCTTGACCTCTTCTCCACCGAGAGCGAGTTGTAGATTTCGTGTCCTTGCAAGATATCGAAAGACCCTCTTTGCTGCCTCCCAATCTAATCTCCTCGGATTTTGTAAACTCCGGCTTAGAGCACCAACTACAGCCGCGATGTCCGGGCATGTGCAGTTCATGAAGTAGATTAGGCTACCAACAATTTGACGATATGGAATGGCAGCCATAAAATCTGCCTCCCCTAATTCGAAGGTGTCATCAAAAATGACTCCTCCCTCGGTCTCCATAACTTTCACCTTTTGCTTGAATTCCATGGGAGTGGCACTTCCCTTTGCCTCTGCCATGCCAAACTTCTCAAGAATATTCCCAATTGCTTCCCGTTGTGCTAAATAGATTATTCTTCTATCTCTATCCCTTTCTACTTGAATCCCGAGAATATACTTTGCCTCTCCTAAATCTTTCATCTCAAATCTCGAATTCAATACTACCTTTATTTTCTTAATCTCATTTAATGACGTACTCAGTAGTAGCAAATCATCTACATACACAGCAATGTAAAACATCCCTTCTTCTCTTTCCTTAACATAGACTGGGTGATCTGAACTAATCCTCTCAAAACTGAGACCAGTTAGAAACTCATCTAGTTTCACATTCCATTGACGTGGAGCTTGCCTCAGACCGTACAAAGATTTCGTGGAGCTTGCTTCAGACCGTACAAAGATTTCGACAGTTTACAGACCAAATTTTCTTTTCCAGTCTCTGCATACATTTCAGGTTGCCTCATATAAATCACTTCCTCAAAATCTCCATGCAAGAAAGGTGTCTTAACATCCATTTGATGGAGTTCCATTTCCTCAATGGCTGCTAAAGACAAAAGAATTCTATTAGTTGGAAATGGGATAACCGGAGAGAAAGTCTCCTCATAATCAATTCCCTTCTTCTGACTATACCCCTTTGCAACAAGCCTAGCTTTATATCTTTCAATAGAATTATCTAGATTTAGCTTAACTTTAAAAACCCATTTACAACCTATGGCCTTTCGATCCGGCGGAAGCTTCACAAGCTCCCAAGTTTGAGTCGCCATTATCGAACGCATTTCATCATTTGTCGCGGAGATTTATTAATCCTTTTCCGGGGCTGAAAAGGCTTGTTGTATGGTGATTGGCTCCATTATGGTTGCAGAAAATAAGGCATGTTCCGCCAGTTGACCTTGCAGCCTGCTGCTTTGCCTTCTTCCCCCCGGAAAATCTGAGGCAGGATCTTTTGGATCCTTCAGCTGCCGCCGAGGAGGAGGAGGAGGAGGAGGAGCTTGTTGTACAGGTTTGGCAACCGGAATGATCGGAGTGGGAATAGAGGAAGAACTTGTGAAAGAGGAAAGAGGAACATTTTCAAAAATTACAAATTGTTGATTTTTAGCATTTTTCTCAAAATCTGTCATGCCAAAAACATCGACCAACTGACTTTCTTCCTTAACCTGAATATTCCTAGCAACTTGAAGAGTTTTCCTGTCTGGGTTGTAAACTGTATAGCCTACTAACTCATCATCATAACCCATAAAAATTCCTGCGACAGATTTTAGATGAAGCTTAGAAATTGGAAGATTATACAAAATAAAACACTACTACCAAAAACCTGAAAAAGACTTACATTGGGTTTCTTTCCGGTCCACATTTCATAAGGTGTCTTCCCTTTTACCACCTTAGTTTCTATTCTATTCCTAATATAAGATGCACAAGAGAAAGCCTCACCCCAAAACCTCAAATCTATCCCTTTATCCAACATCATAGATTTTGCACTCTCCGTTAAAGTCCGGTTAAGTCTTTCGGATAATCCATTTTGCTCCTGAGTATAGGGAACAATAAACTGACGAGATATGTCGTGTTCCCTTAAATAATCCGAGAATGCATTCGAAATATATTCTCCCCCGTTGTTATCGAAGAGATAGAATCGGTGTCCCGTGAAGCTTTTCGGCCCACGTGCAAAAATGCTTCAAGTGAGTGAACACTTCACTCTTCTCCTTCATGAAGTAAACTCGGCTCTTCCACGAGAAGTCATCTGTAAATGTTACTAAAAACCGGCTGCCACTAAAGGAAGGGACTTTAGACGGTCCCCACACGTCGGAATGAATAATTTCCAGTAAATCCGTAGCCTGGTTATCCGCGGTTTGAGGTAGGGGCAGCTTGTGAAGCTTCCCTAAAACACAACCATCACATACATGAGTATCTTTTTGTCCTAATATGACGCCATCTATCATTTTTTGTTTCACCATTTTATCAAGTTTTTGGTGATGAACATGACCGAGCCTCTTATGCCACAAAACATTTTTCGAAAGGACACTTGTGTATGCAAAGTCAAGTTCATTAGCCAAGTCCATCCGGTACAACAAGTTTGGGCCTCTAGTTCCTACCAAGGCTACTCTCCCATCTTTGCTTACTACTTTTTTCCCATTCTTTTGCAAAATTTCAAAACCTTTCATTTCAGCTACCGAAGTGGAAAACACTTTTTTCTTAAATTTTAGAAATATAGAAAACATCATGTAAGGTCCTCTTTACAATCTAACCATTGATGTCACATGCTAACTCCACGCTTCCCTTTGCCGTAGCCTCCACACCGCTGTCATCCGCATAATGAAGACCATTGAGAGCTTTCTCAGCTGTCCAATTTTCTAAATTTTGGGTCGTCTTCAGGTCAAGGGATTTCAACAACTCGTGTTCAAACTTAACAATTATTAACAGATTTTTGATATCTTCTCGAGTTCGAACACAAAGGTTAGCAAGGTGGTTGTACATAGTGAAAGGAGTCTCATCAGGCTTCCGTTTAAATTCATGAAACTCTCTCATGGAAGCATCATTTTGTTGACTTGAGATAACCGGTGACCCAGAGGAGGAAGAAGATGCACCAACAGTTGCCATAATATTCAGATTTACAAAAGAGGAAACTCTCAACGAAACCACAAAAAGACCGACTTCACAATGAAGCCCCAAGCAAACCAGACACACACCAGGTATTTAAATTTGCAACGATATAAAGAGTATAACAAAGAAACCACATGCAAAATTTCACAGGGTTCTGCCAAAAGATCACAATGATTTTGCAATTCAAAAAGACTCAAAAACTGATTTTGCAATTCAAAAAGACACAAAAACTGCTTCGCAGTTTCCCATTCACTAAATTCCTAACTCCAAAATATTCTAAGTCCTACATATACAAAGTGAACTTACAGCTGATCTAAATCGTACCACATTAACCGTGGTGTGTTGGTACACTAAACATTAATCAAACTAAACCCCGCCATCTAGCGTACAAGTATTTACATCAATCCTTAACCCTAGCCGCTGCTAAAATACGCAGTCAAAGTTAGTCCACTGAAATGACTGCTCGGTCAATATTTCTCTTCCAAAAATGACGGCGAACTCCGTCCGCCGTCCGTGTATTCACTCATCACCGAAGATGAACCTCCACGTGTAAATCTGGTCCCTCAAGTAAATATGTACTTTGTTAACCAAGTCAAACAAGCTTGACATCCCCACATACCAACACATGTACATAGAGTGTACCAAATCTTTGAAATCCCTTTGGAGTTACATACCACACCACATCTTCTATACGTCAACTCATTCTATACACAAAAACTAGCTAAGTCTAGACTCTCTTTGTCACACACGAGATATAGAGAGGACTAAAGGTTTCCAAAACCAACATATTTTACCTCTTTTTGTGACCGCGAATAATAAACGTTGTTTGTTACAAATATGTTTGTTACCGCAAACTCAAATTTGTGTTTGATACATGGTTAGGGATTTTTTTAACTATTTTTATGAGCGTTTACAATATAAAGTGTTTCTTACCACTATTGTTGTTAGCGCAAACACAAACTTGTGTTATAAACATGGTTCAGAGTTTATTTTTCCTCTTTTTGGGACCGCGAACAATAAACGTTGTTTGTTACAAATATCTTTGCTAGCGCAAACTCAAATTTGTGTTAGAAACATTGTTTAGATTTTTTTTTACCTATTTTTGTGAGCGTTAACAATATAAAGTGTTTGTTACAACTATTGTTGTTAGCGCTAACAAAAACTTGGGTTATAAACATGGTTTGAAGTTTATTCTACCTCTTTTTTTGAGCCCGAACAATAAACATTGTTTGTTACAAAAATCTTTGTTAGTGCAACCTCAAATTTGTGTTAGAAACATGGTTTAGGGGTTATTTAAACTATTTTATAAGCGTTAACAATATATAGAGTTTGTTACCACTATCTTTGTTAGCGCAAACACAAACTTGTGTTATAAACATGGTTCGGAGTTTATTTTACCTCTTTGTGTGACCAAAAACAATAAACGTTCCTTGTTACAAATATCTTTGTTATCAAAAACTCAAATTTGTGTTAGAAACATTGTTTAGGGTTTTTTTTTCACCTATTTTTGAAAGTGTTAACAATATAAAGTGTTTGTTACAACTATTGTTGTTAGCACAAACAAAAACTTGGGTTATAAACATGGTTGGTAGTTTATTCTACCTCTTTTTGTGACTCGGAACAATAAACTTCGTTTGTTACAAAAATCTTTGTTAGCGCAAACTCAAATTTGTGTTAGAAACATGGTTTAGGGGTTTTTTAAACTATTTTATGAGGGTTAACAATATAAAGTGTCTATTACCACTATTGTTGTTAGCACAAACACAAACTTGTGTTATAAACATGGTTCGGAGTTTATTTTACCTCTTTTTGTGACTGAGAACAATAAACGTTGTTTGTTACAAATATCTTTGTTAGCGCAAACTCAAATTTGTGTTAAAACATGGTTTAGGGGTTTTTTAAACTATTTTATAAGAGTTAACAATATAAAGTGTTTGTTACCACTATTGTTGTTAGCACTAAAAAAAACTTGGGTTATAAACATGGTTGGTAGTTTATTTTACCTCTTTTTGTGACCGGGAACAATAAACGTAGTTTGTTACAAAAATCTTTTTAAGCGCAAACTCAAATTTGTGTTAGAAACATTGTTTAGGGGTTTTTTAAAACGTTTTTATGAACGTTAACGGTATAAAGTGTTTTTTACCACTATTTTTGTTAGCGGAAAGACAAACTTGTGTTGTAAACAAGGCTTATTTTTCCTCTTTTTACCAACAATAAACCGCCGCCATACCCTGTCGAAGCAAACCACCAGCAAGTTCACCAGCAATTTTCGCGAGCCGAGCAACAACGTTTGCCACCATACTGTTGTTACAAACCAGGTTATAAACATGGTTGAGAGTTTATTTTACCTCCTTTTGTGACCACGATCAATAAACGTTGTTTGTTACACATATCTTTGTTAGCGAAAACTCAAATTTGTGTTAGGAACATGATTTAGGATTTTTTTTAACTATTTTTGTGAGCGTTAACAATATAAAGAGTTTTTTACCACTATTGTTGTTAGCGCAAACACAAACTTGTGTTATAAACATGGTTCGAGGTTTATTTTACCTCTTTTTGTGACCGCGAACAATAAACCTTTTTTGTTACAAATATCTTTGTTAGCGCAAACTCAAATTTGTGTTAGAAACATGGTTTAGGGTTTTTTTAAATATTTTTGTGAGGGTTAACAATATAAAGTGTTTGTTACCACTATTGTTGTTAGCGCAAACACAAACTTGTGTTATAAACATGGTTTCAGAGTTTATTTTACTTGCTTTTGTGACCGCGAACAATAAAGGTTGTTTGTTACAAATATCTTTGTTAGCACAAACTCAAATTTGTGTTGGAAACATTGTTTAGGGTATTTTTTACCTATTTTTGTGAGCGTTAACAATATTGTTGAAATTAGAAGTTTTATTTGGTATTTTTTAGGTCTGAATTTAGTACAAATAATAAAAAGAAAAAGACGGACAGCTTGCCTCCGCCTCCTCTCCCTTCCCACCATACTTGTCGTAGTCACTAACGGATAGAGAGGGTGGCTGAGCCATGGCTTTCCTAGCTTAAGCAGGCAGGGCTAAAGAGTGACTTATGTCACTCTGTACAAAAGGTTGTGTCCGGCAAGACTCGAACCTCCGACCGGCAGAACACGGCTTAGCTGTTAGCTCTAACCACACTGTAGTATGAGTCCGTTGGGATATATTAGGTTTGATTATTATTTATACAATGTTACGTGTATGAATTGAATTAACGGAATTACAAACGGACAAACATGGAACGAAGTATTATATAGTGCGAACATTATCTCGCACGAAACACATGAATTGGATATTTGTTTTGACGGCCGATATTTAATATTCAATCTCATCCGACGGCGTACATCAATGCCGTGATCGCAAAATTGTCACTTTTGGCGTTTATGGACGTGGTGTGACGTGGCGCCACGCGGAGGGATGACATTTGGTCGCTGGAATTTCGGCGAACATAAGGAAAAGTGAAAAGTGGACACGCGTCCACTTAATGGCGTCGCCGTACATGGGCCGTAAAAAAAGTACATCGGCCATAGTACTTTTGTGTACCCTACAGTGATCTGATTGGTTCGTACTTCAATAGATAGGGGTTGTGAGAGGGATTTAGGACTTAGAGAATATTAGTAGATAGGAACCTCTCTCCCTTTGAGAGTTTGTATAAACTTAGCATTTTTGCCGACTTATAACTTTTCAGTATGTTGGCTGTTTTCACTGATTCTTTTTGCTACAGACTCAGGGGAGTCCAGGCTGCACAATGAGGCAGTCAAATTGTCAGTGTGACTTTTTGGGCAGCAGTGGTTGTGGCTTGAAGTGGGTTAGTTAAATACTATCTAGAGGCTTCTTGTATACTGTAGTCCAATGGAGGACACAAAATTGCAGGTTATGGGCCCACCCTCTAGGGTGCGCACCTTCAATTGATCAGGGTTTATCTATTGGGAAGCCATGATGATGGGAGCTTTGTGTGAAAAATGATACTGGGGTATCGTCAGTGGACAAGTGAAACGTCCACCTTCGGGTACTCTACCACAATTTGGAGGAGTATGGTTTCCTGTAGCAATGGCTGCCTCAGCGAAGGAGGCAGATGATAGAGACAACAGTGTGTCAGAAAAGGGAAAAGGGAAGGAGACACCCCTCACTCCTATTACCATTGTACTAGGAGGGGCGAGTGTGAAGACCACGAAAACGATACTCAAATGTGGGAGGATGTAAACATGGCTGCCAAGAACTACATTCTCAAGCACCTCACTCAAGCTTTGGCCACTCCTCATCTTCACATTTACAAGGCTGAGGAGTTATGGGTGAGATTGGTGAAGATTTATAGAGCTTGAACCATTCATGAGCTCCAGTTGGCTGAGCAAAAGCTAGTGAGTTACACTTACAAAGGAGGAAAGATGTTAGATTACTGTAATGAACTTTCTTGTTTGTGTATAGAGATGGAAAGTGCCGGATGGACAGCTAAAATGAAAATGAAAGTTAACACTCTTATCATGAAGTTACCAGATGAGTTCGAGAACATAGTGTATCAAGTACAAGAAATGCTTGATAGTTCATGGAAATGGAACACAATGGTCAGGATGATACTTGTGCAGGAAAACACAATGGAGATTAGGAGAGGAGGAAAGAGCATTCAAGCTCTAGCAGCATGAAGGGACCGATGGGGGAAGGACCCGAAGAAACCGTACAAAGGGGAAAGAGATCAGCCTGGAGGACCGAGGCCCCCAAAGGGTCTTTGTCATTTTTGCAAAAAGCCAGGACACTTCATCCCAAATTGTGTCAAGCTGTCGGAGCTGAGGCTCTAAGAGAACCGTGGAGGGGGTTCTTCCAGAGGAAAGAAAAAGACACTTGTTGTTACAAAGGTGACAGGAGAAACCGAGGATGAGTCCTCTGAGGAGGATGGGGAGCTTCTTCTTGACGAGAGTCTTGAGGAGAAGGAGATCCCTCTGAGACAGAAGTGTGCCCTTGGAGCAATTCGGGAAGCTCCACAGGAAGGATGGATTATCTACTCAGGTGCATCCATGCATATGTGTCGCGATAAAGAACTCTTCACTTAGTTAAGGAAAATCCCTACTGTAGAGATAGACTATGGGGATGGGAGAGTAGTTACAACAGATCTAGTGGGATCAGTAGATCTGAAAGTCTTAGTGGAGGGTAAGACTTCTATACTTACATTCTCAGATACACTCTACATTCCTCAGCCAAGTAAAAATCTTGTCTCTTCGTCTGTGTTAGATGACAAAGAATTTGATACCTTCACTCGAAAGGGAGTCTTTACAGCTAACTATGGGGATGGAGTTTACTTCACGGCATATAAGGGTAGCCAAGGAATGTTTAGGCTTAACCTGAGTAATGAAAAGAAGAATTCTTACTATGTTGGTGTTCCTAAGTTGATGATTTGGCATAAGCGGTTGGTGTATATGCATTTTGATAGGTTGAGGGAAATGAAAAAGCTTGGGGTAGTAGAAGGCATTCAGTTTGGGGATAATGAAATGATGGATGATTGTAGTGGTTGTGCTTAAGGTAAGGCTCATAGATTTCCCTTTCCCAAAGCCGCCACATATAGAGGTGAGAAAGTGTTAGATTTGGTCCATACAGATATTTGGGGTCCTACAAAAGTACCATCGGTTGGAGGAAAAAGGTTTATCATGAGAATAATCGATGACTGGTCTAGGTATTCTAGAGTCTAATTTCTGAAAATAAAGTCTGAAGCATCAACTTACTTCAAAGATTATAAAGCATAGAATGAGAAGTTGCATGAAACCTCTATTAGGAGGATAAGGAGTGATAATGGGGGGGAATATACCTCTAACCAGTTTGAGGAATATCTGAGAGATAATGGAGTACAACACCAAAAAACTGTGCCATATAACTCGGAACAAAATGGGGTAGCTGAGAGGTTCAATCAAACACTAAAAGATGGTGTACGCAGTATGTTGGCCGACAAAAAAATAGGAAAGAGATTTTGGGCAGAAACAATGAATTGTGCCAACTACATTAAGAATAGAGTCCTTAACTCAGCTGTAAAGGGAGTAACACCTTATGAGAGATGGGTTGGAAGGAAACCAGATATCTCACACCTTCAAGTATTCGGTAGCCAAGTTTACAGTCTTCACACAGATAGGAAAAACTGGAAACTAGATGCTAAAGGAAAACCTGGATACTTTGTGGGATATGATGAGGATGTTAAGGAATATAGAGTCTATGACTTAGCTAAGAAAGATATCATTCTGGTCAAACACTTAGTTTTCATGGATGAATGGAAGTCATTTGACCCCTTAAAATATACAAAGAATAATCAGATTTGAGTCCGAAAGTGAGGAGAACTCGGTCGTTCCCGAAAGGGACATGAGTGAAACCGTGATTGCATATTCAGGGGAGATCCAAGATACAAGAGACTCATCGGAAACATCACATACTCCTATGGACTTCGAGGAGATAGAAAAAGCGGGACAAGAACCGGCTTCCATGGACAGGGGAGCCGATGAGACAGTAAGAAGAAATCCAAGACTTCCATCTATTCCTGCTTTGAAGTTTGAAGGAGGAAGGAGGAGCAGCAAACGGATACAAGAAAAACAAGCTACTCATAAGGTAACTAAGGTATCTCACCCAGATGAGCCTCAGTCTTACTCGGAGGCAATGAATAGTCCAAAGAAAGAAAGATGGATTAGAGCCATAAATGATGAAATGGCTTCTATCATGGAAGCAAATACTTGGGAACTAGCAGATTGCCCTCCAGACATAAAATCTATTAGGTGTAAATGGGTATTTAAACTAAATCTGAACCTAGATAACACCATTGAGAGATATAAGGCTCGATTGGTAGCGAAGGGGTTCACCCAAAAGAAGGGAATTGACTATGAGGAGACCTTTGCTCCAGTTGTTCAGTTCCCCTCAGTAAGGATTCTCCTCAGTCTCGCAGCAGCGGAAGACATGGAATTTCACCAGATGGACATTAAGACTGTTTTTCTTAATGGTGAGTTAGAGGAGGAAATTTTTATGAGACAACCCGAGGGGTTCGTGGAAGAAGGAGAAGAGAGCAAAGTTTGCAGATTCATAAAGTCCTTATATGGACTGAAGCACGCTCCCCGACAGTGGAATATGAAACTAGATGAGTTTATTACAGGTCTAGGATATATCCGTATCAGCTTTGACTATTCTATCTATATGTTTGAAGATGAGAATTGTGTAATTTTTATTGCAATTTATGTGGATGATTTGCTTGTGTTGAGTAAATCTTTGAAAAAAAACGATAAGTTAAAGAAAAATCTTGGAAGCAAATTTGATATGAAGGATTTAGGGGAGGCAAGATATATTTTGTGGATTCAGATGGAGAGAGATAGGGGGAAAAAGATTCTCAGATTCACTCACAATGAAGCAATAGGTAATATGCTTGAGAAATTCCAGATGGAAAATGCTAACAGTTGTACCACTCCCATGGACTTGAAAAAAATAAGTTATGGGAGTGTAGTAGGAGGAGTGATGATCTTAGATGATCAGATGAGTCTTGAAGAATTTATGAGAATTTATAAAGTCTATCCCTTATAAACAGGTCGTGGAAAGTTTAATCTATTTTTTGAATTGTACCAGGCTGGACATAGCGGCAGCAGTTGGAGTACTCAGTAGAAGTCTTAATGATCCTAGAAAGAGAGACTGAGAGGCAGACAAGAGAGTCATGAGATATCTGGTAGGAACCAGAGAGTTATAGTTGCATTTGGGAAGGGAGCACACTAATATCACCACTTGGAGTGATGCCAGTTATGGGGATGCACCTATGAGAAGATGCACTTCTGGGTATGTGTTGTATGTTGGAGAAGATGCATGTTGTTGGAACATTAAGCAACAAAAGATGGTTGCTCAGTCCACTATAGAGGCTGAGTACATGGCCTCTTGTTCTGCTGTGAAAGAGTTGATGTGGGTCAAGTCCTTGCTGCAAGAACTGGGGTATATGAAGGAGGGAGTGCATGAAGTGTTTTGTGATAATCAAGCTGCCATTGCAATTGCAGCTAATCCAAAACATCATTTTAA
Source organism: Zygnema cylindricum (assembly GCA_037447655.1). Taxonomy (NCBI): domain Eukaryota; kingdom Viridiplantae; phylum Streptophyta; class Zygnematophyceae; order Zygnematales; family Zygnemataceae; genus Zygnema; species Zygnema cylindricum. The sequence continues at coordinate 251,149 of JBBHKE010001246.1, read as the reverse complement.
GGTTAAACATATGGACATAAGATTAAGTTTTGTAAGAGAAAAAGTTGAGAATAAAATCGTGAATCTTGTATATAGATCTGCTGAGGAAATGGTAGCTGATATGATGACAAAACCAGTGCCTTCTCCCAAGCGTAAATATTGCAGGGAAAAGTGTGGATTAAAACTGAAATTTAAATTAGACTAGAAAATAATGGGAGTGTTGAAATTAGTAGTTTTATTTGGTATTTTCTAGGTCTGAATTTAGTACAAATAAGAAAAAGAAAAAGACGAACAGCCTGCCTCCGCCTCCTCTCCCTTCCAACCATACTTGTCGTAGTCACTTAGGGATAGAGAGGGTGGTTGAGACATGGCTCTCCTAGCTTAAGCAGGCAGGGCTAAAGAGTGACTTATGTCACTCTCAACAAAAGGTTCAGTCCGGCAAGACTCGAACCTCCGACCGGCAGAGCACGGCTTAGCTGTTAGCTCTAACCAGCCTGTCGTAGGAGTCCGTTGAGATACATTAGGTTTGATTATTATTTATACAATGTTACGTGTATGAATTTAATTAACGAAATTACAAACGGACGAACATGTAACCAAGTATTATACAATGCGAACATTATCTCGCACGAAAACAAATGAATCGGACATTAGTTTTGACGGGGGACATTTAATATTAAATCTAATCCAACGGCGTACATCAATGCCGCGATCGCGGAATGGTCACTTTTGGCGTTTATGGACGTGGTGTGACGTGGCGCCACGCGGAGGGATGACATTTGGTCGCAGGAATTCCCGCGAACATAAGGACAAGTGAAAAGTGGACACGCGTCCACTTAATGACGTCGCCGTACATGGGCCGTACAGAAAGTACATCGGCCATAGTACTTTTCTGTACCCTACAATGATCTAATTGGTTCGTACTTCAATAGATAGGGGTTGTGAGAGGGATTTAGGACTTAGAGAATATTGGTAGATAGGAACCTCTCTCCCTTTGAGAGTTTGTATAAACTTGGCATTTTTGCCGACTCATAACTTATCGGCTAATTGGCCGTTTTCAGTGATTCTTGTTGCTACGGACTCAGGGGAGTCCAGGCTGCACAGAGGTGAAGTCAAATTGTCAGTGTGGCTTTTTGAACAGCAATGGTTGTGGCTTGAAGTGGGTTAGTTAAATACTATCTAGAGGCTTGCTGTATTCTGTAGACCAATGGAGGACACAGAATTGCAAATATAAAGTGTTTGTTATAACTATTGTTGTTAGTGTTAACAAAAACTTGGGTTATAAACATGGTTGGTAGTTTATTCTACCTCTTTTGTTGATATTTGAGTATTTTCTAGGTCTGTATTAGGATAGAAAAAGAGCTGAGGCGGTCTGCCTCTAACTCCCCTATCCAAGCCCCCACACTTGTTGTAGTCACTGAATGCTGGATAGGGAGCTAGAGCCATGGCTGCCTAGGCTCTCTAGAGAAGACAGTGGGTTAATTAGGTAGACTTACCAAAAGTTAGTTGACGGACCCAGGAATTGATCCTGGTACATGCTGTCCGTCAATCCGCATTCGCCGTTAGCTCTAGCCGTTAAGTCTAGGACAGATATTACGAGATATAGGGTTTGATAAATATATAAATCTTTATATGTAGATAAATCCGTTTAACGGCTAATAGATACTTTGTACATAGATACAATTTGATTTAGTACGAAGTACGGTATGTGGACAGAACGGATACCGTGCATTTGTTTCGATAGCGAAACAAATACCGCGCATTTGTTTCGATAGCGAAACGAATACCGCGCGTCGAATTTCAGCGGCTAGGATTATAGCCGGTTTTGATCGGACGGCCGTGATATGCGCCGCGATCACGGAAATGTACTTTTGGCGTTTTACGGTCTTTGCCACGTTAGATGACACGTGGCGTAATAACATTGGATTACGCGAATTCCAGAGATTACAGGAACTAATCCTGATTTGACACGTGTCGACATTTTGGCAATGTCGTACAATGGCCGTACAGAAAGTACACCGGCACCTGTACTTTTCTGTACGATACAGTAATTTGATTGGTGCCGTACTTCAGTAGATAGAGTTTTAGAGAGGGAATAAGACTTAGAAAATTTTGGGTAGGCAGCTGCCTCTCCCAGAGAGCACTCTGTATAAATGGCAAACTTTGGCCAGCCATATCTATCAATTTACTTGACCATTTTCAGTGATTCTTTTTGCTGCGGACTTAAGAGAGTCCATGCTATTTAGGGGTGTAGTCGGTCAGACTTTTTATCTGCCAGGGTGGCTGCATTTGTAAGGGAAAGTCAAAGTGGGTGAATGTGTCCAAATCTCATATTCTAACTTTGCATTCTGTGGTGGAACTAACCACACAGAAAGTGTTATTTCACAGGGGTGAATCTATATTGGGATTGTGACTGTCAAGGGGTCAGTCATTTGGATTTATATTAACTTGGAGTCGGCACTATCTAGATTAGCTTCTTTTGGATGTGCATACTCTGAGGGCCAATGGAGGTCTCACAGTTTGAGGTTATGGGCCCACCATCTAGGGTGCCTATGTTCGATGGAACAGACTTCACCTATTCGGAGTTTACAATGGCGGGATTGCTTTTTGAGAAACACTTATGGGGAATTGTTTCGGGACAAGTGAGATGTCCGCCACCTAGCTTTGGAGGAGCTTACTATGGAGATTCATTTGAGGCTGCCCAGAATATCAACCGGAGCTCAGATGCAACGGAAGGTGAAATGAAAATTCTTTCCGTGGATAGGGAAATAGGGGAGAAGGAAAAAGGGACACCTATGGTGAGGGGAGCTAGGCTCTCAGCTATGGTACCACATGTAGGGATTAAAACTGAAGAAAATGACACAAAAATATGGGAATACAAAAACACTATAGCAAAACATCTCATACTTAGATATGTGTCTAAGTCGATAGCTATCACTCTTTTAAGTCTAACCAAAGCTTCAAAGATATGGGAAGCATTAATTCAGATTTATAAGAGTGAGACTATTCAGAGGCAGCAATTAGTAAAACAAGAAATAGATGCCTACGTTTATAAAGGTGGTAGCATGATAGAGTTTTGCAATGATATTGCTGCGTTATACATTGAGCTTACTAGTGCAGGATATGTAGAATCTGAGGAGAGTAAGATTAATACACTACTTATGAAACTCCCAGATAAGTACGAAAACATCATTTGTCGTATGCAGGCAATGGATGGCTCCTCATGGACTTGGAGCTTTACCATGGGGATAATTCTTGTGAAGAAAGCACTTTGGAGCTTCGTAGGGGAAAGGACATGGTCAATGCATTTTCCGCTGGTGGTGATTGGCGGAAGCGTGATGAGAGGAACGGCGGTGACGAGCGGAAGCGTGATGAGAGGAACGGTGGTGACGAGCGGAAGCGTGATGAGAGAAAGAAAGACAAAGGTAAACCTTATCGGAACTTTGGTGGAAAGAGAGGGAGAGGAAAAGAAAGGGGAGCTTTGAAAAATGGGGCTTGCTTCTTTTGTAAGGAACCGGGTCATTATATGGAGGAATGCCCTTGTTTGGAAAAACTTAGAAGTTGGAATGTGGATGAGGAGGAAGAAGGGGAAGAGGAGAAAGAGGATGAAGATATTTTAAAGCTTCTCCGGATTAGTAGTATGGGGAAGAAAGAAAAGCACATAGTAATTGCACGAAGGCAACAGTGTGCTTTTGGAGGTATAAGGGAAGTAAAGAGAGAGGAGGTAGTTGAGGATGTCGAGGAGTGTAGAGTGTATGACTTAGAAATGAGAAAGTCAGTTCTAGGATCCATAAGTGAAAACGGGAAAGATAAAATTAATCAGGATAATGTAATAGATAATAGGGAACCAGAAAACTGGTCGGAAAGGGAGACTTCAGAAGTGAAACTCGAAGAGGTTTCAAAGGATAGGGGAGAAAAGAAATATTTATTGGGAATTAAATTAGAAAGTAATAGTGGAAAGAATTCCATGGGAGAGAGTGAGGGAAGTTCAGAAAATGGGGTAATTATCATGGATAAAAATATGAGTACGAAAGATGTAGATCTTATGAGGAACTTAGTGGGGACTAATGTTTTTTGGGAATATTTGGGGGTGGATGGATTTGACATCACTACTTGGTGTGACGTCACTTGTGAAGATGTACCTGTAAAAGCGTTAGCATCTCGGTGTATGTTGCAGATTGGAAATGGGGCTGTTTGTTTGGATCGCAAGAGGGAAATCGGTTTGTGTGTGGATGAAAGAGTGATGAAGTGGATAAAATCTTTGCTCGGATTTATGGAAAAAGGGATGTTAAATAAAATGTGTGATGCAATTATCATTTCAGTTCATTTAATGCATTATGTTAAATACTTAAGTTTTATCAAAAGAAAAGGAAAAAGGAAAAAGAAAAAAAAAAAAAAAAGGGAGGGGGTGTTTGTTTACTTGTTTGTGGAAGTTGAAAGAAAATAGACTAGAAAATAAGGGGAGTGTTGATATTTGAGTATTTTCTAGGTCTGTATTAGGATAGAAAAAGAGCTGAGACGGTCTGCCTCTAACTCCCCTATCCAAGCCCCCACACTTGTTGTAGTCACTGAATGCTGGATAGGGAGCTAGAGCCATGGCTGCCTAGGCTCTCTAGAGAAGACAAGGGGTGAATTAGGTAGACTTACCAAAAGTTAGTTGACGGACCCAGGAATTGATCCTGGTACATGCCGTCCGTCAATCCGCATTAGCCGTTAGCTATAGCCGTTAAGTATAGGACAGATATTAAGAGATATAGGGTTTGATAAATATATAAATCTTTATATGTAGATAAATCCGTTTAACGGCTAATAGATACTTTGTACATAGATACAATTTGATTTAGTACGAAGTACGGTATGTGGACAGAACGGATACCACGCATTTGTTTCGATAGCGAAACAAATACCGCGCATTTGTTTCGATAGCGAAACGAATACCACGCGTCGAATTTCAGCGGCTAGGATTATAGCCGGTTTTGATCGGACGGTCGTGATAGGCGCCACGATCACGGAAATGTACTTTTGGCGTTTTACGGTCTTTGCCACGTTAGATGACACGTGGCGTAATAACATTGGATTACGCGAATTCCAGAGATTACAGGAACTAATCCTGATTTGACACGTGTCGACATTTTGGCAATGTCGTACAATGGCCGTACAGAAAGTACACCGGCACCTGTACTTTTCTGTACGATACAGTAATTTGATTGGTGCCGTACTTCAGTAGATAGAGTTTTAGAGAGGGAATAAGACTTAGAAAATTTTGGGTAGGCAGCTGCCTCTCCCAGAGAGCACTCTGTATAAATGGCAAACTTTGGCCAGCCATATCTATCAATTTACTTGACCATTTTCAGTGATTCTTTTTTGCTGCGGACTCAAGGGAGTCCTAGCTACACAGGGGTGTAGTCAGTCAGAGTTTTTGTCTGCCAGGGTGGCTGCATTTGTAGGGGAAAGTCAAAGTGGGTGAATGTGTCCAAATCTCATATTCTAACTTTGCATTCTGTGGTGGAACTGACCACACAGAAAGTGTTATTTCACAGGGGTGAATCTATATTGGGATTGTGACTGTCAAGGGGTCAGTCATTTGGGTTTATATTAACTTGGAGTCGGCACTATCTAGAATAGCTTCTTTTGGATCTGCATACTCTGAGGGCCAATGGAGGTCTCAAAGTTTCATCTTTTTGTGACGACGAAAAATCTTTGTTAGCGCAAACTCAAATTTGTGTTAGAAACATGGTTTAGGGGTTTTTTAAACTATTTTAATATCGTTAACATTATAAAGAGTTTGTTACCACTATTGTTGTTAGTGCAAACACAAACTTGTGTTATAAACATGGTTGAGAGTTTATTTCACCTCTTTTTGTGACTGCGAACAATAAACGTTGTTTGTTACAAATATGTTTGTTAGCGCAAACTCAAATTTGTGTTAGAACATTGTTAAGGGTTTTTTTTTAGTTATTTTTGTGAGCGTTAACAATATAAAGTGTTTGTTACAACTATTGTTGTTAGCGCTAACAAAAATTTGGGTTTTAAATATGGTTGGTAGTTTATTCTACCTCATTTTGTGACCGCGAACAATAAACGTTATTTGTTACAAAAATCTTTGTTAATGCAAACTCAAATCTATGTAAGAAACAATGTTTAGGGGTTTTTAAAAACATTTTTATGAGCGTTAAAATTATAAAGCGTTTGTTACCACTATTGTTGTTAACGCAAACACAAACTTGGGTTATAAACATGGTTGGTAGTTTATTTTACCTCTTTATGTGACCGAGAACAATAAATGTTATTTGTTACAAATATCTTTGTTAGCACAAACTCAAATTTGTGTTAGAAACATGGTTTAGGATTTTTTCTAACTATTTTTATAAGCGTTAACAATATAAAGAGTTTGTTACCACTATTATTGTTAGTGCAAACACAAATTTGTGTTATGAACATGGTTCAAAGTATATTTTACCTTTTTTTGTGACCGAGAACAATAAACCTTGTTTGTTACAAATATCTTTGTTACTGCAAACTCAAATTGGTTCTAGAAACATGGTTTAGGGGTCTTTTAAACTATTTTATGAGCGTTAACAATATAAAGTGTTTGTTACAACTATTGTTGTTAGCGCAAACACAAACTTATGTTATAAACATGGTTCAAAGTTTATTTTCCCTCTTTTTGTGACCTGCGAACAAAAAACGTTGTTTGTTACAAATATCTTTGTTAGCGCAAACTCAAATTTGTGTTGAAACATGGTTTAGGGGTTTTTTCATTATTTTTGTGAGCGTTAACAATATAAAGTGTTTGTAACCACTATTGTTGTAAGCAAAAACACGAACTTGTGTTATAAACATTAAACAGGGTATAGTTTACCTCTTTTTGTGACCATGAACAATAAACATTGATTGTAACAAATATCTTTGTTAGCACAAACTCAAATTTGTGTTAGAAACATTTTTTAGGGTTTTTTTTACCTATTTTTCCGAGGGTTAACAATCTAAAGTGTTTGTTACAACTATTGTTGTTAGCGCTAACACAAACTTGTGTTATAAACATGGTTCACAGTTTAATTTCCTAGTTTTTGTGACCGCGAACAATAAACATTGTTTGTTACAAAAATCTTTGTTAATGCAAACTCAAATATGTGTTAGAAACATTGTTTAGGGGTTTTTTTAAACATTTTTATGGGCGTTAACAGTATAAAGTGTTTGTTACCACTACTATAATTAGCGCAAACACAAACTTTTGTTATAAACATGGTTGGTAGTTTATTCTACCTCTTTTTGTGACCGCTAACAATAAACGTTGTTTGATACAAAAACCTTTGTTAGCGCAAACTCAAATTTGTGTTAGAAACATGGTTTAGGGTTTTTTTAAACTATTTTATGAGCGTTAACAATAGAGAGTGTTTGTTAAAACTATTGTTGTTAGCGCTAACTAAAACTCGGGTTATAAACATGGTTGGTAGTTTTTTCTACCTCTTTTTGTGACGGGGAACAATAAACATTGTTTGTTATAAAAATCTTTGTTAGCACAAACTCAAATTTGTGTTAGAAACATTGTTTAGGGGTTTTTTTAACTATTTTTATGACCATTAACAATATAAAGTGTTTGTTACCACTATTGTTATTAGCAAACACAAACTTGTGTTATAAATATGGTTCAGAGTTTAGTTTACCTTTTTTTGTGACCGAGAACAATAAACGTTGTTTGTTACAAATATCTTTGTTAGCGCAAACTCAAATTTGTGTTAGAAACATGGTTTAGGGTTTTTTTTAACTATTTTGTTGAGAGTAAACAATATAAAGTGTTTGCTACCACAATTGTTGTTAGCGCAAACAAAAATTTGTGTTATAAACATGGTTCAGAGTTTATTTTACCTATTTTTGTGACCATGAACAGTAAAAGTTGTTTTATACAAATATCTTTATTAGCACAAACTCAAATTTGTGTTAGAAACATGGTTTAGGGTATTTTTTACCTATTTTTGTGAGCGTTAACAATATAAAGTGTTTATTAACACTATTGTTGTTAGCGCTAACAAAAACTTGGGTTACAAACATGGTTGGTAGTTTATTCTACCTCTTTTTGTGACCGCGAACAATTAACGTTGTTTGTTACAAAAATTGTTGTTAGGGCAACCTCAAATTTGTGTTAAAAACATGGTTAAGGGGTATTTTAAACTATTTTTATGAGTGTTAACAATATTAAGTCTTTGTTACCACTATTGTTGTAAGCGCAAACACAAACTTGTGTTATAAATATGGTTTGGAGTTTATTTTACCCTTTTTTGTGACCGCGAACAATAAACGTTGTTTTTTACAAATATGTTTGTTAGCGCAAACTCAAATTTGTGTTAGAAACATGGTTTAGGGTTTTTTTTAACTATTTTTGTGAGCGTTAACAATATAAAGTGTTTGTTACCACTATTGTTGTTAGAGCATTTACAAACATGTGTTATAAACATGGATTGGAGTTTATTTTACCTCTTTTTGTGACCGCGATCAATAAACGTTGTTTGTTACAAATATGTTTGTTAGCCCAAACTCAATTTTGTGTTAGAAACATGGTTTATGGTTTTTTTAACTATTTTTGTGAGCGTTAAATTTATAAAGTGTTTGTTACCACTATTGTTGTTAGCACAAACACAAACTTGTGTTATAAACATGGTTCGGAGTATATTCTTCCTCTTTTTGTGACTGTGAACAATAAATGTTGTTTGTTACAAATATCTTTGAATGCACAAACTCAATTTTGTGTTAAAAATATGGTTTAGGGTTTTTTTTAACTATTTTTGTGAGCGTTAACAATATAAAGTGTTTGTTACCACTATTGTTGTTAGCACAAACAAAAATTGTGTTATAAATATTGTTCAGTGTTTATTTTACCTCTTTTTGTGACCCCGAACAATAAACATTGTTTGTTATAAATATATTTGTTAGCGCAAAACTCAATTCTGTGTAAGAAACATGGTTTAGGGTTTTTTTTAATAATTTTTGTGAGCATTAACAATGAAAAGTGTTTGTTACGACATTGTTGTTAGCGCAAACACAAACTTGTGTTATAAACATGGTTCAGAGTTTATTTTACCTCTTTTTGTGACCACGAACAAAAAACGTTGTTTGTTACAAATATCTTTGTTAGCGCAAACTCAATTTTTTGTTAGAAACATGGTTTAGGGTTTTTTTTAACTATTTTTGTGAGCGTTAACAATGTAAAGTGTTTGTTACCACTATTGTTGTAAGCGGAAACAAAAACTTGGGTTCTAAACATGGTTGGTAGTTTATTCTACCTCTTTTTTTGACCGCGAACAATAAACGTTGTTTGTTACAAAAATCTTTGTTAGCGCAAACTCAAATTTGTGTTAGAAACATAGTTTAGTGGTATTTTAAACTATTTTTATGAGTGTTAACAATATAAAGTGTTTGTTACCACTATTGTTGTTAGCGCAAACACAAACTTGTGCTATAAATATGGTTTGGAGTTTATTTTACCTCTTTTTGTGACCGAAACAATAAACGTTGTTTGTTACAAATATCTTTGTTAACGCAAACTCAAATTTGTATAAGAAACATGAATTAGGGTTTTTTTGATTATTTTTGTGAGCGTTAACAGTATAAAGTGTTTGTTACCACTATTGTTGTTAGCGCAAACACAAACTTGGGTTATAAACATGGTTGGAAGTTTTTTTTACCCCTTTTTGTGACCACGAACAATAAACGTTGTTTGTTACAAATATATTTGTTAGCGCAAACTCAAAATTGTGTTAGGAATATGGTATAGGGTTTTTTTTAACTATTTTTGTGAGCCTTGACAATATAAAGAGTTTCTTACCACTATTGTTGTTAGCGCAAACACAAAATTGTGTTATAAACACGGTTTGGAGTTTATTTTACCTCTTTTGTTGACCGCAAAAAATAAACATTGTTTGTTGCAAATATATTTGTTAGCAAAAAACTCAATTTTGTGTTAGAAACATGGTTTAGGGTTTTTTTTAATAATTTTTGTGAGCATTAACAATAAAAAGTGTTTGTTACAACTATTGTTGTTAGCGCAAACACAAACTTGTGTTATAAACATGGTTTGGAGATTATTTTACCTATTTTGGTGACCGCGAACAATAGACATTGTTTGTTACAAATATCTTTGTTAGCGCAAACTCAAAATTGTGTTAGAAACATGGTTTTGGGTTTTTTTTAACTATTTTTGTGAGTGTTAACAATATAAAGTGTTTGTTATTATTATTGTTGTTAGTGCAAACACAAACTTGTGTTATAAACATTGTTCGGAGTTTATTCTACCTCTTTTTGTGACCGCGAACAAAAAACGTTGTTTGTTACAAATATCTTTGTTAGCCCAAAGACAATTTTTTGTTAAAAACATGGTTTAGGGTTTTTTTTAACTATTTTTATGAGCGTTAACAATATAAAGTGTTTGTTACCACTATTGTTGTTAGCGCAAACAAAAACTTGGGTTATAAACAAGGTTGGTAGTTTATTCTTCCTCTTTTTGTGACCGCGAACAATATACGTTGTTTGTTACAAAAATCATTGTTAGCGCAAACTCAAATTTGTGTTAGAAACATAGTTTAGGGGTATATTAAACTATTTTTATGAGTGTTAACAATATAAAGATTTTGTTACGACTATTAATGTTAGCCCAAACACAAACTTGTGTTATAAACATGGTTCGGAGTATATTCTTCCTCTTTTTGTGACTGTGAACAATAAATGTTGTTTGTTACAAATATCTTTGTATGCACAAACTCAATTTTGTGTTAGAAATATGGTTTAGGGTTTTTTTTTACTATTTTTGTGAGTGTTAACAATATAAAGTGTTTGTTACCACTATTGTTGTTAGCGTAAACACAAAATTGTGTTATAAATGTGCTTCAGTGTTGATTTTACCTCTTTTTGTGACCACGAACAATAAACATTGTTTGTTATAAAATCTTTGTATGCACAAACTCAATTCTGTGTAAGAAACACGGTTTAGGGTTTTTTTTAATAATTTTTGGAGCATTAACAATAAAAAGTGTTTGTTAGAACTATTGTTGTTAGCGCAAACACAAACTTGTGTTATAAACATGGTTCGAAGTATATTTCACCTCTTTTTGTGACCGTGAACAATAAACGTTGTTTGTAACAAATATCTTTGTTAGCGCAAACTCAAATTTGTATAAAAACATGAATTAGGGTTTTTTTTAACTATTTTTGTGAGCCTTGACAATATAAAGAGTTTGTTACCACTATTGTTGTTAGCGCAAACACAAAATTGTGTTATAAACACGGTTTGGAGTTTATTTTACCCCTTTTTGTGACTGCGAACAATAAACATTGGTTGTTACAAAATATATTTGTTAGCGCAAAACTCAATTTTGTGTTAGAAACAAGGTTTAGGGTTTTTTTTAATAATTTTTATGAGCATTAACAATAAAAAGTGTTTGTTACAACTATTGTTGTTAGCGCAAACACAAACTTGTGTTATAAACATGGTTCGGAGATTATTTTAGCTATTTTGGTGACCGCGAACAATAAATGTTGATTGTTACAAATATGTTTGTTAGCGCAAACTCAAATTTGTGTTAGAAACATGGTTTAGGGTTTTTTTTAACTATTTTTGTGAGCATTAACAATATAAAGTGTTTGTTACCACTATTGTTGTTAGCGCAAACACAAACTTGTGTTATAAACATGCTTCGGAGTTTATTTTACCTCTTTTTGTGACCGTGAACAATAAACATTGTTTGTTACACATATCTTTGTTAGCGCAATTTCAAATTTGTATTAGAAACATGGTTTAGGGTTTTATTTAAAATATTTTTGTGAGCGTTAACAATATAAAGTGCTTGTTACCACTATTGTTGTTAGCAGAAACAAAAACTTGTGTTATAAACTTGGTTCGAAGTTTATTTTACATCTTTTTGTGACCACGAACAATAAACTTTTTTGTTACAAATATCTTTGTTAGCGCAAACTCAAATTTGTGTTAGAAACATGGTTTAGGGGTTTTTTTAACTATTTTTGTGAGCGTTAACAATATACAGATTTAGTTACCACTAATGTTGTTAGCGCAAACACAAACTTGTGTAAAAAGACATGGGTCGGAGTTAATTTAATCTCTTTTTGTAATCGCAAACAATAAACGTTGTTTGTTACAAATATCTTTGTTAGCGCAAACTCAAATTTGTGTTAGAAACATGGTTTAGGGTTTATTTTAACTATTTTTGTGAGCGTTAACAATATAAAGTGTTTGTTACCACAATTGTTGTTAGCGCAAACACAAACTTGTGTTATAAACATGGTTTGGAGTTATTTTACCTCTTTTTGTGACCGCGAACAATAAACGTTGTTTGTTAAAAAAATCTTTGTAAGCGCAAACTCAAATTGTTTTAGAAACATGGTTTAGGGTTTTTTTTAACATTTTTGTGAGGGTTAACAATATAAAGTATTTGATAGCAATATTGTTTTTAGTGCAAACACAAACTTGTGTTATAAACATGGTTCGGAGTTAATTTTACCTCTTTTTGTGACCGCGAACAATAAACGTTGTTTGTTACAAATATCTTTGTTAGCGGAAACTCAAATTTGTGTTAGAAACATGGTTAAAGGTTAATTTTTAACTATTTTTGTGAGAGTTAACAATATATTGTGTTTGTTACTACTATTGTTGTTAGCGCAAACGCAAACTTGTGTTATAAACATGGTTCGGAGTTCAATTTACCTCTTTTTGTAACCGCGAAAATTAATCATTGTTTGTTACAAATATCTTTGTTAGCGCAAACTCAAATTTGTTTTAGAAACATGGTTTAGGGTTTTTTTTAACTATTTTTGTGAGCGTTAACAATATAAAGTATTTGATAGCACTATTTTTGTTAACGCAAACACAAACTTGTGTTATCAACATGGTTCCAACTTTATTTTACCTCTTTTTGTGACCTCGAACATTAAACGTCGTTTTTGTTGTTCTACAACCACCGGTGCTGGTGGAGGAGCAGCAGTAGTAGTAGAAGTAGACATGATACTCTCTCAGAAGCTATCAAGAATCCTACCAAACAGCTGTTTACAAGTGCTCACCAAATCTTATACACGCATCGAAACTTCACAAAGCTCTATCAAAGTATATAGCAAACATAAACACTGACAACTCCCAAAGTTTCAGTACAATTGACCCGATAACACTCAAGATATAATACTCATAAGTTTCTCAAAAACTGTCTGCAGTTTTACTACTTGCAAGTCTGGATACATAATGTGTTCTGAGTCCTAAGTCTTATACTTGTGTTGTACCGGCGATACCAGTGTACTAGAGAGGTACGTCAAGCTACCAAGCTAATACTAATCTGTCGAGCTACCACTTAGCTACCACTAAGCTACCACTGAGCTAACCACTAAGTTGAGGTCCGTTGACTTGATTCATATCAATCGCAGCTGCGTTGTCCCGTACCAATCATATCTAAGATAACCGCAGCTACGTTGTCTTGTCTATGTCGCAGCTACAGTGCTGCGCTGCTGCGCTACTGTGTCTGCATAGCAGCTGCGCTGTTGCACTGCTGTGTCTACATAGCAACTGCGCTGCTCTCTCTGCATAGCAGTTGCGTTGTCCTCTACTGCACTCAAGTGATGACGCATATCCTTAAACTACAAATTACTATCTTTCTAACGTTCTACTAATTTGCTGAGGCTGAAAGCTTTCCAGAAACATTAGTTTGTTACAAATATCTTTGTAAGAGTAAACTCAAATTTGTGTTAGAAACATGGTTTAGGGTTTTTATTTACTATTTTTGTGAGCATTTACAATATAAAGAGATTTTTACCATTATTGTTGTTAGCGCAATCACAAACTTGTGTTATAAACATGGTTCAAGGTTTATTTTACCTCTTTTTGTGACCGCGAAGAATAAAACTTTTTTGTTACAAATATCTTTGTTTGTGCAAACACAAACCTGTGTTAAAAACATGGTTTGGAGTTTATTTTACCTCTTTTTGTGACTGTGAACAATTATCGTTGTTTGTAACAAATATCTTTGTTACCGCAAACTAAAATTTGTGTTTGAAACATAGTTTAGGGTTTTTTTATAATTTTTTTGTGAGCGTTAACTATATAAAGTGTTTGTTACCACTATTGTTGTTAGCGAAAACACAAACTTGTGTTATAAACATGGTTTGGAGTTTATTTTACCTCTTTTTGTGACCGCGAACATTAAACGTTGTTTGTTACAAATATCTTTGTTAGCGCAAACTCATATTTGTGTTAGAAACATGGTTTAGGATTTTTATTAACTATTTTTGTGAGCGTTAACAAAATAAAGTGTTTGTTACCATTATTGTTGTTAGCCCAAACACAAACTTATGTTATAAACATGGTTCCGAGTTTTTTTCACCTCTTTTTGTGACCGCAAACAAATGACCTTGTTTGTTACAAATATCTTTGTTAGCGCGAACTCAAATTTGTGTTAGAAACATGGTCAAGGGTTATCTTTAACTATTTTAGTGAGCGTTAACAATATAAAGTGTTTGTTACTACAATTGTTGTTAGTGCAAACACAAACCTGTGTTAAAAACATGGTTTAGAGTTTATTTTACCTCTTTTTGTGACAGTGAACAATTATCGTTGTTTGTAACAAATATCTTTGTTACCGCAACCTAAAATTTCTGTCAGAAACATGGTTTAGGGATTTATTTACATATTGTGAGTGTTAACAATATACAGTGTTTGTTACCACTATTGTTGTAAGCGCAAACACAAACTTGTGTTTTAAACATGGTTCAAAGTTTATTTTACCTCTTTTTGTGACCACGACCAAAAAACGTTGTTTATTACAAATATGTTTGTTAGCGCAAACTCAAATTTGTGTTAGAAACATGGTTTAGGGTTTTTTTTAACTATTTTTGTGAGCGTTAACAACAAAAAGTGTTTGTTACCACTATTGTTGTGAGCGCAAACACAAACTTGTGTAATAAACATGGTTCGGAATTTATTTTACCTCTTTTTGTGAGCGCGAACAATAATCGTTGTTTGATACAAATATCTTTGTTAGCGCAAACTCAAATTTGTGTTTAAAACATGGCTTAGGGTTTTTTGTAACTATTTTTGTGAGCGATAACAATATAATGTGTTTGTTACCACTATTGTTGTGAGCGCAAACACAAACTTGTTTAATATACATTGTTTGGAGTTTATTTTACCTCTTTTTGTGACCGCAAACAAAAAACGTTGTTTGTTACAAATAACATTGTTAGTTGCAAACTCAAATTTGTGTTAGAAACATGGTTTAGGGTTTTTTTTAGCTATTTTTGTGAGCATTAACAATATAAAGTGTTTGTTGCCACTATTGTTATTAGGGCAAACACAAACTTGTGTTATAAACATGGTTCGGAGTTTATTCTACCTCTTTTTGTGACCGGGAACAATAAACTTTTTTTGTTACAAATATCTTTGTTAGCGTAAAATCAAATTTGTGTTAGAAATATAGTTTAGGATTTTTTTCACTATTTTTGTGAGCGTTTACAATATAAAGTGTTTGTTGCCAATATTGTTGTTAGCCCAATTACAAACTTGTGTAATATACATGGTGGAAATTTATTTAACCACTTTTTGTGACCGCGAACAATAAACGTTGTTTGTAACAAATATTTTTTTAGCGCAAACTCAATTTTTTGTTAGAAACATGGTTTTGGTTTTTTTTTAACTACATTTGTGAGCGTTAACAATATATAGTGTTTGTTGTTGTTTTGGAAACCTTAAGTTCTCTCTATATCTTGCTGCTATGTTGCCATGCTGCGCTAAGTCTGACATCGCAGCTAGAAACCTTGAGCACTCTACACTTGTTGCTGTGCTGCTATGGTGCTCTGATCTGACATCGCACCTGCGCTGCTCTAATATCACAGCTGCGCTGATAGATCATAGCAGTCATAGCAGTCATAGCAGTCTTCACAAGAAAGGTGTTCTGAATATGAGTCAGTTTGTGTGAAGATAAATTGACGGGGACATGATTTAGTGAGTATGTAACTCGAAAGGGAGTGCACAGATTCGGTGCACTTTAGGCACACGTGTCGGTCCGTGAGAAAGTCAAGTTTGGTTGTTCTAGAAGTAAAGGTACAGTTACATTTGAGGACCAAATTTATACGTGGAGGTTCATCTTCGGTGATGAAAGAATACGTGGAAAGCGGACGAAGTCCGCCGTCATTTTTGGAAGAGAAGTATTGACTGTACCGTCATTTCAGCGGACGAACTTTAACCGCGTACTATTTCATTTCTAGCTGCTGTCTGATTGGTGGAAATAATTATGTGTATTCGACGGTGGGATTTTTGTTAATGAAGAGTAGTGTACCATTTGAACACGCTAGTTGTAGTACGGTGTGATCAACCGTAGGCTCACTTGTATATATAGGACTTAGATTACTTTTGGAAAAGTAGGATTGTTGTGTAGAAAAAACTGCGCAGCAGTTTTTGGTTATGTTTGAATTATAAGATCATTGTGATCTTTTGGCAGAACTTTGTGAAATTTTGCATGTGGGTTCTTTGGTGTATATTTTATATTGTGGCAAATTTGCAGACTTAGCGTGTGTCTGGTTTGTTTGGGGCTTCATTGTGAAGTTGGTTGTTTGTGGGATTTTGTGAGAGTTTCCTCTTTGCACAATTGATTATCATGGCAACTGCCGGTGCTTCTTCATCTTCTTCAGTGGCACCAGCTGCCTCAAATCAACATTTGTTACCACTATTTTTGTTAGCGCAAACACAAACTTGTGTTATAAACATGGTTCAGAGTTTATTTCACCTCTTTTTGTGACCGCGTACAATAAATGTTGATTGTTACAAATATGTTTGTTAGCGCAAACTCAATTTTGTGTTAGAAACATGGTTTAGGGTTTTTTTTAACTATTTTTGTGAGTGTTAACAATATAAAGTTTTTGTTACCACTATTGTTGTGAGCGCAAACAAAAACTTTTGTAAGATACATGGTTAGGTGTTTATTTTACCTCTTTTTGTTACCGTAAACAATAAACGTTGTTTATTACAAATAACATTGTTAGTGCAAACTCAAATTTGTGTTAGAAACATGTTTTAGGGTTTTTTTTAGCTATTTTTGTGAGCATTAACAATATAAAGTGTTTGTTGCCACTATTGTTATTAGCGTAAACACAAACTTGTGTTATAAATATGGTTTGACTATTATTTTACCTCTTTTTGTGACCGCGAACAATAAACGTTGTTTGTTACAAAAATGTTTGTTAGCGCAAACTCATATAATTGTTATAAACATGGTTTAGGGTTTTTTTTAACTATTTTTGTGAGTGTTTACAATATTATGTGTTTGTTACCACTATTGTTATTAGCGCAAACACAAACTTGTGATATAAATATGGTTCGGAGTTTATTTTATCTCTTTTTGTGACCGCGAACAATAAACCTTTTTTGTTACAAATATCTTTGTTAGCGTAAAATCAAATTTGTGTTAGGAACAAGGTTTAGAGTTTTTATAAACTATTTTTGTGAGCGTTAACAATATTAAGTGTTTGTTACCACCATTGTTGTTAGCGCAAACAAAAACTTGTGTTATACATATGGTTCAAAGTTTATTTTCCCTCTTTTTGTGACCGCGAACAATAAACGTTGTTTGTTACAAACATGTTTGTTAGCGCAAACTCAATTTTGTGTTAGAAACATGGTTTAGGGTTTTTTTTAACTATTTTTGTGAGCGTTAACAATATTATGTGTTTGTTAGCACTATTGTTGTGAGCGCAAACAAAAACTTGTGTAATAAACATGGTTTCAGATTTTATTTTACCTCTTTTTGTGACCACGAATGTTAAACGTTGTTTGTTACAAATATCTTTGTTAGGGCAAACTCAAATTTGTGTTAGAAACATGTTTAGGATTTTTTTTTGTTATTTTTGTGAGTGTTTACAATATAAAGTTTTTGTTACCACTATTGTTGTTCGCGCAAACACAAACTTGTGTTATAAACATGGTTCCGAGTTTATTTTTTCTGTTTTTGTGAGCGCGAACAATAATCGTTGTTTGATAAAAAAATCTTTGTTAGTGCAAACTCAAATTTGTGTTAGAAACATGGTTTAGGGTTATTTTAGCTATTTTTGTGAGCGTTAACAATATAAAGTGTTTGTTGCCACTTTTGTTGTTAGTGCAAACAAAAACTTGTATTATAAACATGGTTCGAAGTTTATTTTCCCTCTTTTTGTGACCGCGAACAATAAATGTTGTTTGTTATAAATATCTTTGTTAGCGCAAACTCAAATTTGTATTACTAACATGGTCTAGATTTTTTTCGCTATTTTTGTGAGCGTTAACAATATTAAGTGTTTGTTACCACTATTGTTGTTAGCGCAAACAAAAACTTGTGTTATAAACATGGTTTGGAGCTTATTTTACCTCTTTTTGTGGCCGCGAACAATAAATGTTGTTTGTTACAAATATCTTTGTAAGCGCAAACTCAAATTTGTGTTAGAAACAAGGTTTAGGGTATTTTATTAACTATTTTTGTGAATATTTTCAATATTAAGTGTTTGTTACCACTTTTGTTTTTAACGCAAACACAAACTTGTGTTATAAATATAGGTCAGTGTTTATTTACCTCTTTTTGTGGCCGCGAACAATAAATGTTGTTTTTTACAAATATTTTTGTTAAGGCGAACTCATATTTCTGTTATAAACATGGTTTAGGTTTATTTTTAACTATTTTTGTGAGTGTTTACAATAGGAAGTGTTTGTTACCACTATTGTTCTTAGCGCAAAAACAAACTTATGTAATAAATAGGTTCGGTGTTTATTTTAACCTTTTTTGTGACCGCGAACAATAAACGTTGTTTTTAACAAATATGTTTGTAAGCGCAAACTCAAATATGTGTTAGAAACATGGTTTAGGGGTTTATTTTGACTATTTTTGTGAGCGTTAACAATATATAGTGTTTGTTACCACTATTGTTGTTAGCGCAAACACACACTTGTGTTATAAACATAATTCGGAGTTTATTTTACCTCTTTTTGTGACCGCAAACAATAAACGTTGTTTGTTACAAATATGTTTGTTAGCGCAAACTCAATTTTGTGTTAGAAACATGGTTTAGGGTTTTTTTAACTACATTGATGAGCGTTAACGATATAAAGTTTTTGTTACCACTATTGTTCTTAGCGCAAACACAAACTTGTGTTGTAAACATGGTTCGAAGTTTATTTTACCTTTTTTTGTGACCACGAACAATAAACATTGTTTGTTACAAATATGTTTGTTAGCGCAAACTCAATTTTGTGTTAGGAACATGGTTTAGGGCTTTTTTTAACTATTTTTGTGAGCATTAACAATATAAAGTTTTTGTTACCAATATTGTTGTTAGCGCAAACACAAATTTGTGTTATAAACATGGTTCGGAGTTTATTTTACCTCTTTTTATGACCGGGAACAATAAACGTTTTTTCTTACAAATATGTTTGTTAGCGCAAACTCAAATCTGTGTTAGAAACATGGTTTAGGGGTTTTTTTTGACTATTTTTGTGAGCGTTAACAATATATAGTGTTTGTTACCACTATTGTTGTAAGCTCAAACTCAAAATTGTGTTATAAACACTGAACGGAGTTTATTTTACCTCTTTTTGTGACCGCGAACAATAAACG
This sequence comes from Zygnema cylindricum, assembly GCA_037447655.1. Lineage (NCBI taxonomy): Eukaryota > Viridiplantae > Streptophyta > Zygnematophyceae > Zygnematales > Zygnemataceae > Zygnema > Zygnema cylindricum. The sequence goes on along the minus strand of JBBHKE010001246.1, from coordinate 231,548 downwards.
TTGTTTGTTACAAATATGTTTGTTAGGGCAAACTCAATTTTGTGTTTGAAACATGGTTTTAGGGTTTTTTTAACTACATTGTCGATTGCTAACAATATAAAGTTTTTGTTACCACTATTGTTGTTCGCGCAAACACAAACTTGCGTTGTCAACATGGTTCAGAGTTTATTTTACCTGTTTTTGTGACCGCGAACAATAAACGTTGTTTGTTACAGATATTTTTGTTAGCAGAAACTCAAATTTGTGTTAGAAACATGGTTTAGGGTTTTTTTTAACTATCTTTGTGAGTGTTTACAATATGAAGTGTTTGTTACCACTATTGTACTTAGCGTAAAAACAAACTTGTGTTATAAACATGGTTCAAAGTTTATTTTACCTGTTTTTGTGACCGCGAACAATAAACGTTGTTTGTTACAAATATATTTGTTAGCGCAAACTCAAATTTGTGTTAGAAACATGGTTTAGGGTTTTTTTTAACTATTTTTGTGAGTGTTTACAATATGAAGTGTTTGTTACCACTATTGTTGTTAGCGCAACACAAACTTGTGTTTTAAACATGGTTCAAAGTTTATTTTACCTCTGTTTGTGACCGCAAACAATAAACGTTGTTTGTTTTAAATATCTTTGTTAGCACAAACTCAAATTTGTGTTAGAAACATGGTTTAGGATTTTTTTTTAACTATTTTTGTGAGCGTTAACAATATTTAGTGTTTGTTACCACTATTGTTGTTAGCGCAAACACAAACTCGTGTTATAAACATGGTTCGGGGTTTAGCGCAAACACAAACTTGTGTAATAAACATGGTTTGGAGTTTATTTTACCTCTTTTTGTGACCGCAAACAATAAATGTTATTTGTTACAAATATCATTGTTAGTGCAAACTAAAATTTGTGTTAGAAACATGGTTTAGGGTTTTTTTTTAGCTATTTTTGTAAGCGTTATCAATATATAGTGTTTGTTGCCACTATTGTTATTAGCGTAAACACAAACTTGTGTTTTAAAAATTGTTCGAAGTTTATTTTACCTCTTTTTGTGACCGCGAACAATAAACGTTGTTTGTTACAAATATGTTTGTTAGCGCAAACTCAAATTTGTGTTAGAAACTTGGTTTAAGGTTTTTTTTTAACTATTTTTGTGAGCGTTAACAATATATAGTGTTTGTTACCACTATTGTTGTTAGCGCAAACACACACTTGTGTTATAAATATAATTCGGAGTTTATTTTACCTCTTTTTGTGACCTTGAACAATAAACGTTGTTTGTTACAAATATATTAGTTAGCGCAAAATCAATTTTGTGTTAGAAACATGGTTTAGGGTTTTTTTAACTACATTGGTGAGCGTTAACAATATATAGTTTTTGTTACCACTATTGTTGTTAGCGCAAACACAAACTTGCGTTGTAAACATGGTTCGAAGTTTATTTTACCTGTTTTTGTGACCGCGAACAATAAACGTTGTTTCATACAAATATGTTTGTTAGCGCAAACTCAAATTGTGTTAGAAACATGGTTTAAGGTTTTTTTTAACTATTTTTGTGAGTGTTTACAATATGAAGTGTTTGTTACCACTATTGTTGTTAGCGCAACACAAACTTGTGTTTTAAACATGGTACGAGTTTATTTTACCTCTGTTTGTGACCGTGAATAATAAACGTTGTTTGTTACAAATATCTTTGTGAGCGCAAACTCAAATTTGTGTTAGAAACATGGTTAGGGTTTTTTTCAACTTTTTTTGTGAGTGTTTACTATATGAAGTGTTTGTTACCACTATTGTTGTTAGCGCAACACAAACTCCTGTTATAAACATGGTTCGGAATTTATTCTACCTCTTTTTGTGATTGGGAACAATAAACGTTGTTCGTTACAAATATCTTTGTTAGCGCAAACTCAAATTTGTGTTAGAAACTTGGTTTTGGCTTTTTTTTTACTATTTTTGTGAGCGTTAACAATATAAAGTGTTTGTTACCGCTATTGATGTTAGCGCAAACACAAACTTGTGTTATAAACATGGTTCGGTGTTTATTTTACCTCTTTTTGTAACTGGGAACAATAAACGGTTTTTGTTACAAATATCTTGTTAGCGCAAACTCAAATTTGTGTTAGAAACATGGTTTAGGGTTTTTTTTAAATATTTTTGTGAGCATTTACAATATTATGTGTTTGTTACCACTTTTGTTGTGAGCGCAAACACAAACTTGTGTAATAAACATGGTTTGGAGTTTATTTTACCTCTTTTTGTGACCGCAAACAATAAACGTTGTTTGTTACAAATATCATTGTTAGTGCAAACTAAAATTTGTGCTAGAAACATGGTTTAGGGTTTTTTTTTAGCTATTTTTGTGAGCGTTATCAATATAAAGTGTTTGTTGCCACTATTGTTGTTAGCGCAAACACAAACTTGTGTTGTAAACATAGTACGGAGTTTATTTTACCTGTTTTTGTGACCGCGAACAATAAATGTTGTTTGTTAGAAATATGTTTGTTAGCGCAAACTCAAATTTGTGTTAGAAACATGGATTAGGGTTTTTTATTAACTATTTTTCTAAGCGTTAACAATAGCAAGTTTTTGTTACCACTATTGTTGTTAGCGCAAACACAAACTTGCGTTGTAAACATAGTACGGAGTTTATTTTACCTGTTTTTGTGACCGGGAACAATAAACATTGTGTTTTACAAATATTTTTTTTAGCGCAAACTCATATTTGTGTTAGAAACATGGTTTAGGGTTTTTTTTAACTATTTTTGTGAGTGTTTACAATATGAAGTGTTTGTTACCACTATTGTTGTTAGCGCAACACAAACTTGTGTTTTAAATATGGTTCGAGTTTATTTTACCTCTGTTTATGACCATGAACAATAAACGTTGTTTGTTACAAATATCTTTGTTAGCGCAAACTCAAATTTGTGTTAAATACATTGTTTAGGGTTTTTTCCCTATTTTTGTGAGCGTTAACAATATTAAGTGTTTGTTACCACTATTGTTGTTAGCGCAAACACAAACTCGTGTTATAAACATGGCTCGGAGTTTATTCTACCTTTTTTTGTGACCAGGAACAATAAACGTTGTTTGTTAGTTATATCTTTGTTAGCGCAAACTCAAATTTGTGTTAGAAACTTGGTTTTGGCTTTTTTTTAACTATTTTTGTGAGCGTTAACAATATAAAGTGCTTGTTACCGCTATTTGTTGTTTTGGAAAGCTTTAGTCCTCTCTATGCCTCGTGTGTGAGGGAGAGAGAGTTTCACGACTTAGCATATGTTTGGTTCTAAGTTCGTTTCATTGCACACCAGAATTGATGTTCCACTAGATCAGTAGGGAGTACACCTTTGTATACACTCCCGAGACATAAGTCACTATTAGAAAGAAGACACTCCTGAGTATCCATTTTTTTTGCATAGATACACTTGAGGACAAAATGGCACATGGAGATTTGTCTACGGTGTCGAATGTGATATGTACGCGGCTGAGGGAGACCGCCGACAAATGCTGGTCCGTGTGAACCACATACACGACAAATGACGTGGCATATAGAATCCTACCCCTTTGTAAATATCTAGTTAAGTAGATTTTTGTCTTTGTGTGGTTAGTTGATTCGTAAAGGAATCTTTTTGTATAACGTACCTTGTTCGGTTCGAGCCTTAGGTATTTATTGTACGGCTGGTATGCCTCCGTACATTCAGCAGCATAGGCTTCAATGTATATTAGTAGGACTTAGATAACTTTGAAGGTATGAACATTTTGTAGTCAAAAACTGTACAGCCTGTTTTTGGAATTTTCATCTGTGGATATCTCACTGATATGAATGCAGAATTACTTGTAATTTTGTGTGTGTGCTCATCCTAATATTATCTACTCTGTGGTATATTTTCAGAGCTATTATATCTATGGTTTGGGTTATATCAACTTTTGAAGTTGCTATTTTTCAGACCGATTTTTGTGAAAGTTTCTTGCTTGGTTTGGTTCCGAGATGACTACACCGGCATCTTCATCGTCTTCGGTTCCGGCTGTTGTCTCAGAACAACGGGTCACGGGCCCGCTTTCACGAATTCCAGTTTTTGATGGGAGAGAATATCTGTATTGGGCAGATCTTGTAAGGTCTTATTTTGTACAAGTGAAGCTTTTTGATGTTTTTAATGGATCTATGGTAGAAACTGATGTAAAATATGATCAAAAGAATGAGCAGGCTCTTCTTATGATAAAATTAATGATGTCTAAAGAGCTGCATATGACATACATTCAGGCTTCTAAAGCATCAAAGATTTGGGATGCTTTGAAAAAGACATATTCTAGGGCTAATGCACAACATGAGATTATAACTGCTGGGCAGATCTGGGAATATAAGTATACAGGCGGAAGCATGGCAGAATATTGCAATAAATTCAGACTTCGTGTTGCTGAAAATGCATGTTCAGCTGGTTCATTTCCTGAGTATCACTAAGCAATGATTTTAGTGAGGGGGCTTCCTAGTGAGTATAAAGGTGCCTATGATGAACTGAAAAAATTGGATAAGACACGATGGAATCTAGCTACAGCTATAGAGTATGTGCTAGAAAAAGAAGCGAATCAGCTGGCATTTAATTCTGGAAAGCCAGCTGTAGCTTACAATGCTCAGTTTGAGAGAGATAATAAATTTCAAGGAAATCAGTCCTTTCAGCTATATGAACGGTGTGTCGATTGCTATAATAATGGTCATTTGTACAAGTTTTGTCCTTTGTATATAAAAGCGTGTGAAGCACGTTCTTACCGGAAAGGATGGAAGGTGAGAGGAGCTCCATTTACACCGAAACCTCCGAGCAAAACCGCAGCTTTTTCAGCGGAGGAAAAGGTGCTGGTGAAGGAGATGGAGAAGGAGAAATCAAAGGTTGTTAGTTTTCCTAAAACTGATGACACTGAGTTCTTTGATATGGCAAAGATGATGGAGGGAGAGAAAGATCTCGGGTGGATTATGGACTCCGAAAGTTCTTCCCACATGTGTTGGAACAAATCCTATTTCAAGGATATGACACCTATCCCTACTCGTCAAATCTTTTATGCTTGTGGTGCCACGGTGGAAGCTAATGCTAAAGGTAGCATAGATCTGAATTGTGAGATAGATGGCAAAGCTGTAAAAAGAACTTTGCATGATGTGTTATATGTGCCTAAATTTAAGAAAAATTTGTTTTCTACCTCAGTTGCAGAAAGTAAAGGTTTTGATGTTCTTCAGAGCAAAGGCAAAAAGATAGTAAGCAAAGATGGGAGAGTAGCCTTAGTGGGAACTAGAGGCCCAAACATGTTGTATCGGATGGACCTGGTTAATAAAGTTGATTTTGTGTACTCCAGTGTCCTTTCTGAAATGTTTTGTGGCATAAAAGGCTTGGGCATGTTCATAATGAGAGGCTTGAAAAGATGGTGAAGACTAATATGATAGAAGGTGTCAAGCTTGGTGAAAAGGAATCCCATGTCTGTGATGGTTGTGCTCTAGGAAATCTTCATAAGCTTCCTCTACCACAGACTTCAGATTATCGAGCAAAGGATCTTCTCGGCCTTATCCACTCGGATGTATGGGGACTGGCCAAAGTTCCTTCCCTTGGTGGAAGGAAATACCTTGTTACCTTCACTGATGACCACTCACGTTTCAGCCGAGTGTACTTTATGAAGGAGAAGAGCGAGGTCTTAACACATTTCAAGCATTTCCGGATTTGGGCGGAGAAACTTCACGGAAAATCGATCCTTGCTTTGCGATCTGACAACGGTGGAGAGTATGTATCAAATGCCTTTGCTGAATACTTGAAAGAAAATGGAATTTCTCATGAGTTTACTATTCTTTACACTCCAGAACAGAATGGTGTGGCTGAAAGACTCAATAGGACCTTGACTGAATGTGCTATGTCTATGATGATGGATAAAGGTGTAGATCCGAAATTTTGGGGGGAAGCTTTTTAGTGTGCTTCTTACATTAGAAATAGAATAGAAAACTAGATCTGTGAAGGATAAACCACCTTATGAAATGTGGGCAGGAGTAAAGCCGAATGTTAGTCACTTTAGAGTATTTGGAAGTAAGTGTTTTATGTTGGATAACCTTCCAAATTGGAAATTAAGTCCAAAATTTGTACCTGGCATATTTTTGGGCTATGATGATGAGTCGATAGGATATAGAGTGTATAATCCTCAGAAAAAAACAATTCAGATTGCTAGGAATATTCAGATCAAAGAAAAAAGTCAATCTGTTGATGTTTTTAGCATGAATGAGGCGGAAAAGGCAGAAAAAATTGCAGGAATATGTCATCCTTGAGCAGATTCCTTTCAAGCAAACAACGGTTTCTTCATCTATATCTGAACTACCACATATTTTGGACTGCCTGATCCACCTACTATTGCAACTACTACCGGACCACCTCCTCCTCCTCCTCCTCCTCCTCCAAGACTGCGTCGGGGACCAACAATTCTCGCTTCAGATTTTCCGGGGGAAAAAGACAAAGCAGCCGGCTGAGAGGTGACCGAGTGGATCATGCTTATTCTGCAATCACAGGGGAGCCTCTTACCATTCAAGAAGCTTTCTCTGTTCCGGAAAAAGATCTGTGGATTGTTGCGGCAAATGACGAGATAAAGTCAATTATGGAGGCTCAAACTTGGGAGCTTGTGGAACTTCCACCGGATCGAAAAGCGATTGGTTGTAAGTGGGTATTCAAGTTAAAACTGAATCCTGATAACACCATTGAAAGATATAAGGCTAGGCTTGTTGCTAAGGGGTATAGCCAAAAAGAGGGCATTGATTATGAAGAGACGTTCTCACCTGTAGTTCGTTTTCCTACTGTTAGGATTCTCTTATCTTTAGCAACAATAGTGGATATGGAATTGCATCAAATGGATGTGAAGACAACTTTCTTGCATGGGGATTTGGAGGAAGTTATATATATGAAGCAACCAGAGGGATATGTAGAAAAAGGGAAAGAAAATCTGGTCTGTAAATTGTTGAAGTCCCTTTATGGTCTGAAGCAGGCTCCACGACAGTGGAACCTAAAACATGATGAATTTTTGACAAATCTTGGCTTTACTAGAATCAGTTCAAATCATTCAGTTTATGTAATGGAAGGGGAAGATGGAGTGATATATATTGTTGTTTATGTTGATGATTTGTTGTTGCTAAGCAAATCCATTAATGAAATTAACAAAATAAAAACAACTCTACATTCCCGGTTCGAAATGAAAGATTTAGGGGCGGCTAAGTATATTTTGGGAATTCAAGTAGAAAGGGATAGAAAACAAAGACTAATTTATTTGACACAAAAAGAAGCCATTGGAAACATGCTTGAAAGGTTCGGCATGTCACAGGCAAAGGGAAGTGCTACTCCCATTGAGTTTAGACAGAAAATAGAAGGAAAAAAATCACATGGTGGGGTTGTGATTGATGACTCTTTGGAGTCAAGGGAGGCAGATTTTATGTCCTCCATTCCTTAGAGGCAGATCGTCGGAAGCCTCATCTACTTGATGAACTGTGCCCGTCCGGATATTGCAGCGGCTGTTGGAGCCTTAAGCCGAAGTTTGCAAAATCCAAAGAAGTCAGACTGGGAGGCAGCAAAGAGAGTTCTTCGATATCGTGCAAGAACTCGAAACCTCCGACTCTCTCTCGGTGGAGAGGAAGTAAAAATTCAGATATGGAGCAATGCGAGCTATGAAGATATGCCAAGCCGACGCTCTACTAGTGGATACATTCTGAAGATTGGAAGTGGGACATGCTGCTGGAGCAGCAAACTTCAGAAGGTGACAGCTCAGTCTAATATGGAGGATGACTACATGGCGGCTAGCGCAGCCGTCAAAGAGTTACTTTGGGTAAAGTCTCCTTTCAAGAGCTTTTGTTTATGCAATCTCGACCTCAAGTAGTGTGGTGTGACAATCAGGCTGCCATTGCTATTACATCTAACCCTAGCCATCGCTTTTAGAGCAAACACATTGATATCAAGCTACACTTTGTGAGAGAGAAGGTTATGGGAAGAGTTCTAAAACTCAATTATTTACCAGATGAGGAGATGGTTGCTGACATGATGACTAAACCCTTGCCTGCACCTAAATTAAAGTTTTGCAGAGAGGCATGTGGCTTAAGTGGCTAGAAGAGTCTAAAGCTTTAGGGGAGTGTTGTTTTGGAAAGCTTTAGTCCTCTTTATGCCTCGAGTGTGACGGAGAGAGAGTATCATGACTTAGCATATGTATGGTTGTAAGTTCGTTTCATTACACACTAGAATTGATGTTCCACTAGATCGGTAGGGAATACACCTTTGTATACACTCTCGAGACACAAGTCACTACTAGAAAGAGGACACTCTATAATATCCGATTGTTTGTGCATAGATACACATGAGGACAAAATGTCACATGGAGATTTTTCTATGGTGCCGAATGTGATATGTACGCGGCTGAGGGAGACCGCCGACAAATGCTGGTACGTGTGAGCCACATACACGACAAATGACGTGGCATATAGAATCCTACTCCTTTGTAATATCTAGTTAAGTAGATTTTTGTCTTTGTGTGGCTAGTTGATTAGTAAAGGAATCTTTTGGAATGACGTACCTTGTTCGGTTCGAGCCGCAGGTATTTATTGTACGGCTGGTATGCCTCCGTACGTTCAGCAACATAGGCTTCGGTGTATATTAGTAGGACTTAGATAACTTTGAAGGTATGAACATTTTGTAGTCAAAAACTGTACAACCTGTTTTTGGCATTTTCATATGTGGATATCTCACACATATATTAGCAGAATTCCTTGTAATTTTGTGTGTATGTTCATCTTGATATTATCTACACTGTGGTAGATTTTCAGAGCTATTGTGTCTCTGGTTTGGGTTTTATCAACTGTTGAAGTAACTGTTTTTCAGACCAGTTTTTGTGAAAGTTTCTTGCTTGGTTTCGTTCCGAGATGACTACACCGGCATCCTCATCGTCTTCGGTTCCGGCTGTTGTCTTAGAACAACACTATTAATGTTAGCGCAAACACAAACTTGTGTTATAAACATGGTTTGGAGTTTATTTTACCTCTTTTTGTGACCGCAAACAATAAACGTTGTTTGTTACAAATATCATTGTTAGTGCAAACTAAAATTTGTGTTAGAAACATGTTTTAGGGTTTTTTTTTAGCTATTTTTGTAAGCGTTATCAATATAAAGTGTTTGTTGCCACTACTGTTATTAGCGCAAACACAAACTTGTGTTATAAAAATTGTTCGAAGTTTATTTTACCTCTTTTTGTGACCGCGAACAATAAACGTTGTTTGTTACAAATATGTTTGTTAGCGCAAACTCAAATTTGTGTAAAAACATGGTTTAGGGTTTTTTTTTACCTATTTTTGTAAGCGTTATCAATATAAAGTGTTTGTTGCCACTATTGTTATTAGCGCAAACACAAACTTGTGTAATAAACATGGTTCGGAGTTTATTTTACCTCTTTTTGTGACCGCGAACAATAAACGTTGTTTGTTACAAATATCTTTGTTAGCGCAAACTCAAATTTGTGTTAGAAACATGGTTTAGAGTTTTTTTTTAACTATTTTTGTGAGCGTTAACAATATATAGTGTTTGTTACCACTATTGTTGTTAGCGCAAACACACACTTGTGTTATAAACATAATTCGGAGTTTAATTTACCTCTTTTTGTGACCGCGAACAATAAACGTTGTTTGTTACAAATATGCTTGTTAGCGCAAACTCAATTTTGTGTTAGAAAGATGGTTTAGGGTTTTTTTAACTACATTGGTGAGCGTTAACAATATAAAGTTTTTGTTACCACTATTGTTGTTAGCGCAAACACAAACTTGCGTTGTAAACATGGTAAAGAGTTTATTTTACCTGTTTTTGTGACCGCGAACAATAAACGTTGTTTGTTACAAATATGTTTGTTAGCGCAAGCTCAAATTTGTGTTAGAAACATGGTTTAGGGCTTTTTTTAACTATTTTTGTGATCATTTACAATATTAAGTGTTTGTTACCACTATTGTTGTGAGCGAAAACACAAACTTGTGTAATAAACATGGTTTGGAGTTTGTTTTACCTCTTTTTGTGACCGCAAACAATAAACGTTGTTTGTTACAAATATCATTGTTAGTGCAAACTAAAATTTGTGATAGAAACATTGTTTAGGGATTTTTTTAACTATTTTTGTGAGCGTTAACAATATAAAGTTTTTGTTACCACTATTGTTGTTAGCGCAAAAACAAACTTGCGTTGTAAACATGGTTCGGAGTTTATTTTACCTGTTTTTGTGATCGCGAACAATAAACGTTATTTGTTACAAATATGTTTGTTAGCGCAAACTCAAATTTGTGTTAGAAACATGGTTTAGGGTTTTTTTTAACTATTTTTGTGATCATTTACAATATTAAGTGTTTGTTACCACTATTGTTGTTAGCGCAAAAACAAACTTGTGTAATAAACATGGTTGGTGTTTATTTTACCTTTTTTTGTGACCGCGAACAATTGTCAAGCTCGGGTGCTTCACAGGCACCACTTTTATCGAACCAAGGATTTCCGAGGAGCTTATCTGGACCTGATTCTTTGATTTCTTTAACTGAGCCGAACGCACTTTGTTTCGAGTCTAACGGATGCCAAACGACAAAGTTATTCAGTTATAAAGATTGTCACCCTCTTACGTGCTACTAGCTGCCGTCTGTCCTTTTGGGGGCTATATTGTGTAGTGTCACATAATTTTTGGGATAGTCTTGTAGATTTTGCTGTGTGCTATCCGCAGGACGTGAGTTCAGGGCCATTAGCCGGGTAGAGCATTAATTAAGGAGAGTCAAAATTAGGTGTTTCACGTCAATTTAGAATTTTGCTGCTTAGAATTCTATCATAGAAAAACACGTGGCTTCTAATCTAACCGGAGATAGTCGCCTAACTTTTTGCCCTGAGTGTAGTTTAACCTTTTTGTCTTATGTCTGGATGATAACAATTCATGGCCATTGATTGGCCCTTTGTGTTGCTTTGATTTTGGCACTGTCGATAGGACAAACTTTGTCTGTATAAAGCACTTGGGGCCAAGGGTCTCCGAGAAAAACCCTAGAAATTCCAGCAAACTTTTTTGTGGAGAACTTTTGTTTTGTATGTGATTGTGACCCTATTGCCATCTTGGTTTGCATCCGTCATTTGTGGAAATCGTAGTCCGGTTGGGTGGTTGGCACCGTCTTTTCTGTTTTGGGCGATTTGGGGACTGGTGTTTTTTGGAAACCAAGAAGGGTCTTGCTGGTTTCGGGTCGCGGAAAGCGAGTAGTTAAGGAGGCCTTACCTGTTCTAGGGTTTTCAGGGGGAGATTTCGTCTCATTTTGGGTTGTCCATGTTACGCTTTGGGGGTAGGTTGAGCTCGCTTGCTATTATTCCACATTCTAACTTTATTTTTAATTTTTTCTAAGGGCAAGGTGATATTGTTAATTCTGAGACAACATTTTTATATTTCTATCCTTTCAATTTTCTGAGTGGAAGCATCTGGGTTCTCTCTTTGGTAGTCCTTTTTGGGGCTCTGGTTGGGTTTCTTCCGGGGTCGATTACTAGAATCTTTTGTACCAGAATAGTGGATTTTGAGAGGATTTTTGTTAGGCTTCCAACTGTTGTAATTTATAAATCTTTATTTCAGTCAATAGGGGTAAAAATAACTTAGGATATTTTTTTTAGTAGTCTACTATAAGACTTACTTTAATTAGTGTTACAATAGCAAGAGGTACAGTAGAGTGTATCGTACTGTATCGTACTTTTGCAGGGACACGTGTCGGCGTAATAACGTATGCAAGTTTTTGGAGTAGCGTCGACAATCATCCATAGGCGTCAAAAAGTTGACGATGCGATTCACATGATTGGACGAACAAGATCTGTCCCGAGTATTCCGGAAACATATGGTACATCTCGACAGTACCATTGTCGATCGAATTCGTTCCAACGGACGCGATTCACCTGGGACCACAAGCGTGATTCGCGTGGGACCACAAGTGACGAAGCACTCAGGTGCTTCGTACTACATGACCACATTGGCCTGGACTTTAGCGGTCACTGCTGACTAAGCATTTGGAACGTTTTGTGTACGGTTAGAACGTTTTGTGTACGGTTCAATTTCTGTAAATATCTGAATAACATTAGTTTGTAGTTTAGTGTGATAAAAAAATAGTGTTCCGTTAATCAGGTTTTAGAAATAGTAATTAGGTTTTTAAAGTACAGTAACGTACAGGTTGGATGCTTTGTCGTTAGTCACGATAATAACCGTATTAACGGTTACCCAAATTAGTGTAGATCAGTAGATACACAATGTGAGTATATAACTTTGAACTTAGACAATTTTGTAGTATCCAGTTTTGGGAATATGATTTTCTAAGGGCATTTTTTGGGAAACTTCTAGACATCATATCTTATGGTTTACTGGGTCATTTTGATTGCAATTTTGGGAATTGTCAGTACGCTGTATTGTGTATCACTATGGCAAATTTGAAGCATAATGGCTTTCTGAGTTATATTTTGTGTCAGATCTAAGTTGGCTGTTGAGTAGGTACTTTGATAGTTTCTTCTGTTTTTCATGTCTACTTCCACTACTACTGCTGGTTCACCGCCTGCAACGGTAGTTGTAGAACAACATGATATGGGCCTTTCATCAAGGATTCCTATCTTCAATGGCCAAAAGTATGCTTACTGGGCGGCGATGGTTGAATCGTCGTTTGAAACTGCTGATTTATTGGGGGTCTTGGATGGCTCCCTTGATGAAACAGATCCAACTTGGGCGAAGAAGAATTCAATGGCAAGGAAAAATCTAATCCTTTGTATTTCAGAAAATTTGGTCATGTCTCGACTGAAAATGAAGAAGGCGAGGGAGATTTGGACGTCTCTGAAATCCGCTTTTGAGAAAGCGAATGTTCAAGAGGAGCTTTTGGTGGCTGGGAAAATTTGGGGATACAAATACACGGGGGGATCTATGGTAGAGTATTGTGACAATTTTCGTGCGCTCATTGATGCTCACTCTTCTGCTGGGGGGTCATTTCCTGAGTTTCAGCAGGCAGCTTTGTTTATTAGAGGTCTCCCTAGTAGCATGAAGGGTGTGTCTAATCAATTAAAGAGTCATGATAAAGCTAGCTGGTCATTTCAGTTAGCATATAATCTTATATTGGAGGAAGAAACAAATACTAAACTCCTTGAGGGACAACGAAAAGTTGAAGCATTTGCAACAGACTTTGTCAAAAGAATTCAGTTCAATCAGAATGGGAATCAGTTTAACCAGAATCAGAATCAGTTTAATCAGAGGCAGAATATGCCATCTACTACTACTTGTTTCTATTGTTCTGAAAAGGGTCACGGATACAGGTACTGTCCTAAATTGAAGAAGGCTAATGAGATAGGTTTATACAGGCTAGGTTGGCAACGGAGCGAGTATCACAGAGGTTTTTCTGGAAATCCTTCACGTGGAAATGCTCTCTTTTCAGCTTCTGCAACTGATGCAGATGAGTCACTAAGCTTCAATGAGCAAGAGGAGGCGGAGTTATTTGCTATGGCTGCTGCCATGGAGGGTCCAAAGAATGCAGGATGGATCATGGACACGGGAGCGTCTGCCCATATGTGTTGGAACAAGGCGGCTTTTACGAATCTGCAGCAAATATCTCTAAGGAGTATCTACTAGGCTTGTGGCATGAGTGTTCAAACCTCAGCTCAGGGTGATGTATCTTTGATGCTAGATGTGGGGGGAAAGTCGGTAGAGAGAACCCTTCACAATGTTTTGTATGTTCCAGACTTTAAGAAAAATCTATTTTCTACATCATTAGTGGAGAGCAAAGGCTTTGAGGTTGTTCTGAAAAGAGGAAGACAGGTTATTAGCAAGAAAAGGAAAGTAGCAGTAACAGGGACTAGAGATGCTAGCAAAATGTACCGGATGGACATGGCGGAATATAAAGAAAATGATGTTCTCTACTCCAGTGTACAATTTGACAATGAGTTGTGGCATAAAAGATTAGGACATATGAACTATGATAGTCTTAAGAATATGGTGAATTTGGGAAAAGTCGAGGGAGTTTCTCTCAGTTCTCATCCTATAAAATCATGTGATGGTTGCTCACTTGGCAAGATTCACAAATTGCCACTTCCACAGAAAACGGACCACAGATCGGAGAAAGTTCTACAACTAATACACTATGATGTTCTCGGTCCCTCACAAGTAGCTTCAGCTGGAGGCGTCCACTATATGGTTACATTCACAGATGACTACTCGAGGTACACTAAAGTCTACTTCATGCAACATAAGAGTGAAGTGTTCACTCACTTCAAACATTACAAAGCGTGGGCGGAAAAGCTTCATGGAGTTCCAATCTTGGCGTTGAGATCGGACAATGGGGGAGAATACACATCAAAGGAATTCGAAGAATTCCTCATTCAAGAAGGTATTAGTCAAAATCTTACTATTCCTTACACACCAGAACAGAATGGTGTTTCTGAAAGATTAAATAGAACAGTGACAGAGAGTGCTCGGTCCATGCTTGCAGATAAAGGGCTAGATTTGAAATTCTGGGCTGAAGCACTAAACTGTGTTGTTTATATTAAGAATAGAATTGCTTCTAGATCTGTTAGCACCACACCTTATGAGCTTTGGACAGGAAAAAAACCTGATGTTAGCCACTTTAAAATCTTTGGCAGCAAGTGTTTTATTCTAGATACTTCACAGGATAGATGGAAAATGGAGCCTAAGGGCTTACCAGGAATTTTTATGGGGTATGATGATAACGCAAAAGGATATAGGGTTTTTGTATTTGAGAAACAGAAAGTAATTATTTCTAGGAATATCTAGATTAAAGATGAACAGGATTCGGTTGACCATTTTAAAGTGCCAGATCAACCGGCGAAGGAAAAGCAAAAATATGTCATTTTTCACCATACTCAGCGAATCTACTTTCCACCGGCAAGTGCGACACCTCTTTCTCCAGTTCCTCTGGTGCCTTTACAGGATGCATCGCAACAAGATGCCCCTCGCGTGGAAGGAACTACTACAGACTCTGTACAGGATCAAGTTACGGTTCAACAAAAACAGAAAAATCAGAGGTTGCTGACGATCTCAGCCTCAGAATTTCCGGGGGGAAAGAGATCAAGCAGCCGTCTGCAATCAAGCTCTCACTTTGCTTTCTCTGCAGCTACAGAGGAACCTCTAACGATCCACGAGGCCTTCTCATCACCTGAGAGAAATCAGTGGATCAAGGCGGCAAATGATGAAATGAAGTCTATTATGGAGGCACAGACATGGGAGCTGGTGGATCTTCCTCCGGGCAAAAAAGCCATCGGCATCAAATGGGTATTCAAGGTGAAGATGAACCCGAACAACACCATCAAAAGATATAAGGCGAGACTAGTGGCCAAGGGGTATAATCAAAAAGAAGGTATTGACTTTGAGGAAACCTTCTCTCCTGTTTTCAGATTTCCCACTGTCAGAATTTTGCTAATTCTAGCTGCTATAGAGAATATGGAAATACAACAGATGGATGTTAAAACTGCTTTCTTGCTTCGAGAGTTAGAAGAAACCATTTATATGAAACAACCTGAAATGTACATTGAAAAGGGAAAGGAAGAATTAGTGTGTAAATTGATGAAATCTTTGTATGGGCTAAAACAAGCCCCGCGTCAGTGGAATTTGAAGTTAGATGAGTTTTTCACTGGGTGGGATTTAAGAGAATTAGCTCAGATCATTCTGTATATGTCTTACAAGGGGAGGATGGGATACTTTACATTGCTGTATATGTGGATGACTTATTATTAATAAGTAAGTCAATGGATGAAATAAACCGCATTAAAGCGGCTTTAAGGTCTAGGTTTGAGATGAAGGACCTCGGTGAGGCCAAATACATTTTAGGAATACAGGTAGAAAGAGACAGAAACAAGAGGCTGATTATGTTGACTCAGAAAGAAGCAATAGGTAATATGCTAGAAAGATTTGAAATGAAAGATGTGAAAGGATCCGTAACTCCCATGGAATTCAGGCAGAAATTAGAAGGAATGGATACAGATTCAGGCATAATTGTCGGTGAGAGTTTAGAGACAGGGGAGGAAGAGTTTATGGCTTCAAAGCCATATAGACAAGTAGTTGGAAGTCTTATATATTTTATGAATTGTACGAGACCCGACATTGCAGCAGCTGTGGGAGTCTTGAGTAGAAGTCTGCAGAATCCTAAAAGGGCAGACTGGGAAGCAGCGAAAAGAGTGTTGAGATATCTTGCAGGTACTCGAAATCTCAAGCTTGTTCTCGGAGGAGGAGAGGTGAAAATCCAGACGTGGAGCGATGCTAGCTATGGGGACATGCCAAGCCGGAAATCTACAACCGGCTTCGTTCTGAAGATTGGAGACGGAACTTGCTGCTGGAGTAGCAAATTACAAAAGGTTACAGCTCAATCCACAATGGAGTCAGAATATATGGCAGCAGCTTCCGCCCTCAAGGAGCTCCTATGGGTCAAGTCCATTTTACAAGAACTTGGGTATATGCAAATTGGCCCTCAAGCTATCTGGTGTGACAACCAAGCTGCCATAGCTATTGCCTCTAACCCCAGCCATCACTTTAAGAGCAAACACATGGATGTTAGACTACATTTTGTTAGAGAAAAAGTACTTGCAAAAGTCGTTAAATTGTGTTATTTACCAGATGAGAAGATGGTGGCTGACATGTTAACAAAAGCCCTTCCTGCTCCTAAGTTACAATTTTGCAGAGATGCTATTGGACTAAGTGAGTAACTGAGTCTAAAGATTTAGGGGAGTGTTGTAATTTATAAATCTTTATTTCAGTCAATAGGGGTAAAAATAACTTAGGATATTTTTTCTAGTAGTCTACTATAAGACTTACTTTAATTAGTGTTACAGTAGCAAGAGGTACAGTAGAGTGTATCGTACTGTATCGTACTTTTGCAGGGACACGTGTCGGCGAAATAACGTATGCAGGTTTTTGGAGTAGCGTCGACAATCATCCATACGCGTCAAAAAGTTGACGATGCGATTCACATGATCGGACGAACAAAATCTGTCCCGAGTATTCCGGAAACATATGGTACATCTCGACAGTACCATTGTCAATCGAATTCGTTCCAACGGACGCGATTCACCTGGGACCACAAGCGTGATTCGCGTGGGACCACAAGTGACGAAGCACTCAGGTGCTTCGTACTACATGACCACATTGGGCTGGACTTTAGCGGTCACTGCTGACTAAGCATTTGGAACGTTTTGTGTACGGTTAGAATGTTTTGTGTATGGTTCAATTTCTGTAAATATCTGAATAGCATTAGTTTTTAGTTTAGTGTGATAAAAAAATAGTGTTCCGTTAATCAGGTTTTAGAAATAGTAATTAGGTTTTTAAAATACAATAACGTACAGGTTGGATGCTTTGTCGTTAGTCAGGATAATAACCGTAGTAACGGTTACCTGAATTAGTGTAAATCAGTAGATACACAATGTGAGTATATAACTTAGAACTTAGACAATTTTGTAGTATCCAGTTTTGGGAAAATGATTTTCTAAAGGCAGTTTTTGGGAAACTTCTAAACATCATATCTTATGGGTTATTGGGTCATTTTGGCTGCAAATTTGGGAATTGTAAGTTTGTTGTGTTCTGTATCACTGTGGTAAATTTGAAGCATATTGAATTTCTGAGTTATATTTTGTGTCAGATCTAAATTGGCTGTTGAGTAGGTACTTTGATAATTTCTGATGTTTTTCATGTCTACTTCCACTACTACTGCTGGTTCACCGCCTGCAACGGTGGTTGTAGAACAACACCAACAAACTGTCACAGTACTGAAACAGCAACCTGTCTCTTTAGGTTAAAGAGGATAGGTGCTCAGGGTAGAGTACTTTTATAAGGGGATTTAGATTCTTTTCTCGAGTCAGCTATGGGGGGAGGAGAATTTCAGGATAAGGATCTTCCGGGTGTTTGATCGGACGAGCAAAGAGGCAGGAGGCGGTGGCCCAGGAGGAAGAGTCACAGGTGCAAGAGGAAGCACCCCCTTTCGGCTCACCTGTACACATAGAGCTGTTTTTGAAGAAGAGATGCCTCCGGAGGTTGCAGTCCACACTCCTCCGACGCACCCAGAGGGGCGACTCTCTCCTCCATCTCCACCTGTCTTTTCCCCCGAGAATTCCCCAACGTTGTCCGAGTAAGCCAGAGCTAGGGCTTCAGAGAAGGGGGAGAGGCCGCCCTTATCCCCTAAAAGCCGTAGAAAGGGGTTGGCCCACAATGAAGCGGTCCCTGGTCACCTTCCCAAGATCAGTCGCTATACCCGATCTAAGGCACCGATAGCAAAAATGTACATAGATCCTGAGATCCTAGCCGATCCTAACCGGCCAGGTCGCAAAGAAATCTTAGCCTATCATGATCTCCATGAGTTGAAGGTTAAGAAGGAGTTGGTGCAGTGGGTAGCCTGGTCCGACCGAGCCAGAGTAGTACGCCCAATGGGAGGTGTAGTGGAGAAACTTAGCAGTTCTTCCGAGAGCGGCTCCTCAAACTCCGTACCGGAGCAACAGGGGGGACCATCAACTTCATACCAGCAACCCACCCCATCTCAGGACATGGCAACCAGCAAGCTGGCTCAGAGCGCGGCGATCCCTCAAACACGGGTCAAGGAAGGGACCATCAAGCGAGGGTTACCCGAGTCAAAAAAAGGAAACAGGTTTGATCATCGGGACCGCATGGGGAGGTTCGCTCCCCGACCTAAAGCGGAGCCGTGTTTCCCCTCCGATTCCATCTCTCCGAGCTCAAAGTCTCTATCTGCTCCGGCGGTTCGACCATCAGAGGGGTTGGGGCGTTCTAGACCCACTGATCCCGAGGTACTAGGTTTAGGGATTGCGGATCTCTCACAAATTGTGAGCAGTACACAAAAACTGGTTGATATCCTTCAATCCCAGAGTCAGGCTACGGCGGGGGAGAAAAATCAAATTTGTGTTAGAAAAAAGGTTTGGGGTTTGTTTTTTAATATTTTTGTAAGCGTTAACAATATAAAGTGTTTTTTACCACTATTGTTGTTAGAGCAAACATAAAATTGTGTAATAAACATGGTTCGGAGTTAATTTTACCTCTTTTTGTGATTGCGAACAATAAACATAGTTTATTACAAATATCTTTGTTTGCGCAAACTCATATTTGTGTTTGAAACATGGTTTATGGCTTTTTTTAACTATTTTTGTGAGCTTTAACAATATAAAGTGTTTGTTACCACTATTGTTGTTAGCGCAAACACAAACTTGTGTTATAAATATGGTTCGGAGTTTATTTTACCTCTTTTTATGACCGCGAACAATAGCCATTGTTTGTTACAAATAACTTTGTTAGCACAAACTCAAATTTGTGTTAAAAACATGGTTTAGGGTTTTTTTTTAACTATTTTTGTGAGCACTAACAATATAAAGTGTTTTTTACCGTTGTTGCTGTTAATGCAAACACAAACTTGTATTATAAACATGGTTTGAGTTTATTTAACCAGTTTTTGTGACCACGATTAATCAACGTTGTTTGTTACAAATATCTTTGTTAGTCCAAACTCAAATTTATGTTAGAAACATGGTTTTGTATTTTTTTTAACTATTTTTGTGGGCGTTAACAATATAAAGTATTTGTTACCTTTATTGTTATTAGCGCAAACACAAACTTGTGTTATAAACATGGTTCGGAGTATATTTTACCTTTTTTTGTGATGGCGAACAATAAACATTGTTTGTTACAAATATCTTTGTTAGCGCAAACTCAAATTTGTGTTAGAAACATGGCTTAGGGTTTTTTTTAACTATTTTTGTGAGCGTTAACAATATAATGTGTTTGTTACCACTATTGTTGTTAGCGCAAACACAAACTTGTGTTATAAACATGGTTCGAAGTTTATTTTACCTCTTTTTATGACCGCGAACAATAGATATTGTTTGTTACAAATATCTTTGTTAGCACTAACTCAAATTTGTGTTAAAAACATGGTTTAGGGTTTTTTTTTAACTATTTATGTGAGCACTAACAATATAAAGTGTTTTTTACCGTTATTGCTGTTAGTGCAAACACAAACTTGTATTATAAACATGGTTTGGAGTTTATTTAACCAGTTTTTGTGACCACGATTAATAAACGTTGTTTGTTACAAATATCTTTGTTAGCGCAAACTCAAATTTATGTTAGAAACATGGTTTAGTATTTTTTTTAACTATTTTTGTGGGCGTTAACAATATAAAGTATTTGTTACCACTATTGTTGTTAGCGCAAACACAAACTTGTGTTATAAACATGGTTCTGAGTTTATTTTACCTTTTTTTGTGATGGCGAACAATAAACGTTGTTTGTTACAAATATCTTTGTTTGCGCAAACTCAAATTTGTGTTAGAAACATGGCTTAGGGTTTTTTTAACTATTTTTGTGAGCGTTAACAATATAATGTTTTTATTACCACTATTGTTGTTTGCGCAAACACACACTTGTGTTATAAACATAATTCGGAGTTTATTTTACCTCTTTTTGCGACCGGTAACAATAAACGTTGTTTGTTACAAATATATTTGTTAGCGCAAACTGAAATTTGTGTTAGAAACATGGTTTGGGGTTTTTTTCAACTATTTTTTTTAGCGTTAACAATATAAAGAGCTTGTTACCATTAATGTTGTTAGTGAAAACACAAACTTGTGTTATGAACATGGTTCATTGTTTATTTTACCTATTTTTTTGACCGCGAACAAAAAACATTATTTATCACAAATATCTTTGTTAGCGCAAGCTCAAATTTATGTTAGAAACATGGTTTAGGATTTTTTAAAACTATTTTTATAAGCGTTACCACTATGAAGTGTTTGTTACCACTATTGTTGTTATCGCAAACACAAACTTGTGTTATAAACATGGTTCGGAGTTTATTTTACCTCTTTTTGTGACTGCGAACAATAAACGTTGTTTGTTACAAACACCTTTGTTAGTGCAAACTCAAATTTGTGTTAGAAACATGGTTTAGGGTTTTTTTTAACTATTTTTGTAAGCGTTAACAATATAAAGTGTTTTTACCACTATTGTTGTTAGGGCAATCTCAAACTTGTGTTATAAATATGGTTTGGAGTTTATTTTACCTCTTTTTGTGACCGCGAACAATAAAAGTTGTATGTTACAAATATCTTTGTTAGCGCAAACTCAAATTTGTGTTAAAAACATGGTTTAGGGTTTTTTTTTTACTATTTTGTGAGCATTAACAATATAAAGTGTTTGTTACCGTTATTGCTGTTAGTGCAAACACAAACTTGTGTTATTAACATGGTTGGGAGTTTATTTTACTAGTTTTTGTGACCACGATTAATATACGTTTTTTGATACAAATATCTTTGATAGCGCAAACTCAAATTTATGTAAGAAACATGGTTTAGGAATTTTTTTAACTATTTTTGTGAACGTTAATTATACAAAGTATTTGTTACCACTATTGTTGTTTGCCCAAACACAAACTTGTGTTATAAACATGGTTAGGAGTTTATTTTAACTTTTTTTGTGATGGCGAACAATAAACGTTGTTTGTTACAAATATCTTTGTTAGCCCAAACATAATTTTGTTAGAAACAAGGTTAAGAGTTTTTTTCAACAATTTTTTGTGAGCGTTAACAATATAAAGTGTTTGTTACCACTATTGTTCTTAGCGCAAACACAAACTTGTGTTATAAACATGGCTCAGAGTTTATTTTACCTTTTTTGTGACCCCCAACAATAAACGTTGTTTGATACAAATATCTTTGTTAGCGCAAACTGAAATTTGTGTTAGAAACATGGTTTGGGGTTTTTTTTAACTATTATTTTGAGCGTTAACAATATAAAGAGTTTGTTACCATTAATGTTGTTAGTGCAAACACAAACTTATGTTATAAACATGGTACATTGTTTATTTTACCTCTTTTTTTGACCGCGAACAATAAACATTGTTTGTTACAAATATCTTTGTTAGCGCAAACTTAAATTTGTGTTAGAAACATTGTTAAGGGTTTTTAATCAAATATTTTTGTGAGCGTTAACAATATAAAGTGTTTGTTACCACTATTATTGTTAGCACAAATACAAACTTGTGTTATAAACATGGTTCGGAGTTTATTTTACCAAATTTTGTGACCACGATTAATAAACGTTGTTTGTTACAAATATCTTTGTTAGTGCAAACTCAAATTTATGTTAGAAACATGGTTTAGGATTTTTTAAAACTATATTTGTGAGCGTTAACACTATGAAGTGTTTGTTACCACAATTGTTGTTAGCGCAAACACAAACCTATGTTATAAACATGGTTCGGAGTTTATTTTACCTCTTTTTTTGACTGCGAACAATAAACGTTGTTTGTTACAAATAACTTTGTTAGCGCAAACTCAAATTTGTGTTAGAAACATGGTTTAGGGTTTTTTTTAACAATTTTTTGTGAGCGTTAACAATATAAAGTGTTTGTTACCACTATTGTTGTTGGCGCAAACACAAACTTGTGTTATAAACATGGTTTCAGAGTTTATTTTACCTCATTTTGTGACCGCGAACAATAAACGATGTTTGTTACAAATATCTTTGTTAGCGCAAACTCACATTTGTGTTAGAAACATGGTTAAGGGTTTATTTTAACAATTGTTGTAAGCGTTAACAATATAAAGTGTTTTTACCACTATTGTTGTTAGCGCAATCACAAACTTGTGTTATAAACATGGTTCATAGTTTATTTTACCTCTTTTTGTGACTGCGAACAATAAATGTTGTTTGTTACAAATATCTTTGTTAGCGCAAACTCAAATTTGTGTTAGAAACATGGTATAGGGTTTTTTTAACTATTTTTGTGAGCGTTAACAATATATATTTTTTGTTACAATTATTGTTGTTAGTGCAAACACAAACTTGTGTTATAAACATGGTTTGGAGTTAATTTTACCGGTTTTTGTGACCATGATTTATAAACGTTGTTTGTTACAAATATCTTTGTTAGCCCAAACTCAAATTTATATTAGAAACATGGTATAGGTTTTTTTTTAACGATTTTTGTGAGCGTTAACAATATAAAGTGTTTGTTACCACTATTGGTGTTGGCGCAAACACAATCTTGTGTTATTAACATGGTTTAGAGTTTTTTTTATCTCATTTTGTGACCGCAAACAATAAACGTTGTTTGTTACAAATATCTTTGTTAGCGCAAACTCACGTTTTTGTTAAAAACATGGTTAAGGGTTTTTTTTAACTATTTTTGTGAGCGTTAACAATATAAAGTGTTTTTTACCACTATTGTTGTTACCGCAATCACAAACTTGTGTTATAAACATGGTTCAGAGTTTATTTTACCTCTTATTGTGACCGCGAACAATAAAGGTTGTTTGTTACAAATATCTTTGTTAGCGCAGACTCAAATTTGTGTTAGAAACATGGTTTAGGGTTATATTTAACAATTTTTGTGAGCATTACCAATATAAAGTGTTTGTTACTATTATTGTTGTTAGTGCAAACACAAACTTGTGTTATAAACACGGTTCGGAGTTAATTTTACCAGTTTTTGTGACCACGATTAAAACGTTGTTTGTCACAAATATCATTGTTAGCGCAAACACACATTTGAGTTAGAAACATGGTTAACGGTTTTTTTTAACAAATATTTGTGAGAGTTAACAATATAAAGTGTTTATTACCACTATTGTTGTTAGCGCAATCACAAACTTGTGTTATAAACATGGTTCAGAGTTTATTTTACCTCTTTTTGTGACCGCGAACAATATAAGTTGTGTGTTACAAATATCTTTGTTAGCGCAAGCTCAAGTTTGCATTAAAACCTGGTTAAGGGTTTTTAATCAAATATTTTTGTGAGCGTTAACAATATAAAGTGTTTGTTACCACTATTGTTGTTAGCGCAATCACAAACTTGTGTTATAAACATGGTTTGGAGTTTATTTTACCCTTTTTTGTGACCGCGAATAATAAACGTTGTTTGTTTCAAATATCTTTGTTAGCGCAAACTCAAATTTGTGTTAGAAACATGGTTTAGGGTTTTGTTTACTATTTTTGTGAGCGTTTGAAATATAAAGTGTTTTTTACAACTATTGATGTTAGCGCAATCATAAACTTGTGTGATAAACATGGTTCGGAGTTTATTTTACCAGTTTTTGTGACCATGATTTATAAATGTTGTTTTTTACAAATATGTTTGTTAGCCCAAACTCAAATATATATTAGAACATGGTTTAGGATAATTTGTAACGATTTTTGTGAGCGTTAACAATATAAAGTGTTTGTACCACTATTGTTGTTGGCGCAAACACAAACTTGTGTTATAAACATGGTTCAGAGTTTATTTTACCTCATTTTGTGACCGGGAAGAATAAACGTTGTTTGTTACAAATATCTTTGTAAGCGCAAACTTACATTTGTGTTAGAAACATGATTAAGGGTTTTGTTTACTATTTTTGTGAGCATTAACAATATTAAGTGTTTGTTACAACTATTGTTGTTAGCGAAAAAACACAAACTTTTGTTATAAACATGGTTCGGAGTTTATTTTACCCTTTTTTGTGACCGCGAACAATAAACGTTGTTTGTTACAAATATCTTTGTTAGAGTAAACTCAAATTTTTGTTAAAAACATGGTTTAGGATTTTTTTTAACTATTTTTGTGAGTATTAACAATATAAAGTGTTTGTTTCAACTATTTTTGTTAGCGAAAAAACACAAACTTTTGTTATAAACATGGTTCGGAGTTTAATTTTTCTCTTTTTGCAACCGCAAACAAAAAACAATATCTGTTACAAATATCTTTGTCAACGCAAAATCAAATTTTTGTTAAAAACATAGTTTAGGATTTTTTTTAACTATTTTTGTGAGGGTTGACAATATTAAGAGTTTTTTACCACTATAATTGTTTGCGCAAACACAAACTTGTGTTATAAACATGGTTCAGAGTTACGTTTACCTCTTTTTGTGACCGAGAACAATAAACGTAGTTTGTTACAAATATCTTCATTTGCGCAAACTCAAATTTGTGTTAGAAACATGGTTTATGGTATTTTTTAACTGTTTTTGTAAGCGTTAACAATATAAAGTGTTTGTTATCACTATTTTTGTTAGCGCAAACACAAACTTATGTTATAAACATGGTTCGAAGTTTATTTTACCTCTTTTTGTGATCATGAACAATAGACGTTGTTTTCTTACAAATATCTTTTTAGCGTAAACTTAAATTTCGTGTTAGAAACATGGTTTAGAGTTTTTATTTCACTATTTTTGTGAGCATTAACAATATAAAGTGTTTGTTACCGTTATTGCTGTTAGTGCAAACACAAACTTGTGTTATAAACATGGTTGGGAGTTTATTTTACCAGTTTTTATGACCGCGAACAATAAACGTTGTTTGTTACAAATATCTTTGTTAGCCCAAACTCAATTTTGTGTTAGAAACATGGTTTAGGGTATTTATTAAGTATTTTTGTGAGCTTTAAAAATATAAAGTGTTTGTTACCACTATTGTTGTTAGCGCAAACACAAACTTGTGTTATAAACATGGTTCGAAGTTTATTTTACCTCTTTTTGTGATCATGAACAATAGACGTTGTTTTCTTACAAATATCTTTGTTAGCGTAAACTTAAATTTCGTGTTAGAAACATTGTTTAGGGTTTTTTTTTAACTATTTTTGTGAGCATTAACAATATAAAGTGTTTGTTACTCTTATTGCTGTTAGTGCAAACACAAACTTGTGTTATTAACATGGTTGGGAGTTTATTTTACCTTTTTTTTTGATGGAGAACAATAGACGTTGTTTTCTTACAAATATCTTTGTTAGCGTAAACTTAAATTTCGTGTTAGAAACATGGTTTAGAGTTTTTATTTCACTATTTTTGTGAGCATTAACAATATAAAGTGTTTGTTACCGTTATTGCTGTTAGTGCAAACACAAACTTGTGTTATAAACATGGTTGGGAGTTTATTTTACCAGTTTTTATGACCGCGAACAATAAACGTTGTTTGTTACAAATATCTTTGTTAGCCCAAACTCAATTTTGTGTTAGAAACATGGTTTAGGGTATTTATTAAGTATTTTTGTGAGCTTTAAAAATATAAAGTGTTTGTTACCACTATTGTTGTTAGCGCAAACACAAACTTGTGTTATAAACATGGTTCGAAGTTTATTTTACCTCTTTTTGTGATCATGAACAATAGACGTTGTTTTCTTACAAATATCTTTGTTAGCGTAAACTTAAATTTCGTGTTAAAAACATGGTTAAGGTTTTTTTTTAACAATTTTTTGTGAGCTTTAACAATATAAAGTGTTTGTTACCACTATTGTTGTTAGCGCAAACACAAACTTGTGTTATAAACATGGTTCAAAGCTTATTTAACAGTTTTTGTGACCACGAACAATAAACATTGTTTGTTACAAATAACTTTGTTAGCGCAAACTCAAATTTGTGTTAGAAACACAGTAAAGAAATTTTTTTAACTATTTTGTGAGCATTAACAATATAAAGTGTTTATTACCACTATTAATGTTAGGGCTAACACAAACTTGTGTTATAAACATGGTTCATAATTTATTTTACCTCTTTTTGTGACCGCGAACAATAAACGTTGTTTGTTACAAATATCTTTGTTAGCGCAAACTCAAATTTATGTTAGAAACATGGTTAAGGGTTTTTTTAACTATTTTTGTGAGCGTTAAAAATATAAAGTGTTTTTACCACTACTGTTGTTAGCGCAATCACAAACTTGTGTTATAAACATGGTTCGGAGATTATTTTACCTCTTTTTGTGACTGCGAACAATAAATGTTGTTTGTTAAAAAAAAAATTGTTAGTGGAATCTCAAATTTGTGTTAGAAACATGGTTTAGGGTTATTTTGACTATTTTTGTGTGCGTTAACAATATAAATTGTTTGTCACCATTATTGTTGTTAGTGGAAACACTAACTTGTGTTATAAACACAGTAGGTATACACATCTTGAAAAAATGGCTTTTTTCATCATAGTAATAGCATGTCAAAGGTGACCTTCTACGACCACTACCTCTACCAGTGCCACTACCACTACTAGTGCCAATCTTAGATTATGAGAATTGGTTTACTAATGCCTGAACAGACTTACTACTACCTCTTTGTAAAATCTGGTTAGCTTCTTCGCTCAAAATAAACTGTATTGCTAATGCTATTTTCCACTGACGTTGTGGAATAGCCCTAAGCCTATCCATGTCTCCCTTATATTCATCGGGTAAAGTTCTCATGAATAACATAGCCTGTTGAGGTGGTGAAAAGTCCCCACCTGCACTTGTACTCTAAAGGAACAACCTTTTCATAGCATGACAATGATCTGACATACTACCTCCTAAATACTTAAATTCAAAGATCTGAGTGGCTATGTTAGTCTGCACGGCAACATTTAGCTGAACATACATATGAAGTATGCTAAACCAAACTTCACAAGCTTTCTTCAAAATCAAGATACGACATTACCAAATCTTTTGTCATTGCCCGTTTCAAGACATTGAGGCAGTGTATATACTTCTTTCTCCAATCCGGTTCCGTCTCGTGGCAGTTCCTTCCACAATGGGTGACAAGTCCCTCTCCTCGAAATATTAGCTGCGCATATCTTCCCAATAAAAGAAGTCAAATCTATCAAAAATAGGCAATTTGGGCAGTGGGCCCATAACTTGTAGAAGGTCATGGGCATTCTGACTTGGCTGTGTTCCACTCCCACTAGGCGTCACACTTGCAGAAGCAAGGATTGAGCCATTAGTAGACATGACAGTAGAAGCAAACCCAACGAGAAATACCTATTTGACTAGATCTATGTTGTAAGATATGTAGCTTTAAGTGAGAGAGGTCTTTCAACCAAACAAACATGTACTACAAGCAAATCAAAGACAATAGAGCACAAACCACCTTAAACTGCACTTAGTGCTCTCATTTCCTTAAACTATGGGTAGAATGTACATTCTGTGTCGAATTGATCAATCCTAATTAAACTTAATACTGAAAAGATCAAGAAAACATCTAAAACGTATGCACAGGGTTCACCAATCAACCTACTAACAAAAATCTAAGTGTTTGGACCGGAATTGTCCACTAACAATATTTGTACCCTGAAAATCCGGGTGATTTTTATCACGTCCACATTCATTGGCGGCCCTACACACTAATTTACTTAAAGATAACAATTCTTGTAGATATTACAAAAATTCCACACTAAATTTGGTGAATATTGAACAGTTGGTATTCCAAAAATATTATAAGTCCTAGACTCAAATTTCTAAGACTTACTAAAGCTCACTTTATTGAAAAGTAAGCTTTAGTAAGCCTAAGAAATTTGAGTCTGAGATTTATAATATTTTTGGAATACCAACTATTCAATATTGACCAAATTTAGTGTGGATTTTTTGTAGTATCTACACGAATAGTTATCTTTAAGTAAATTATTGTGTAGGGCCGCTAATAAATGTAGACGTAATAAGAATCACCCGGATTTTTAGGGTATAGATATTGTTAGTGGACAATTCTAGTCCAAACACTTAGATTTTTGTTAGTAGGCTGTCTAGAGAACCTTGTACATACGTTTTAGATATTTTGAGGATCTTTAGAGTATTTAATTCAATTAGGAATGATCAGTTTGATACAGAATGTACATTCTACAGAAGAGTTAAGGAAATGAGATTACTAAATGCAGTTTAAGGTGTTTTATGGTCTATTGTCTCTAATTTGCTTGTAGTACATGTTTGTTTCGTTGAAAGACCTCTTTCGTTTGGAGTTATATATCTTACACTATAGATTTAGTCTTCTAGGCATTTCTCTTTGGGTTTGGTTACGCTAACATGTCTGATATAGGCTCACCTCCTATTGCAAGTGCTCCTATTAGCCCTAGTGCTCCACTTGCTCTTGCTGGTGCAAGTGTGACTCCTAGTGGGAGAGGATCAGAGCCGAGTTTTAATGCCCATGACCTTCAACATGTTATGGGCCCAACGCCCAAATTGCCTATTATTGACGGAACTGACTACTTATACTGGGAAGATATGTTGAGCTCATATTTCGAGGAGAGGGACTTGTCACCCATTGTGGAAGGAACAGCGGATGTGACTGCGTCGGATTGGAGAAAGAAGAATCTCCATTGCCTCATTGTCTAGAAGCAGTCTATGACACAAGATTTGGTAATGTCGTATCTTGAGATGAAGAAAGCCCCTGAAGTTTTGTTTAGTGCAAGTGTTATGTATGTTCAGCTAGATGTTACCGTCTAGACTAACATAGCCACTCAGATTTTTGAATTTAAGTATTTTGGAGGTAGTATGTCAGATCATTGTCATGCTATTAAAAGGTTGTTTCTTCAGAGTACTAGTGCAGGTGGGGACATTTCACCACCTCAGTAGGCTATGTTGTTGATGAGAACTTTGCCTGATGAATATAAGGGAGCCATGGATACGCTTAGGGCTATTCCACAACGTCAATGGAACATACATTTAGCAATTCAACTTATTTTGAGTGAAGAAGCTAACCAAATGTCACAAAGAGGTAGTAATAAGTCTGTTCAGGCACAAGCTAACCAGTTTTCGGATTCTAAAATTTGCAGTGGCAGTGGTAGAGGTAGTGGTCCTAGAAGGTCACCTTTGACATGCTATTACTTTGATGAAAAAGGGCATGTGTTCAGAATGTGTAATGCATACAAGAGAGTGAAAGCCATAGGAATTTTTTGCTCTAGATGGGACGAAAGCCAGGTTCTTTCTCAATCAGGTGATCGCCCAAATAATCTCTTCAACAAACTTAAGGAGGAGGACGTGAGCAACTTTCCCGAAAATAGTGAAAAAAAATACTCTGCAATGGCACAAGCAACGGAAGGCGTGGAGGAAGACGAATGGATTATGGACTCCGGCGCATCTACCCACATGTGCCCCAATTGCCATCTATTTGAGAGTATTGAATCTATTTCACCCATCAAAATTTATTTTAGTGATGATACGTTTGTTGAGTCGAAAGCAAATGGAAGGGTGTCACTTATGTTGAATGTAGAGGGAAAACCTGTGAAGAGGGTCTTGGAAGATGTGTTGCATGTCCCAACTTAAAAAAATAAAAAATTCTCTACATCAGTGGTAGAAAAGAAAGGTTCGAAAACTATATATGAGAATGGGAAGAAAACAGTGAATAAGAATAGGAAAATAGTTGCAGAGGGATTTGCTGGAGGAAACAATTTGTATCGGTTGAGTTTTGCAAATGATAATGATAATGATGTTATGTTCTCAAGTGTAATCAGTGATTGTGATTTATCGCATAAACGTTTAGGACATGTGAATTATGATAGATTAGAAAAGATGGTAAATCAAAAATGGTGGAAGGTGTAAAAATTAGTCAAAAACCAGCATCAAATGTATGTGATGGTTGTGCAATGGGAAAAAATCATAAGTTGCCTTTCCTTTTGCAAACTGCTCATAAAAGTAGCAGGGTGCTAGAACTAATTTATTCAGATGTATGGGAGCCATCTAGGTATCCATATGTGGGAGGTGCTAAGTTTATGCTTACCTTTACTGATGATTATAGTAGATTTACTACAGTTTATTTTTTGAAGAGTAAGGATGAAGTTTTTTCAAATTTTAAAGAGTATAAAGCTTGGGTTGAAAATCTGCATGAGAGAAAGGTAGGAGGATTTAGCTCGGATAATGGAGGGGAGTATATTCCTAATGAATTTGTAGAATTCCTAAAATTGCATGGAATCTCACGTCAGCTAATCGTTCCTTATTCTCCGGAACAAAACGATGTTTTAGAGAGGATGAATATGACCATATCAGAGTGTGCTAGGACAATGATGGCTGATATGGACATAGGTTACAAATTTTGGGCAGAGGCTATGAATTGTGCAGCTCATGTGAGAAATAGGCTAGAAACAAGGGTAGTAAAAGATAAAACTCTTTACAAAATGTTGATAGGACAAAAACCAGATGTATGTCACTTCAAAGTTTTTGGAAGTAAGATATTTATGCTAGATAATGATCCACAAAAATGGAAATTAGAGCCAAAAGGCATACGAGGTATATTTCTAGGGTATCATGATCATGCCAAGGGCTATAAAGTATATGACATTAAGAGAAATAGAGTTGTGGTAGCCAAAAACATCATAGTGAACGATGAGGGAAAAGTAATAGATGTATTTAGTCAGCGTCCAGATGAAAAGAAAGATCGAAGTGTTGATTATATCTTTTTGAGGAAAATCCTATGTTTTTCAAGAAAAATATAAAAAATGCATCTAAATCAACTCAAAGTGACTTGCAATCATCTTCTCCACTAGAAACATGAAATGTTATGCCAGAAAGAGTTGCAGACTCTCCTCTACCTCAAGCCGAAACTGAATTACAAGAGGAATCACATGTATCGAGGAGGAGAACCCAAGCATCTATACCAGCGACAGAATTTCCAGGTGGAGTTAGTCAAAGTGCGCGACTCAAGGGAGAAAATGCAGCCTTTGCTCATTCAGCACACATTCAAGAGCCACTAACGTTGAAAAAAGCTTTTTCGAATAATGAAAGGGAACACTGGGTGGAAGGTGTCAATGAAGAAATGAAGTCCATCATGGAGGCCCAAACATGGGATCTGGTGGTACTTCCTCCAAAGAAAGGCTATTGGAAATAAATGGGTGTTTAAATTAAAATTGAACCCAGATAACACCATAGACAGGTATAAGGATCGCTTGGTTGCTAAGGGATATAATCAAAAGGAGGGGATAGATTATGAAGAAACTTTATACCGGTTGTAAGGTTTTCATCTGTCCGCATCCTACTTACATTAGCAGCCATAGAGGATTTTGACATCTACCAAATAGATGTCAAAACTGCCTTTTTGCATGGTGATTTAGATGAGGTCATTTATATGAAGCAGCCAGAGGGCTATGAGGAAGCAGGAAAAGAAAATCTTGTGTGCAGACTTTTAAAATCTTTGTATGGCCTAAAACAGGCCCCTAGGCAATGGAACCGCAAGTTAGATGAGTTCTTGACAGGATTAGGATTGACTAGAATTAACACAGATCATTCAGTATATGTGATGTGTGGTGATAATCCTGATGAGGTGATATTCATTGCTATGTATGTTGATGATTTGCTGCTAATAAGTAGGAACAAAGAAAGAATATCTAGAGTAAAACAGGCTCTTAATTCACAATTTGAAATGAAGGATTTGGGGGAGGCAAAATATATCCTTGGAATACAAGTTGAAAGAGATAGAGAAAAGAAAATAATTAGGCTAACTCAAAAAGAAGCGATAGGAAACATATTGGAAAAATTTGGCTTGGCTGATGCCAAAGGTTGTGCAACTCCTATGGAGTATAAGCAAAAACTTGAAGGAATGGAGCATGAGTTTGGAGTCATAATAGATGAGGAACTTAGTCCAGAAGAGCAAAAATTTATGTCCCAAGTACCTTACATACAAGTAGTAGGAAGTCTGATTTACTTTATAAATTGCACTAGGCCCGATATAGCAGCAGCTGTAGGTGTATTGAGCAGAAGTCTGCAAAATCCACGAAAGAGAGACTAAGAGGCAGCAAAAAGGGTTTTAAGGTATCTTGTTGGGACTAGAAATCTTTGGCTTATTTTTGGAGGGGACAAGGTTAGCATTAATACTTGGAGTGATGCTAACTATGGTGATGTGCCTAGTAGGAAGTCTACAACTGGGTATGTCATTCAGATTAGAAGTGGAACTTATAGTTGGAGTAGTAAACTTCAAAAAGTCACGGCTCAATCTACTATAGAAGCCGAATACATGGCTGCGAGCGTAGCCTTGAAAGAGTTGCTATGGATTAAGGCATTTCTTCAAAAATTGGGTTTTACACAACACGGGACAGAAATAATATAGTGCGACAATCAAGCAGCCATTTCTGTGGCTACAAACCCAAGTCACCATTTTAAGAGTAGGCATATGGACATTCGGCTACATTTGGTATGAGAGAAAGTATTTGCAAAAGTTGTCAAACTTTGCTATTTGCGTGATGAGAAAATGGTTGCAGACATGTTGACAAAAGCCCTTCCATCTCCTAAGTTGGAGTACTGCAGAAAAGCATGTGGTCTAAGTGAGTAAGTCTTCTAAAGCTTAAGGGGAGTATTGAAAAGTAAGCTTTAGTAAGCCTTAGAAATTTGAGTCTAGGACTTATAATATTTTTGGAATACCAACTGTTCAATATTGACCAAATTTAGTGTGGATTTTTTGTAGTATCTACACGAATAGTTATCTTTAAGTAAATTAGTGTGTAAGGTCGCCAATGAATGTAGACGTGATAAGAATCACCCGGATTTTTCGGGTTTAGATATTGTTAGTGGACAATTTTGGACCAAAGAATTAGATTTTTGTCAGTAGGCTGTCTGAGAACCTTGTACATACGTTTTAGATATTTTGAGGATCTTTAGAGTATTTATTTCAATTAGGAATGATCAGTTTGATACAGAATGTACATTCTACACAATAGTTAAGGAAATGAGAGCACTTAATGCAGTTTAAGGTGTTTTATGCTCTATTGTCCCTAATTTGCTTATAGTACATGTTTGTTTGGTTGAAAGACCTCTTTCGTTTGGAGTTACATATCTTACACTATAGATAAAGTCTTTTAGGCATTTCTCTTTGGGTTTGCTTCCGCTAATATGTCTGATAATGTCTCAGCTTCTATTGCAAGTGCTCCTATTAGCCTTAGTGCTCCACCTTCTCCTGCTGGTGCAAGTGTGACTCCTAGTGGGAGTGGATCAAAGCCGAGTCTTAATGCCCATTACCTTCAACATACTTTTCAATAGAACCATGTTTATAACACAAGTATGTGTTTGCGCTAACAACAATAGTGGTAAAAAATACTTTATATTGTTAATGCTCACAAAAATAATTAAAAAAACCCTAAACCATGTTTCTAACACAAATTTAAGTTTGCGCTAACAAACGTATTTGTAACAAACAACGTTTTTTGTTCGCGGTCACAAAAAGAGGTAAAACATACTCCGAACCATGTTTATAACACAATTTTGTGTTTGGGCTAACGAGAATAGTGGTAACAAACACTTTATATTGTTAACGCCCACAAAAACAGTTAAAAAAACCTATAAGCCATGTTTCTAACACAAATTTGAATTTGCGCTAACAAACATATTTGTAAGAAAAAAGGTTTATTGTTCGCGGTCACAAAAAGAGGTAAAATAAACTCTAAACCATTTTTATAACACAAGTTTGTGTTTGGGCTAACGACAATAGTGGTAACAAACACTTTGGATTGTTAACGCTCACAAAAATAATTAAAAAAACCCTAAACCATGTTTCTAACACAAATTTGAGTTTGCGCTAAAGAAGATATTTGTAACAAACAATTTTTATTGTTTGTGGTCACAAAAAGAGGTAAAATAAACTCGAACCATGTTTATAACACAATTTTGTGTTTGTGCTAACAACAATAGTGGTAACAAACACTTTATAATGTTAACGTTCACAAAATTAGTTAAAAAAAACTATAAACCATGTTTCTAACACAAACGTGAGTTTGTGCTAACAAACATATTTGTAACAAAAAAGGTTTATTGTTCACAGTCACAAAAAGTGGTAAAATAAACTCAAACAATGTTTATAACACAATTTTGTATTTGTGCTAACAACAATAGTGGTAACAAACACTTTATAATGTTAAAGCTCACAAAAATAGCTAAAAAATTATATATACAATGTTTCTAACACAAATTTGAGTTTGCCCTAACAAACATATTTGTAAGAAACAACGTTTATTTCTCGCGGTCACAAAAAGAGGTAAAATAAACTCGAACCATGTTTATAACACAAGTTTGTGTTTAGGCTAACAACAAAAGTGGTAATAAACACTTTATATTGTTAACACTCACAAAAATAGTTAAAAAAAACCCTTAACCATGTTTCTTACACAAATTTGAGTTTGCGCTAACAAACATATTTGTAACAAACAACATTTATTGTTTGCGGTCACAAAAAGAGGTAATATAAACTCGAACCATGGTTATAACACAAGTTTGTGTTTGCGCTAACAACAAAAAGGGTAACAAACACATTCTATTGTTAACGCTCACAAAAATAGTTAAGAAAAACCCTAAACCATGTTTCTAACACAAATTTGAGTTTGCCCTAACACACATATTTGTAACAAAAAAGGTTTATTGTTCGAAGTCACAAAAAGAGGTAAAATAAACTCGAACCATGTTTATAACACAAGTATGTGTTTGCGCTAACAATAATAGTGATAACAAATACTTTATATTGGTAATGCTCACAAAAATAGGAAAAAAATGCCTAAACCATGTTTCTAACACAAATTTGAGTTTGCGCTAACAAAGATATTTAGAACAAACAATGTTTATTGTTCATGGTCACAAAAAGAGGTAAAATAAACTCTGAACCATGTTTATATTACATGTTTGTGTTTGCGCTAACGACAATAGTTGTAACAAACACTTTATATTGTTTACACTCACAGAAATAATTAATAAAAACCCTAAACCATGTTTCTTTCACAAATTTGAGTTTGCACTAACGAAGATATTTGTAAAAAACAACATTTATTGTTCGCAGTCACAAAAAGTAGTAAAATAAACTCGAACCATGTTTATAACACAAGTTTGTGTTTGCGCGAACGACAATAGTGGAAACAAACACTTTATATTGTTAACGCTCACAAAAATAGTTAAAAAAACCCTAAACCATGTTTCTTACACAAATTTGAGTTTGCGCTAACAAACATATTTGTAACAAAAAAGGTTTATTGTTCGTGGTCACAAAAAGAAATCAAATAAACTCGAACCATGTTTATAACACAAGTTTGTGTTTGCGCTAACAACAATAGTGGTAACAAACACTTTATATTGTGGATGCTCAAAAAAATAGTTAAAAAAACCATAAACCATGTATCTAAAACAAATTTGAGTTTGCGCTAACAAAGATATTTGTAACAAACAACGTTTATTGTTAGCGGTGACAAAAAGAGTTAAAATAAACTTGAACTGTGTTTATAACACAAGTTTGTGTTTGCGCTAACAACAATAGTGGTTACAAACTCTTAATATTGTTAACGCTCAAAAAAATAGTTAAAAATAAACACTAAACCATGTTTCTTACACAAATTTGAGTTTGCGCTAACAAAGATATTTAGAACAAACAATGTTTAGTCAGTCACAAAAAGTGGTAAAATAAACTCGAACCATGTTTATAAAACAAGTTTGTGTTTGCGCTAACGACTATAGTGGTCAGAAACACTTTATATTGTTAACGCTCACAGAAATAGTTAAAAAAATACCCTACACCATGTTTCTAACAAAAATTTGAGTTTGCGCTAACAAACATATTTGTAACAAAAATGGTTAATTGTTCATAGTCACAGAAAGAGGTAAAGTAAACTCGAACCATGTTTATAACACAAGTTTGTGTTTGCGCTAACAACAATAGTGGTAACAAATACTTTATATTGTTAATGCTCACAAAAATAGTTCAAAAAAACACTATAGCATGTTTCTAACACAAATTTGAGTTTGCGCTAACAAAGATATTTAGAACTAACAATGTTTATTGTTCGCAGTCACAAAAAGTGGTAAAATATACTCGAACAATGTTTGTAACTCAAGTTTGTGTTTTCGCTAACAACAATAGTGGTAAGAAACTCTTTACATTGTTAACGCTCACAAAAATAGTTAAAAAAAACCCTAAACCATGTTTCTAACACAAATTTGAGTTTGTGCTAACAAATATATTTGTAATAAACATCGTTTATTGTTCGCGGTCACAAAAAGATGTAAAACAAACTCCGAACCATGTTTGTAACTCAAGTTTGTGTTTTCGCTAACAACAATAGTGGTAAGAAACTCTTTACATTGTTAACGCTCACAAAAATAGTTAAAAAAAACCCTAAACCATGTTTCTAACACAAATTTGAGTTTGTGCTAACAAATATATTTGTAATAAACATCGTTTATTGTTCGCGGTCACAAAAAGATGTAAAACAAACTCCGAACAATGTTTGTAACTCAAGTTTGTGTTTTCGCTAACAACAATAGTGGTAAGAAACTCTTTACATTGTTAACGCTCACAAAAATAGTAAAAAAAAACCCTAAACCATGTTTCTAACACAAATTTGAGTTTGTGCTAACAAATATATTTGAAATAAACATCGTTTATTGTTCGCAGTCACAAAAAGATGTAAAACAAACTCCGAACCATGTTTGTAACTCAAGTTTGTGTTTTCGCTAACAACAATAGTGGTAAGAAACTCTTTACATTGTTAACGCTCACAAAAATAGTTAAAGAAAACCCTGAACCATGTTTTTAGCGATAAAAAAAACTGTTACTTAAACTACACAAATTGTTAGCGATAACAAGAATTGTTACCTAAATTATAAAAATTGTTGACATAACAAGAATTGTTACCTAAATTACACAAACTGTTAGGGATAACAAGAACTGTTACCTAACTTACACAAACTGTTAGCGATAACAAGAATTGTTAACTAAATTACAAAAACTGTTAGCAATAACAAAAATTGTTACCTAAATTACACAAACTGTTAGCGATAACAAAAACTGTTATCTAAATTACACAAACAGTTAGTGATGACAAGAATTATTTCCTAATCTACACAAACAGTTAGCGATAACAAGAATTGTGACCTAAATTACAAAAACTGTTAGCGATAACAAGAATTGTTACCTAAATTACAAAAACTGTCAGCGATAAG
Source organism: Zygnema cylindricum (assembly GCA_037447655.1). NCBI lineage: Eukaryota > Viridiplantae > Streptophyta > Zygnematophyceae > Zygnematales > Zygnemataceae > Zygnema > Zygnema cylindricum. Next base: position 193,906 of record JBBHKE010001246.1, on the reverse strand, counting down.
AATAATTGTTACCTTAATTACAGAAACAGTTAGCGATAACTAGAATTGTTACCTAAATTAACCAAACAGTTAGCGATAACAAAAATTGCTACCGAAATTACACAAATTGCTAACGATAACAAGAATTGTTACTTAAACTACACAAATTGTTAGCGATAACAAGAATTGTTACCTAAATTACACAAACAGTTAGCGATAACAAAAATTGTTATCTAAATTAACCAAACAGTTAGCAATAACAATAATTTTTATCTAAATTACACAGAATGTTTGCGCTAATTGTTACCTAACTTACACAAACTATTAGCGATAACAAGAATTGTTTCCAAAATTACAATAACTGTTAGCGATAACAGGAATTGTTACCTAAATTACACAAACTGGTTAGCGATAACAAAAATTATTACCTAAATTACAGAAACAGTTAGGGATAACGAGAATTGTTACCTAAATTATAAAAACTGTTAGCGATAACTAGAATTGTTATCTAAATTAACCAAACAGTTAACGATAACAATAATTGTTACCTAAATTACACAAACTGTTAGTGATAACAAGAATTGTTACTTAAATTAAAAAAACTGTTCGTGATAACAAGAATTGTTATCTAAATTACACAAACAGTTAGCGATAACAAGAATTGTTTCCTAAATTACACAAATGGTTAGAGATAACAAAAATTGTTATCTAAATTAACCAAACAGTTAGCATTAATAATAATTTTTACACACAATGTTTGCGCTTACAGGAATTGTTACCTAACTTACACAAACTGTTAGCGATAACAAGAATTGTTACCTAACTTACACAAACTCCTAGCGATAACGAGAATTGTTACCTTAATTACAAAAACTATTAGTGATAACAATAATTGTTATCGAAATTACACAAACAGTTAGCGATAACAAGAATTGTTTCCTAAATTACACAAACAGTTAGCGATACCAAGAATTGTTATCTAAATTAACCAAATAGTTAGCGAAAACAAAAATTGTTATCTATATTAACCAAACAGTTAGCAATAACAATAATTTTTATCTGAATTACACACAATGTTTGCGCTTACAGGAATTGTTTCCTAATTTACACAAACTGTTAGTGATAACAAGAATTGTTATCTAAATTACAGAAACAGTTTGCGATAACAAGAATTTTTTCCTAAATTACACAAACGATTAGCGATAACAAGGATTGTTTCCTAAATGACACACACGGTTAGCTATATCAGGAATTGGTAACTAAAGTACACAAACTGTTAGCGCTAACAATATTGGTTACCTAACTTACACAAACTGTTAGCGCTAACAAAAATTGTTATCTAACTTAAATGGTGTTAGCGATAACAAGAATTGTTTCCTATATTAACCAAACAGTTAGCGATAACAGGAATTGTTATCTAAAATACACAAACGGTTAGCTATAACAAGAATTGTGACCTAAAATACACAAACGGTTAGCTATAACAAGAATTGTTACCTAACTTACACAAACTGTTAGTGATAACAAGAATTGTTACCTAAATTACGAAAATTGTTAGCGATAACAAAAAATGTTACCTAAATTGCACAAACTCTTAGCAATAACAAAAATTGTGACCTAAATTACACAAACAGTTAGCGATAACAATAATTAATTCCTAATTTACACAAACGGTTAGCGATAACATGAATTATTACCTAAATTAACCAAACAGTTAGCGATAATAAGAATTGTTACCTAACTTACCCAAACAGTTAGCGTTAACAAACATAGTTACTTAAACTACACAAATTGTTAGGGGTAACAATAATTGTTACCTAAATTACTGAATCAGTTAGCGATAACAAGAATTGTTACCTAAATTAACCAAACAATTAGCGATAACAAGAATCGTCACCTAAATTACATAAACTGTTAGCGATAACAAGAACAGTTACTTAAACTGCACAAATTGTTAGCGATAACAAGACTTGTTACCTAAATTACAAAAATTGTTAGCGATAACAAGAATTGTTACCGAAATGACACAAAGAATTAACGATAACAAGATTTATTCATTAAATTACACAAATGGTTAGCAATAACAAGAATTGTTACCTAAAGTACAAAAACAGTTAGCGATAACAAGAATTGTTACCTAAATTACACAATTTGTTAGCGATAACAAGAATAGTTACCTAACTTTCAAAAACAGTTAGCGATAACAAGAATTGTTACCTAAATTACACAAACTGTTAGCGATAAACAGAATTGTTACCTAAATTACACAAACAGTTAGCGATAACAATAATTGTTTCCTTAATTACACAAACGGTTAGCGATAACAATAATTGTTACCTAAATTAACCAAACAGTTAGCGATAACAAGAATTATTACCTAAATTACAAAAACTGTTAGCGATAACAAGAATTGTTATATAAACTACACAAACTGTTATACAAACTGTTAGCGATAGCAAAATTGTTACCTAAATTACAAAAACTATTAGCAATAACAAAAATTGTTACCTAAATTACACAAACTGTTAGCGATAACAAGAATTGTTACCTAAATTTCACAAACAGTTAGCGATAATAATAATTGTTTTGTAAATTACATATACGGTTAGCGCAAACAAAAATTGTTAAATAAATTAACCAAACAGTTAGGGATAACAAGAATTGTTACCTAAATTTCACAAACTGTTACGATAACAAGAATTGTTACTTAAACTACACAAATAGTTAGCGATAACAATAATTGTTACCTAAATTAACCAAATAGTTAGCGATAACAAAAATTGTTACCTAAATTACACAAACTGTTTGTGCTTACAGGAATTGTTACCTAACTTACACAAACTTTAAGCGATAACAAGAACAGTTACTTAAACTACACAAATTGTTAGCGATAACAAGAATTGTTTCCTAATTTGCAAAAATTGTTAGCGATAACAACATGTGTTACCTAAATTACACAAATTGTAAGCGATAACAACAATTGTTACCTAAATTACACAAACAGTTAGCGATAACAAGAATTGTTTCCTAAATTAACCAAAAAGTTAGTGATAACAAGAATTGTTACCTAAACTACAAAAATTGTTAGCGATAACAAGAATTTTTACTTAAACTACACAAATTCTTAGCGATAACAAGAATTGTTACCTAAAATACACAAACAGTTAGCGATAACAAGAATTGTTACCTAAATTAACCAAATAGTTAGCGATAACAAGAATAGTTACCTAAATTACACAAACTGTTAGCGATAACAAGAATTCTCACTTGAACTACACAAACTTTTAGCTTTAACAAGAACTGTTACTTAAACTACACAAATTGTTAGCGATAACAAGAATCGTTACCTAAATTACAAAAAGTGTTAGCGATAACAAAAATTGTTACCTAAATTACACAAATTGTTAGCAATAACAAGAATTGTCACCTAAATTACACAAACAGTTAGCGATAACAAGAATTGTTACCTAAATTATCCAAACAGTTAGCGATAACAATAATTGTTACCTAATTACACAAAGTGTTAGCGATAACAAGAATTGTTACTTAAACTACACAAATTGTTAGCGATAACAAGAATTGTTACCTAAATTACAAAAACTATTAGCGATTACAATAATTGTTACCTAAATTAACCAAATAGTTAGCGATAACAATAATTGTTTCCTAAATTACACTAACAGTTGGCAATAACAAGAATTGTTACCTTAATCAACCAAACAGTTAGCGATAACAAGAATTGTTACCTAAATTACAAAAACTGTTAGCAATAACTAAAATTGTTACCTAAATTACACAAACTGTTAGCGATAACAAAAATTGTTACTTAAATTACAAAAATTGTTAGCAATAACAAGTATTGTTACCTAAATTACACAAACAGTTAGCAATAACAAGAATTGTTTCCTAAATAAACCAAACAGTTAGCGATAACAAGAATTGTTACCTAAATTACACAAACTGTTAACGATTACAATAATTGTTACTAAAACTACACAAATTGTAAGCGATAACAAGATTTGTCACCTAAATAACAGAAACAATTAGCAATAACAAAAATTGTTACCTAAATTAACCAAACAGTTAGGGATAACGGTAATTTTTATCTAAATTACACACACTGTTTGTGTTTACAAAAATTGTTACCAAACATACACAAACTGTTAGCGACAACAAGAATTGTTACCTAAATTACAAAAACTATTAGCGATAACAAGAATTGTTACTTAAACTACACAAAATGTTAGCGATAACAATAATTGTTACCTAAATTACAAAAATTGTTAGGGATAACAAAAATTGTTGCCTAAATTACACAATCTTTTAGCGATAACAAAATATGTTACCTAAATTACACAAACAATTAGCGATAACAAGAATTGTTTCCTAATTTACACAAATTCTTAGCGATAAAAAGAATTGTTACCTAAATTACACAAACTGTTAGCGATAACAAGAATAGTTACTTAAACTACACAAATTGTTAGAGATAACAATAATTGTAACCTAAATTACACAAACAGTTAGGGATAACAAGAATTGTCACCTAAATTACACAAGCAGTTAGGGATAACAAGAATTGTCACCTAAATTAACCAATAAATTAGCGATAATAAGATTTGTTACCTAAATTACACAAACTAATAGCAATAACAAGAACAGTTACTTAAACTACACAAATTGTTAGCGATAACAATACTTGTTACCTAAATTACAAAAACTGTTAGCGATAACAATAATTGTTACCTAAATTACACAAACAAATAGCGATAACAACATTTATTCGTTAAATTACACAAATCGTTAGCAATAACAAAATTTGTTACCTAAATTACACAAATTGTTAGCGATAACAAGAATAGTAACCTAACTTACAAAAACAGTTAGCGATAACAAGAATTGTTACCTAAATTACACAAACTGTTAGCGATAAACAGAATTGTTACCTAAATAACACAAACAGTTAGCGATAACAAGAATTGTTTCCTAAATTACACAAACGGTTAGCAATAACAAGAATTGTTTCCTAAATTACACAAACTGTTAGCGATAACAAGAATTGTTACTTAGTCTACACAAACGATTAGCGATAACAAGAATTGTTACCTAAATTACAAAAACTGTTAGCGATAACAAAAATTGTTACCTAAATTACACAAACTATTAGCGATAACAGAATTGTTACTTTAATTACACAAACAGTTAGCGTTAATAAGAATTGTTTCCTAAATTACACAAACGGTTAGCGGAAACAAGAATTGTTTCCTAAATTACACAAATTGTTAGCAATAACAAGAATTGTTACCTAAATTACAAAAACTGTTAGCGATAACAATAATTGTTACCTAAATTACAAAAACTGTTAGCGATAACAAAAATTGTTACCTAAATTACACAAACTGTTAGCGATAAAAAGAATTGATACCTAAATTACACAAACAGTTAGCGATAACAATAATTGTTACCTAAATTAACCAAATAGTTAGCGATAACAAGAATTGTTACCCAAATTACACAAATTGTTTGTGCTTACACGAATTGTTACCTAAATTACACTAACAGTTGGCAATAACAAGAATTGTTACCTAAATTAACCAAACAGTTAGCGATAACAAAAATTGTTACCTAAATTACAAAAACTGTTAGCGATAACTAAAATTGTTACCTAAATTACACAAACGATTAACGATAACAAGAATTGTTACCTAAATTACACTAACAGTTAGCGATAACAAGAATTGTTTCCTAATTTACACAAACTCTTAGCGATAACAAGAATTGTTACTTAAGCTACACAAAATGTTAGAGATAACAATAATTGTAACCTAAATTACACAAACAGTTAGCGATAACAAGAATTGTCACCTAAATTAACCAAACAATTAGCGATAATAAGAATTGTTACCTAAATTACACAAACTGTTAGCAATAACAATAACAGTTACTTAAACTACACAAATTGTTTGCGATAACAAAACTTGTTACCTAAATTACAAAAAATGTTAGCGATAACAATAATTGTTACCTAAATTACACAAACAAATAGCGATAACAAGATTTATTCGTTAAATTACACAAACGGTTAGCAATAACAAGAATTGTTACCTAAATTACACAAATTGTTAGCGATAACAAGAATAGTTACCTAACTTACAAAAACAGTTAGCGATAACAAGAATTGTTACCTAAATTACACAAACTGTTAGCGATAAACAGAATTGTTACCTAAACAACACAAACAGTTAGCGATAACAAGAATTCTTTCCTAAATTACACAAACAGTTAGCAATAACAAGAATTGATACCTAAATTAACCAAACAGTTAGCGATATTAAAAATTGTTTCCTAAATTACACAAACTGTTAGCGATAACAAGAATTGTTACTTAGTCTACACAAACTATTAGCGATAACAAGAATTGTTACCTAAATTACAAAAATTGTTAGCGATAACAAAAATTGTTACCTAAATTACACAAACTGTTAGCGATAACAATAAATGTTACCTAAATTACACAAACAGTTAGCGTTAATAAGAAATGTTTCCTAAATTACAAAAACGGTTAGCGGAAACAAGAATTGTTTCCTAAATTACACAAAATGTTAGCAATAACAAGAATTGTTACCTAAATTACAAAAACTGTTAGTAATAACAATAATTGTTACCTAAATTACAAAAATTGTTAGCGATAACAAAAATTGTTACCTAAATTACACAAACTGTTAGCGATAACAAGAATTGTTACTTAAATTAACCAAATAGTTAGCGATAACAAGAATTGTTACCCAAATTACAAAATTGTTTGTGCTTACACGAATTGTTACCTAACTTACACAAACTTTAAGCGATAACAAGAACTGTTACTTCAACTACACAAATTGTTAGCGATAACAAAAATTGTTACCTAAATTACAAAAACTATTAGCGATAACAATAATTGTTACCTAAATTAACCAAATAGTTAGTGATAACAAGAATTGTTACCTAAATTGCACAAACGATTAACGATAACAATAATTGTTACCTAAATTAACCAAACAATTAGCGATAACAAAAATTGTTTCCTAAATTACACTAACAGTTGGCAATAACAAGAATTGTTACCTAAATCAACCAAACAGTTAGCGATAACAAGAAGTGTTACCTAAATTACAAAACCTGTTAGCGATAACTAAAATTGTTACCTAAATTACACAAACTATTAGCGATAACAAGAATTGTTACTTAAATTAAAAAAATTGTTAACGATAACAAGAATTGTTACCTAAATTAACCAAACAGTTAGCGATAACATGTATTATTACCTAAATTACACAAACTGTTAGCGATAACAAGAATTGTTTCCTAAATTAACCAAACAGTTAGCGATAACGAGAATTCTTACCTAAATTACACAAACTGTTAACGATAACAAGAAGTGTTACTTAAACTACACAAATTGTTAGTGATAACAAGATTTGTCACCTAAATAACACAAACAGTTAGCAATAACAAATATTGTTACCTAAATTAACCTAACTGTTAGCGATAACAGTAATTTTTATATAAATTACACACACTGTTTGCACTTACAAGAATTGTTACTTTACATAAACAAATTGTTAGTGATAACTAAAATTGTTACCAAAATTACAAAAACTATCAGCGATAACAAGAAATTTTAAGTTACAAATTTTGTTATCGCTAACAGTTTGTGTAATTTAGGTCACAATTCTTGTTATCGCTAACAGTTTTTGTAATTTAGGTTACAATTCTTGTTATCGCTAACAATTTGTGTAGTTTAACTAACAATTCTTGTTATCGCTAACAGTTTGTGTAATTTAGTTAACAATTCTTGTTATCGCTAACAATTTTTGTAGTTTAAGTAACAATTCTTGTTATTCCTAACTGTTTTTGTTATTTAGGTGACAAATCTTGTTATCGCTAACAATTTGTGTAGTTTAAGTAACAATTCTTGTTATCGTTAACAGTTTGTGTAATTTAGGTAACAATTCTTGTTATCCCTAACAATTTGTGTAATTTAGATAACAATTCTTCTTATCGCTAATTGTTTGGTTAATTTAGGTAACAATTATTGTTATCGCTAAGAGTTTGTGTAATTTAGGAAACAATTTTTGTTATCGCTAATAGTTTGTGTAATTTAGGTCAGAATTCTTGTTATCGCTAATAGTTTTTGTAATTTAGGTAACAATTCTTGTTATCGCTAACCGTTTGTGTAAATTAGGTAACAATTCTTGTTATCACTAACACTTTGTATAAATTAGGTTACGATTCTTGTTATTGCTAACAATTTGTGTAGTTTAAATTACAAATTTTGTTATCGCTAACAGTTTATGTAATTTAGGTCACAATTTTTGTTATTGATAACTGTTTGTGTAATTTAGGAAACAATTCTTGTTATCTTTAACTGTTTGTGTAATTTAGGTAACAATTCTTGTTATCACTAACTGTTTGTGTAATTTAGGTTACAATTCTTGTTATCGCTAACAATTTGTGTAGTATAAAGTTACAAATTTTGTTATCGCTAACAGTTTGTGTAATTTAGGTCACAATTCTTGTTATCGATAACAATTTTTGTAATTTAGGTTACAATTCTTGTTATCGCAAACAATTTGTGTAGTTTAAGTAACAATTCTTGTTATCGCTAATAGTTTTTGTAATTTAGGTAACAATTCTTGTTATCGCTAACAGTTTGTGTAATTTAGGTCATAATTCTTGTTATCACGAACAGTTTTTGTAGTTTAAGTAACAATTATTGTTATCGCTAATAGATTTTGTAATTTAGGTAACAATTATTTTTATCGCTAACAGTTTGTGTAATTTAGGTAACAATTATTGTTATCGCTAACATATTTTGTAGTTTAAGTTACAAATTTTGATATCGCTAACAGTTTGTGTAATTTACGTCACAATTCTTATTATCGCTAACAGTTTTTGTAATTTAGGTTACAATACTTGTTATCGCTAACAATTTGTGTAGTTTAAGTAACAATTCTTGTTATCGCTAACAATTTGTGTAGTTTAAGTAACAATTCTTGATATCGGTAAGAGTTTGTGTAATTTAGGTAGCAATTCTTGTTATCACTAACAATTTTTGTAGTTTAAGTAACAATTATTGTTATTGCTAACTGTTTGTGTTATTTAGGTGACAAATCTTGTTATTGTTGTCTTTTTGGAAAGCTTTCAGTCTCAGAGCAGCGCAGCAGCGCAGCAACTATACAGACAGCAGCGCAGCTGCTATACGGAAGAGCAGCGCAGCTGCTATACAGCAGAGCTGCGCAGCAGCAGAGCAGCGCAGCAGCGAAGCTGCGACACAGACAGGACAAACGCAGCTGCGGTTACGTTGGATAAGATCCGTACGGACAACGCAGCTGCTACTATCTTAAATGTGATCCGAACGGGACAACGCAGCTGCGATTGATATGAATTTAGTCAACGGACGAGATTCATAAGAGTATCACAAGTGACTTAGCCGACAAGTATTTGTACAAACACTTAATCTAGATTCTGAGTAATATTGACTGTATAATGATAGATTGGGTTGGCACGATCAAGGACAGGTAGATCTCAGTAGGTGGGTTGATTTTGGACGTACCTCTCAGGTACACTATTATCGGCGGTAGAACACCGAAAGTATAAGACTTAGGACTTACAGCATTTTTATGTATCCAGACTTCCAAGTAGTAAAACTGCAGACAATTTTTGGGAAACTTCTGAGTATTATATCTTGAGTGTTGTCGGGTTAATTCTGCTGAAACTTTGGGAGTTGTCAGTGTTTATGCTACTCTACATTCTGATAGAGTTTTGTGAGGTTTGGATGCTTGTATAAGAATTGGTGAGCAATTAAGAACAGCTGGTTGGTAGGATTCTTGATAGCTTCTAGAGTGTATCATATCTACTTCTACTACTACTGCTGCTCCTCCACCTGCACCGGTGGTTGTAGAACAACAGGTTATGGGCCTATCATCAAGAATTCCTATCTTTTCCGGGGATAAGTATGTTTACTGGGCGGATATGGTGGAGACACATTTTGAAAATGTGGATCTTTTGGATATATTGGATGGTTCTTTGGATGAATCTGATCCGTCATGGTCTAAGAAAAATACGCAGGCTCGTTCTATTTTGAAATTTTGTATATCTGAGGACTTAGCTATGTCTCAGATAAAAATGAAAAAAAGAATTAATATCTGGAAATCCATTAAAAGTGATTATGAAAAGGCTAATGTTCAGGAAGAACTTCTAATGGCTGGAAAAATTTGGGACTATAAGTACACTGGCGGTACAATGGCTGTATATTCTAACAAATTTCGTATTCTTGTAGATGCACATGCTTGTGTCGGTGGGGTGTTTCCTTAGTTTCAACAGGCAGCATTGCTCATGCGGGGTCTCCCTCGTAGTATGAAAGGAGCATCTGACATGCTCAAATAGAAAGATAAAGCTAGCTGGACTTTACAGTTAGCGATCAATATTTTATTAGAGGAGGAAGCTACATCTAAAATCCTCAATGTTGAGCAAGTAGAGGCTTTTAATTCAGAATTTGGAAAGAAAGGTCAATTTAATCAGCAAAGTAATCAGTTTACCCAATTCAGATAGTTTAATCTGGGGGGAAATAGACAATCAAACAATGCATGTTTTTATTGTAGTGAGAGAGGTCATGGATACAAATTCTGTCCTAAACTTAAACAAGCTAACGATTCCGGTTTATACAGGTCGGGATGGCAACAAAGTCAGTTTTACAAAAGCTTCACGAGGCCTACACCTCGTGGAAATGCACTGTTTTCAGCTTCTTCATCACTCCAAGAAGAAACTCTGACATTTTCTGAGGAGGACGACACGGATCTATTCGATATGGCGGCAGCAATGGAAGGCGAAAAGGACCCTGGATGGATTATGGATACAGGAGCGTCAGCGCATATGTGTTGGAACAAGGCCATCTTCAAAAATCTGAAAGCCACGCCGGAGAAAAATATTTATTATGTTTGTGGAATGAGTGTCCAAACTCGTGCAATGGGTGATGTGTCATTGCTAGTTGATGTGGATGGAAAAGCAATTGAAAGGACTCTTCACAATGTCTTATTTGTGCCTGACTTTAAGAAAAATCTGTTTTCTACGTCATTAGTTGAGAGTAAGGCTTTGAAGTTAGTTTGAAAAACGGTCGGCAGGTTGTTAGCAAAAACGGCAAGGTTGCAGTTACAGGTACTAGAGATAGTAGCAAGATGTATCGCATGGATATGGCTAATACAAAAGAAAATGATGCTTTGTACTCCGGTGTTTTGCACTCAGATGAGTTGTGGCATAAAAGATTAGGCCATGTCAACTATGATAGTTTGAAGAAAATGGTTGTTGCTGGAAAGATAGAGGGTGTATCAATCACATATGGGCCGGTCAAGACTTGTGATGGTTGCGCTTTAGGCAAAATCCACAAATTGCCATTTCCTAAGGAGTCTGAGCATCGGTCGACAAAACTTTTACAACAAATTCATTCGGATGTCTTTGGTCCGGCGAAGGTTCCTTCTGCCGGAGGGGTGAAATATATGGTCACCTTCACAGATGATTTCTCAATGTTTACAAAAGTTTATTCATGAAAGAGAAGAGTCAAGTGTTTGGTCACTTCAAACACTATAAAGCATGGGCTGAAAAACTTCATAATTCATCTATTTTGCAGCTCAGATCGGACAATAATGGTGAATATACATCAAAAGAGTTTGACACCTTTTTACTCGAGGAAGGCATTAGTCATCTATTGACTCTTCCATATTCACCGGAACAAAATGGGGTGTCGGAAAGACTGAATAGAACTCTCACGGAAAGCTCTAGATCTATGCTCGCTGATAAAATTGTGGATCCGAAATTCTGGGCTGAGGCTCTAGATTGTGCAGTTTATATTAAAAATAGGATAGGATCAAGATCGGTAGAAACAACTCCTTACGAAATCTGGACAGGTAGCAAACCAGATGTTAGCCATTTCAAGGTCTTTGGTAGTCAATGTTTTATATTGGATACGTCTATAGATAGATGTAAAATGGAACCGAAGGGATTACCGGGTATTCTGTTAGGATATGATGATCACTCGAAAGGTTATAGAGTCTTTGTGTTTGAAAAGCAGAAAAAAGTTGTAGCTAGAAACATCATTGTTAAGGATGAACTAGACTCCATAGATTTATTTCACATGACAGAGCAGCAAAAGCAACAAAAAGTACAGGAGTATGTCATTTTAGATTGCATGCAGGAAATTGTCCAGCAGATTCCACAAACTCTGGTAATGACTCCGGAAACAAACTCTCTCCAACTTCCTCACCAACTTCGGGTCCAGACGGACCAAGATCAGTCAATACACACGGATCGCAACCAGCGCAATCAGCAAGACACGGATCGCAACCAGCGCAACCCGCAAGACACGGATCGCAACCAGCGCAATCAGGCAATCAGCGCAATGCGCGGCATCCGACGATCTCAGCCTCAGAATTTCCGGGGGGAAGAAGATCAAGCAGTCGCCTGCAAGCAAGCTCTCACTTTGCCTACTCGGGAGTCTCAGGGGAGCCCTTGACCATCCAAGAGGCCTTCTCAACACCAGAGCGGAATCACTGGATTGAGGCGGCAAACGACGAAATGAAGTCGATCATGGAGGCTCAAACATGGGAGCTCGTGGACCTTCCTCCAGACCGAAAAGCGATCGGCAGCAAATGGGTATTCAAGGTGAAGTTAAATTCCGATAACACCATTGAACGCTATAAGGCCAGACTTGTGGCAAAGGGGTACAATCAAAAGGAAGGAATCGATTTTGAAGAAACATTTTCTCCGGTTGTAAGATTTCCAACAGTTAGGATTTTGCTGTCCCTAGCTGCTATAGAAGATATGGAAATTCATCATATGGATGTAAAAACGGCCTTTTTGCATGGAGAACTAAAAGAGACCATTTACATGCAACAGCCTGAAAAGTATGTGGAACCACGAAAAGAGCACTTAGTATGCAAGTTGCTAAAATCTTTGTACGGCCTAAAACAGGCCCCAAGACAGTGGAATATAAAGCTTGATGAATTCCTGACTAGTGTAGGATTTCAAAGGATAAGTTCTGATCACTCTGTCTACGTTCTAAAGGGTGAAAATGGGATAGTGTATATAGCGGTATATGTAGATGATTTGCTATTAATTAGCAAATCAATGGCTGAAATTAACAAAATTAAAACTGCTCTAAACTCATGGTTCGAGATGAAAGACCTCGGTGAGGCAAAATATATTTTGGGTATCCAGGTAGAGAGGGACAGAAATAAGAAAATAATAAAATTGACTCAAAAAGAGGCTATTGGAAACATGTTAGATGAGTACGGAATGCGGGGGGCAAAAGGATGTTTAACTCCAATGGAGTTTCGCCAGAAGTTAGAGGGAGAAGAGACAGAACCAGGTGTCATTGTTAGCGAGTATTTCGAATCAGGGGAGAATGATCTTATGGCAATAATACCTTATAGACAGATAGTGGGAAGCTTAATATACTTCATGAACTGTACCCGTCTTGACATTGCTGTAGCAGTTGGGGTACTGAGTAGGAGTCTAGAAAATCCGAGAAAATCTGATCTGGATGCAGCAAAGAGAGTCTTAAGATATTTGGCAGGAACTAAAGATCTCAAACTCACTCTAGGCGGAGGAGAAGTCAAGCTGGAAACATGGAGTGATGCAAGCTATGGCGACATGCCAAGCCGGAAATCTACCACAAGATTCGTTCTACAAGTTGGAAACGGTACTTGCTGCTGGAGCAGCAAACTTCAAAAGGTGACAGCACAGTCGACAATGGAGTCGGAATATATGGCAGCAAGCTCGGCCCTTAAAGAACTCTTATGGGTAAAATCCATGTTACAAGAACTAGGATACATGCAAGTTGGTCCGCAGGTGATCAGGTGTGATAACCAGGCTGCCATTGCCATTGCTTCTAACCCGAGTATTCACTTCAAAAGCAAGCACAAGGATGTACAATTACACTTTGTAAGAGAAAAAGTGTTCTCTAGAGTGATTAAATTATGTTACTTACCAGATGCAAAAATGATTGCTGATATGCTCACTAAAGCTCTTCCTACTCCTAAGCTGAAGTATTGTAGGGAAGCAATGGGATTAAGTGAATAGCTAATTGCTATACTCCTATGCTGCGATACTGCGCTAGTTTATCACCGCAGCTGCGCTGGTATACTGATTCTAAAGCTTTAGGGGAGTGTTGTCTTTTTGGAAAGCTTTTAGTCTCAAAGCAGCGCAGCAGCGCAGCAACTATACAGACAGCAGCGCAGCTGCTATACAGAAGAGTAGCGAAGGTGCTATACAGCAGAGCTGCGCAGCAGCGCAACAGCGAAGCTGCGACACAGACAGGACAAACGCAGCTGCGGTTACTTTGGATAGATCCGTACGGACAACGCAGCTGCTACTATCTTGGATATGATTCGGTGCAGGACACCTCAGCCGCGGGTGATATAAATGTGATACGGTACGGGACAACGCAGCTGCGAGTGATATGAATCTAGTCAACGGACGAGATTCATAAGAGTATCACAAGTGACTTAGCCGACAAGTATTTGTAAAAACACTTAATCTAGATTCTGAGTAATATTGACTGTACAATGATAGATTGGGTTGGCACGATCAAGGACACGTAGATCTCAGTAGGTGGGTTGATTTTGGACGTACCTCTGAGGTACACTATTATCGGTGGTAGAACACCGAAAGTATAAGACTTAGGACTTAAAGCATTTTTATGTATCTAGACTTCCAAGTAGTAAAACTGCAAACAGTTTTTGGGAAACTTCTGAGTATTATATCTTGAGTGTTGTTAAGTCAATTATGCTGAAACTTTGGGAGTTGTGAGTGTTTATGCTACTTTATATTCTGATAGAGTTTTGTGAGGTTTGGATGCTTGTATAAGAATTGGTGAGCACTTAAGAACAGCTGGTTGGTAGGATTCTTGATAATTTCTGAGAGTGTATCATGTCTACTTCTACTACTATTGCTGCTCCTCCACCTGCACCGGTGGTTGTAGAACAACAATACCAAGAATTTTTACCTAAATTACACAAATTGTTAGCGATAACAAAAATTGTTACTTAAACTACAAAAATTGTTAGCAATAACAAGAATTATTACCTAAATTAAAAAATTTGTTAGCGATAACAAAAATTGTTACCTAAATTACACAAACAGTTAGCAATAACAAGAATTGTTACCTAAATCAACCAAACAGTTAGCGATAACAAGAATTGTTACCTAAATCAACCAAATATTTAACGATAACAATAATTGTTACCTAAATTACACAAACTGTTAGCGATAACAAGAACTGTTACTTAAACTACACAAATTGTTAGCGATAACAAAAATTGTAACCTATATTACAAAAACTGTTAGCGATAACAAAAATTGTTACATAAATTACACAAACTGTTAGGGATAACAAGAATTGTTACCTAAATTACAAAAACTGTTAGACAATAAATGTTACCTAAATTACACAAACTATTAGGGATAACAAGAATTGTTACAGAAATTACACAAACTGTTAGCGATAACAAAAATTGTTTCCTAAATAACACATACTGTTAGCGATAAAAGAATAGTTTCTTAAACTACACAAATTGTTAGGGATAACAATAATTGTAACCTAAATTACACAAACAGTTAGCGATAAGAAGAATTGTTACCTAAATTAACCAAACAGTTAGCGACAACAATAATTTTTATCTTAATTACACACACTGTTGGTGCTTACATTAATTGTTACCTAACTTACACAAATTGTTAGCGATAACAAGAACTTTTACTTAAACTACACAAATTGTTAGCGATAACAAGAATTGTTACCTTTATTACAAAAACTGTTAGCGATAACAAGAATTAATACCTAAATTACACAAACTATTAGCGATAACAAGAATTGTTACCTACATTACAATAACTGTTAGCGATAACAAGTATTGTTACCTAAATTACACAAACAGTTAGCGATTACAAGAATTGTTTGCAATTCTGTGTCCTCCATTTGGACCAAAATTGAGGAAGCCTCTAGGTAGTTTTCCACTAACCCAGTTTCAATGAGAGCAACTTCTACCCTAGCAGATAAATAGATAATCTGACTGCACCCGTGTGCAGGCTGAACTCCCCTGAGTCCACAGCAAAAAGAATCACTGAAAACGCCTAACTAGGCGATTAATTATCAAGTGGCAAAGATGCCGAAATATATACAAGCTTGTTGGGAGAGGGGCGGCTACATCCTCAATCCTCTAAGTTCTAAACCCCTCTCACAACCCCTATTTACTGATGTACGAACCAATCAGAAGACTATTCAGTACAGACAAGTACTATGGCCGATGTACTTTCTGTAGCCTAGTGTACGACAACGCCATGGAGTGGACGTCTGTCTCCTTTGGACTTGCCCTTATGCTCCCCGAGATTCCCGCTTCCCAATGATGTCTTGCCACGTGTCGATAGGTCATGTTACATCCGCAAACTGCCAAGACAGCCATTCTGGGACCCCGGCGATGGTGCGGGCCGTTGGATCCAAACCGGCTTTAATTCCCCGCCGTTCAAAAACAAATGTTCGGTACATTTGTTTCGTGCGCACTTAATTCCTCAACTAGTTTCTATGTATCCTATTTGTAATTCTGTGAATCGGATTAGTCGTCTATCTAGTGCTTAAATAGCTGTCGAGCCCTATGTATTCTAACGGACTACTACGACAGACTGGTAAGGGTTGACCGCTATGCCTCGCCCTACTGGTCGGAGGTTCGAGTCCTGCCGGACTCAACCTTTTTGGTTGAGAGTGACTTAGGTCACTCTTAAGCCCTGCCTATGGAGCTAAGGCAGCCATGGCTCCACCGCCCTCTCTCTCCTTCAGTGACTGCAACAAGTATGGGGGCTAGAGAGAGAAGGTGGAGGCAGGCTGCCTTTCCTTTTCTTTTCATTTTTTATTTTAATTACGACCTAGAAAATACCTCCCATAAATTTAGTGATTTCAACACTCTTTTTATTTTCTAGTCTAATTTTATTTTCTGTTTTAATCCACATTTTTCTCTACAATACTTTAGCTTGGGAGATGGCACAGGCTTTGTCATCATATCAGCCACCATTTCCCCATCACTCCTATACACCAAATTCACAATTTTGTTTTCCACTTTTTCCCTCACAAAGCTCAATCTTATATCCATATGCTTAGCTTTGAAATGATGTTTTGGATTGGCTGCAATTGCAATTGCAGCCTGATTATCACAAAACACTTCATGTACTCCCTTCTTCATGTACCCCAATTCTTGCAACAAGGACTTCACCCACATCAGCTCTTTCACAGCAAAACAAGAGGCCATGTACTCAGCCTCCATAGTGGACAGAGCGACAACCTTTTGTTGCTTACTACTCCAACAACAAGCACCTTCCCCCACATACAATACATACCCAGAAGTGCATCTTCTCATAGGTGCATCCCCATAACTGGCATCACTCCAAGTAGTGATGTCAGTGTGCTCTCCTCCCAAATGCAACCATAGATCCCTAATTCCCACCAGGTATCTCATTACCCTCTTGGCTGCCTCCCAGTCTTTCTTTCTAGGATCATTAAGACTCCTACTAATGACTCCAATTGCTACAGGTATGTCAGGCCTGGTACAATTCATAAAGTAAATCAGACTTCATACAACCTGTCTGTAAGGAATAGATTTCATAAACAACCTTTCCTCTAGACTTATCTGATCATCTAGCATTATCACATCTCCTTCTACACTCCCATCACTGACTTTCTTTAGGTCCTTGGGAGTGGTACAAGTGTTTGCATTTTCCATCTGAAATTTCTCTAGCATATTTCCTATAGCCTCTTTCTGTGTAAGTATGATGATCCTTTACTCCATATCCCTTTCCATTTGAATTCCTAGAATATATTTAGCCTCTCCTAAATCCTTCATGTCAAATCTACTTCCCATATCTTTCTTTAACCTATTTATCTTCTCCATAGACTTACTCAATACTAGCAAATCATCCACATAAATTGCAATAAAAATTACACCATTTTCATCCTCAAACATGTAAATAGAGTGGTCAGAACTAATCCGAATATACCCCAGACTGGTAAGAAACTCATCTAGTTTCTTATTCCATTGTCTGGGGGCCTGCTTTAGTCCATATAAGGACTTTATAAGTCTGCAGACTTTGCTTTCCTCTCCTTCCTCTACAAAACCTTCTGGTTCACGCATGAAGATTTCTTCGTCTAGTTCAACGTTGAGGAAGGCGGTTTTGATATCCATCTGGTGAATTTCCATGTCTCCGCTGCTGCTAGACTAAAGAGAATCCTTACAGGTGGGAATCGAACTACCGGAGCAAAGGTCTCCTCATAATCTATCCCCTCTTTTTGAGTGAATCCTTTTGCCACCAGCCGAGCCTTAAATCTCTCAATGGTGTTATCTGGATTCAATTTCAGTTTAAATACCCATTTACACCCAATGGGTTTTCTATCTGGTGGATAGTCCACCAGTTCCCAAGTATTTTTCTCCATGATTGAAGCCATCTCATCATTTGGTGGCTCTGACCCACCTTTTTTTCTCCGGACTGTCTATTGCCTCCAAGTATGACTGAGGCTCATTTGGATGAGAAAGCTTTGTTACCTTGCAAGCAGCCTGTTTTCCTTAAAGTCTGTTGCTGCCCCTCCGTCCTCCCTCAAAGTCCGAAGCTAGAATAGAGGGAAGCCTTGGATTCCTCCGAACTGTCTCATCAGCTCCCCTATCCATTGGAACCGGTTCGGACTCCTCTTCCTCTCTCTCCTCAAAGGGTGTAGGAATATGAGGAGATTTTGGTATATCTCCCCCATCTTTTATCTCCCCTGGATCTGCAATCATGTTTTCACTAGTGTCCATTTTGGGAAGATCTAAGTCTTCCTCACTCTCAGACTCAAAGCTGATTCTGATTTTGTTAGTGTGTTTGAAGGGATCAAAAGACTTCCATTCATCCATGACAACTAGATGCTTTACCAGAATGATATATTGTTTAGCTAAGTCATAGACTCTATATCCTTTGACATCCTCATCATATCCCACAAAATATCCTTGTTTCCCTTTAGCATCTAGTTTCCAGTTTTTCTTATCTGTGTCAACATTGTAAACTTGACTACCGAATACTTTCAAGTGAGAAACATTTGGTTTCTTTCCAACCCATCTCTCATAAGGGGTCATTCCTTTAACAGCAGTGGTGAGGACTCTATTCTTAATGTAGTTAGCATAGTTCATGGCCTCTGCCCAAAATCTTCTTCCTATTTTCTTATCCGCCAACATGCTGCACACACTATCTTCAAAGTCCAGTTTAACCTCTCAACTACCCTATTTTGTTCTGGATTATTTGGTACAATTTTCTGATGCTGAACTCCCTCATCTCTCAAGTAATCTTCAAACTGGTTAGAGGTGTACTCTCCCCCATTATCACTCATTACTCTCTTAATGGGGGTTCTGTGCAACTTCTCACACCAGGCTTTGTATTCTCTAAAGTATTTTGGTTTTTCAGACTTTGTTTTCAGGAAGTAGACTCTGGAATATCTGGACAGATCATCGATAATTGTTAACATATACCTCTTTCCCCCAATTGAAGGCACCCTTGCTGGTCTCTAGATATATGTGTGGACCAGATCTAGTACTTTCTCACCTCTATATGTGGCAGTTTTAGGAAAGGGAAGTCTGTGAGCCTTACCTTGGGCACAGCCACTACAATCATCCATCATCTAATTATCCCCAAACTGAGTGCCCTCTACTACACCCAGCTTCTTCATTTCCCTCAATCTATCAAAATGCACATGTCCCAAACGCTTATGCCAAATCATCAAGCTCGGAACACCATCATAGTAAGCACTCTTCTTTTCATTACTCAGGTTGAGCCTAAACATTCCTTGGCTACCCTTATCAGCTGTGAAGTAGACTTCATCTCCATACTTAGCTGTAAAGACTCCCTTTCTAGTGAAGGTATCAAATTCCTTGTCATCTAACACAGAAGTAGACACAAGATTCTTACTCAACTGAGGAATGTAAAGCACATCTGAGAAGTTGAGAATAGAAGTTTTACCCTCCACTAAGACTTTCAGATCTACTGATCCCACAAGATCTGTTATAACTACTCTTTCATCCCCATACTCTATTTCCACAGTGGGGATCTTTCTTAGCTTAGTGAAGAGGTGCCTGTCACGACACATATGCTTCGATGCACCTGAGTCAATGATCCATCCCTCCTCAGGTGCTTCGCGAATGGCTCCAATGGCACACTTCTGTTTTCGAGGGATCTCCTTCTCCTCTAGATATTCGTCAAGAAGAAGCTCTCCATCCTCCTCCTCGGAGGACTCGTCCTCCTCGGTCTCTCCTTTCACTCGTGTGACCACAAGTGCTTTTTTTTTTCCTCCGGAAGAACCACCTCCACAATTTTCTTGGAGCCTCAACTCCGATAGCTTGATGCAATCACCTTAGAGAAATGACAAAGGCCCTTTGGAGTCCTCGGTTCTCCAGATTGATCTTTCTCTCCTTTGAGGTTGTGGTACGGCTTTTTCGGATCCTTCCTCCACCGGTCAGTTCCGGCAGCTAGAGCTTGCACGCTCTTTCCTCCTCTTCGGATCTCAATAGTGTTTTCCTGTACGAGTATCATTCGAACCACGGTGCTCCACTTCTAAGCACTATCATCCATTTGTTGCACTCGGTACACTATATTTTCATACTCCTCCGGCAACTTCATGATGAGAGTGTTAACTTTCATCTTCATAGTGCCTGTCCATCCGGCACTCTCCATCTCCATGTATAGACAAGAGAGATTGGTGTAATAGTCCAACATCTTTCCCCCTTTGAAAGTGTAACTGATCAGTCTTTGCTCAGCCAGCTGAAGCTCCTTAAAAGTGCCACCTCTATAGATCTCCACTAAGGTCATCCACAACTCCTCAGCGTTGAAGATTTGAACGTGAGAAGTTGCCAACGCTTGGGTGAGGTGCCTCAGAATGAAGTGCCTTGCATTCATATTGGTGTACTCCCACATCTGAATGTCGTTTTCCTCGGTCTTCACGGCAAACGCTCCGGATGCCATGGCAATAGTGGTGAGAGGTGTCTCCTTTCCTTTCCCTTTTTTGAACACACAACTGTCCCCATCATCTGTCTCCTCCGTTGGAGCAGATCTTGCTGCAAAAAACCTTACTTTTCCAAACCCTTGTGGAGTTCCTTGAGATGGACGTTTCACTTGTCCACTAACAATACCCCAGTATCGTTTCTCACATAATGCCCCTGTCATCATAGCTTCCCAGTAAATGAATCCAGATGCGTTGAATATGGGCACCGTAGAGGGTGGGCCCATAACCTACAATTCTGTGTCCTCCATTTGGACAAAAATTGAGGAAGCCTCTAGGTAATTTTCGACTAACCCACTTTCAACGAGAGCAACTGCTACCCTAGCAGATAAATAGATAATCTAACTGCATCCCTGTGCAGTCTGAACTCCCCTGAGTCCACAGCAAAAGGAATCACTGAAAACGCTTAACCACGCAATTAATTATCAAGTGGCAAAGATGCCGAATAATATACTAGCTTGATGGGAGAGGGGCGGCTACATCCTCAATCCTCTAAGTTCTAAACCCCTCTCACAACCCCTATCTACTGATGTACGAACCAATCAGAAAAATGTTCAGTACAGACAAGTACTATGGCCGATGTACTTTCTCTACGGCTAGTGTACGACAACGCCATGGAGTGGACGTCTGTCTCCTTTGGACTTGCCCTTATGCTCCCCGGGATTCCCGCATCCGAATGATGTCTTACCACGTGTCGATAGGTCATGTTACATCCGCAAACCGCCAAGACGGCCATTCTAGGATTCCGGCGATGGTGCGGGCCGTTGGATCCAAACTGGCTTTAATTCCCAGCCTTTCAAAAACAAATGTCCAGTACATTTGTTTCGTGCGTACTTAATTCCTCAACTGGTTTCTATGTATCCTATTTGTAATTCCGTTAATCGGATTAGTCGTCTATCTAGTGCTTAAATAGCTGTCGAGCCCTATGTATCCTAACGGACTACTACGATAGACTGGTAAGGGTTGACGGCTATGTCTCGCCGTACCGGTCGGAGGTTCGAGTCCTGCCAGACTCAACCTTTTTGGTTGAGAGTAACTTAGGTCACTCTTAAGCCCTGCCTATGGAGCTTAGGCAGCCATGGCTCCACCCCCCTCTCTCTCTTTCAGTCACTGCAACAAGTATCGGGGCTAGAGAGAGAAGGTGGAGGCAGGTTGCCTTTGCGTTTATTTTCATTTTTTATTTTAATTAAAACCTAGAAAATACCTCCCATAAATCTAGTAATTTCAACATTGTTACCTAAATTACACAAATTGTTAGTGATAAAAAGAATTGTTACCTAAATTACACAAACTGTTAGCGATAATAGGAAATGTTACCTAAATTACACAAACTGTTAGCGATTACAAGAATTGTTTCCTAAATTACACAAACGGTTAGCAATAACAAGAATTGTTACCTAAATTACACAAACTGTTAGCGATAACAGGAATTGGTACCTAAAATACACAAACAGTTAGCGATAACAAGAATTGATACCTAAAGTACACAAATAGTTAGCGATAAAAAGAATTGTGACCTAAATTACACAAACTGTTAGTGGTACCAAGAATTGTTACCCAAAATTACACAAGCTGTTAGCGATATCAAAAATTGTTTCCTAAATGTTGATATTTGAGTATTTTCTAGGTCTTTTATAGAAAAAGAGCAAAGGCAGTCTGTCCTTGACTCCCTTCTCCAAGCCCCCACACTTGTTGTAGTCACTGAAGGCTTGATAGGGAGCTAGAGCCATGGCTGCCTAAAGCTCATTAGAGAAGACATGGGGTGGATTAGATATATTTACTAAAAGTTAATTGTCGAACCCAGGAATTGATCCTAGTACCTGCCGTCCGTCAATTTCAAATAGACGTTAGCTCTGACCGTTAGGCCTAGGATACGTATTACGATATATAAGATGTAGTAAATATATAAATCGTTACATGTAGATTAATTCGTTTAACGGCGAATACATACTTAGTGCATAGATACAGTTTGAATTAGTGCGTAGTACGGTACGACGACAGAACGAATATCGCGCATTTGTTTTGATAGCGAAACAAATACCGCGCGTCGAATTTCAGCGGCTAGGATTATAGCCGGTTTTGATCGGACGGCCGCTATAGGCGCCGCGATCACGGAAAAAGGTACTTTTGGCGTTTTACGGTATTTAACACGTCAAATGAGAGGTGGCGTGATAACATTGGATTACGAGAATTCCGGAGATTACAGGAACTAATTTTGATTTTACACGTGTCGACATTTTGGCCATGTCGTACAATGGCCGTACAGAAAGTACGCCGGCACCTGTACTTTTCTGTACGACACAGTAATTTGATTGGTGCTGTACTTCAGTAGAGAGAGTTTTAGAGAGGGAATAGGACTTAGAAAATTTTGGGTAGATAGCAGCCTCTCACAGAGAGCACCTTGTATAAATGGCAAACTTTGGCCAGCCATAACTATCAATTTACTTGACCATTTTCAGTGATTCTTTTTGCTGCGGACTCAGGGGAGTCCAAGCTACACAGAGGTGTAGTTCGTTAGAGTGTTTGCTTGCCAGGGTGGTTGCATTTATAAGGGAAAGTCAAAGTGGCGAATGTTATCCAACAGTCATATTCTAACTTTGCATTCTGTGGTGGAACTGAGCACACAGAAAGTCTTATTTCACAGGGGTGAAGCTATATTGGGGTTCTGACTGTCAAGGGGTCAGTCATTTGGGTTTATATCAAGTTAAGAGTCGGCACTATCTAGATTAGCTTCTTTTGGATCTGCATACTCTGAGGGCCAATAGAGGTCTCAGAGTTTCACTAAATTACACAAACTGTTAGCAATAACAAGAACTGTCACCTAAATTACAAAAACTGTTAGCGATAACAAGAATTATAACCTAAGTTACACAAACTGTTAGCGATAACAAGAATTGTGACCTAAATTACACAAACAGTTAGCGATAACAATAACTGTTCCGTAAATTACACAAACCAATAGCGATTGACAAACACATTAAA
>JBBHKE010001246.1:132666-165222 GCA_037447655.1 Zygnema cylindricum | reverse complement strand
TAGCGATTGACAAACACATTGAATCCATTGTTAAGAACAATAGCGATTGTCAGAATTGTTACCTAAATTACCAAAACTGTTAGCGATAACAAGAATTGTTACCTAAGTTACACAAACAGTTAGCGATAACAAGAATTGTGACCTAAATTACACAAACTGTTAGCGATAACAAGAACTGTTACCTAAATAACAAAAACTGTTAGCGATAACAACAATTCTAACCTAAGTTACACAAACTCTTAGCGATAACAAGATTTGTTACCTAAATTACACAAACAGTTAGCGATAATAAGAATTGTTTCCTAAATAACACAAACTGTTAGTGATAACAATAATTTTTACTTCAACTACACAAATTGTTGGTGATAACACAAATAGTTACCTAAATTACAAAAACAGTTAGGGATAATAAGAATTGTTATCTAGATTACACAAGCTGTTTGCGCTTACACGAATTGTGACCTTACTTACACAAATTGTTAGCGATAACAAGAATTGTTACCTAAATTACACAAACAGTTAGCGATAACAAGAATTGTTAACTAAATTACACAAACAGCTAGCGATAACAAGAATTGTAACCTAAGTTACACAAACTGTTAGCGATAACAAGAATTGTGACATAAATTACAGAAACAAGTAGTGATAACAAGAATTGATACCTAAATTACACAAAGTGTTAGCGATAACAAGAATTGTGACCTAAATTACACAAACGGTTAGCGATAAGAATAACTGATACCTAAAATACACAAACAGATAGCGATAACAAGAATTGTGACCTAAATTACACAAACTGGTAGCGATAACAAGAATTGTTACCTAAATTACAAAAACTCTTAGCGATAATAAGAATTATTTCCTAAATTACACAAACTGTTAGCGATAATAAGAATTTTTACTTAAACTACACAAATTGTTGGTGATAACACGAATAGTTACCTAAATTACAAAAACAGTTAGCGATAACAAGAATAGTTATCTAAATTACACAAACTGTTTGCGCTTACAGGAATTGTTACCTAACTTACACAAACTGTTAGAGATAACAAGAATTGTTACCTAAATTACAAAAAATGTTAGCGATAACAACAATTGAATCTAAATTACACAAACAGTTAGCGATAACAAGAATTGTTTCCTAATTTACACAAACGATTCGCGATAACAAGAATGTTTACCAAAATTAACCAAACAGTTAGCAATAACAAGAATAGTTACCTAGATTACACAAACTGTTAGCGATAACAAGAATTTTTACTTAAACTACACAAATTGTTAGCGATTACAAGAATTGTTTCCTAAATTACACAAACAGTTAGCGATAACAAGAATTGTTACCTCAATTAACCAAACAGTAAGCGATAACAAGACTTGTTATCTAAATTACAAAAACAATTATCTATAACAAGAATTGTTACCTAAATAACACAAACTGTTAGCGATAATTAGAAATGTTACCTAAATTACACAAAAAGTTAGGGATACCAAGAATTGTTTCCAAAATTACACAAACGGTTCGCGATAACACATTTGTTACCTAAATTAACCAAACAGTTAGCAATAACAATAATTGTTACCTAAAATACACAAACTGTTAGCGATAACAAGAATTGTTACTTAAATTACACAAACAGTTAGAGATAACAAGAATTGTGACCTAAATTACACAAACTGGTAGCGATAACAAGAATTGTTACCTAAATTACAAAAATTGTTAGCGATAACAATAATTGTTACCTAAATTACACAAACTGTTAGCGATAACAGAATTGTTAACTAAGTTACACAAACAGTTAGCGAGAAAAAAATTGTGACCTAAATTACACAAACTGTTAGCAATAACAAGAATAGTTACCTAAATTACAAAAACTGTTAATCATAACAAGAATTGTTACCTAAGTTACACAAACTATTAGCGATAACAAGAATTGTTGCCTAAGTTACACAAACTGTTAGCGATAACAAGAATTGTTACCTAAATTACACAAACAGTTAGCGATAACAAGAATTTTTATTTAAACTACACAAATTGTTGGTGATAACACGAATAGTTACCTAAATTACAAAAACAGTTAGCGATAACAAGAATTGTTATCTAAATTACACAAACTATTTGCGCTTACAGGAATTGTTACCTAACTTACACAAACTGTTAGGGATAACAAGAATTGTGACTTAAATTACACAAACTGTTAATGATAACAAGAATTGTTAACTATGTTACAAAAACTGTTAACGATAACAAGAATTGTTACCTAAATTACACAAACTGTTAGCAATAACAAGAATTGTTACCTAAATTACACAAACAGTTAGCGATAACAAAAATTGTTACCTAAAATACAAAACTGTTAGCGATAACAAGAATTGTTACCTAAATTACACAAACAGTTAGCAATAACAATAATTGTTACCTAAATTACACATACAGCTAGCGATAACAATAATTGTTACCTAAATAACACAAACTGTTAACGATAACAAGAATTGTTACCTAAATTACACAAACTGTTAGAGATAACAAGAACTCTTACCAAAATTTTCAAAACACTTAGCAATATCAAATTTACACAAACGTTTCTCGATAACATGAATTGTTACCTAAATTAACCAAACAGTTATCATTAACAAGAATTGTTACCTAAAATACACAAACTGTTAGCGATAACAAGAATTGTTACTTAAATTACACAAACAGTTAGCGATAACAAGAATTGTGACCTAAGTTACACAAACTGGTAGCGATAACAAGAATTGTTACCTAAATTACAAAAATTGTTAGCGATAACAAGAATTGTAACCTAAGTTACACAAAATGTAAGCGATAACAAGAATTGTGACCTATATTACACAAACTGGTAGCGATAACAAGAATTGTTACTTAAATTACATATACTGTTAGCGATAACAAGAATCGTTACCTAAATTACACAAACTGTTAGCGATAACAAGAATTGTTACTTAAATTACAAAAATTGTTAGCGATAATAAGAATTGTTACCTAATTTACACAAACTGTTAGCGATAACAAAAATTGTTACCTAAATTACACAAACAGTTAGCGATAACAATAACTCTTACCTAAATTACCCAAACAGTTAGCGATAATAAGAATTGTTAACTAAGTTACACAAACAGTTAGCGATAACAAAAATTGTTTCCTAAATTACACAAACTGTTAGTGATAACTAGAATGGTTACCTAAATTACACAAACTGTTAGCGATAACAAGAATTGTTACTTAAATTACACAAACGGTTAACAATAACAAGAATTTTTACTTAAACTACACAAATTGTTGGTGATAACAAGGATTGTTACCTAAATTACAAAAACAGTTAGCGATAACAAGAATTGTTACCTAAATTACACAAACTGTTAACGAAAACAAGAATTGTTACCTATATTACAAAAACTGTTAGCGATAACAAGAATTGTTACCTAACTTACACAAACTGTTAGCGATAACAAGAATTGTGACCTAAATTACACAAATTGTTTACGATAACAAGAATTGTTACCTACATTACAAAAACTGTTAGCGATAACAAGAATTGTTACCTAAATTACACAAACTGTTAGCGATAACAAGAATTGTTACCTAAATTACACAAACTGTTAGCGATAACAAAAATTGTTACCTAAAATACAAAAGTGTTAGCCATAACAAAAATTGTTACCTAAATTACACAAACAGTTAGTAATAACAAAAATTGTTACCTAAATTACAGAAACAGCTAGCCATAACAAGAATTGTTACCTAAATTACACAAACTGTTAGCGATAACAAGAATTGTTACCTAAATTACACAAACTGTTAGCGATAACAATAATTGTTTCCTAAATTACACAAACTGTTAGCGATAACAAGAATTGTTACCTAAATTACACAAACTGTTAGCGATAACAAGAATTATTACCTAAATTTCACAAACAGTAATCAATAACAAAAATTGTGACATAAATTACACAACAGTAAGCAATAACAAAAATTGTTACCTAAATTAACCAAGTAGTTAGCGATAACAGGAATTGTTATCTAAATTACACAAACTGTTTGCTCTTACAATAATTGTTACTTAACTTACACAAACTGTAAGCGATAACAAGAATTGTTACCTAAATTACAAAAAATATTAGCAATAACAACAATTGAATCTAAATTACACAAACAGTTAGCGATAACAATAATTGTGTCCTAAATGACACAAACTATTAACGATAACAATAATTGTTACCTATATTTCAAAAACTGTAAGCGATAACAAGAATTGTTACCTAAATTACAAAAAATGTTAGCGATAACAACAATTGAATCTAAATTACACAAACAGTTAGCGATAACAATAATTATGTCCTAAATTACACAAACAGTTAGCGATAAAAATAATTGTGTCCTAAATTACACAAACTGTTAACGATAACAAGAATTGTTACCTATATTACAAAAACAGTTAGCGATAACAAGAATTGTTACTTAAACTACACAAATTGTTAGCAATTACAAGAATTGTTATCTAAATTATAAAAACTATTATCTATAACAAGAATTGTTACCTAAATTACACAAACTGTTAGCGATAACTAGAAATGTTACCTAAATTACACAAACAATTAGCGGTACCAAGAATTGTTACCTAAAATACACAAACTGTTAGCGATAACAAGAATTGTTACTTAAATTACACAAACATTTAGCGATAACAAGAATTGTGACCTAAGTTACACAAACTCGTAGCGATAACAAGAATTGTTACCTAAATTACAAAAATTGTTAGCGATAACAAGAATTGTAACCTAAGTTACACAAAATGTAAGCGATAACAAGAATTGTGACCTATATTACACAAACTGGTAG
Source organism: Zygnema cylindricum (assembly GCA_037447655.1). Classification (NCBI taxonomy): domain Eukaryota; kingdom Viridiplantae; phylum Streptophyta; class Zygnematophyceae; order Zygnematales; family Zygnemataceae; genus Zygnema; species Zygnema cylindricum. The sequence goes on along the minus strand of JBBHKE010001246.1, from coordinate 160,361 downwards.
CGATAACAAGAATTGTTACTTAAATTACATATACTGTTAGCGATAACAAGAATCGTTACCTAAATTACACAAACTGCTAGCGATAACAAGAATTGTTACTTAAATTACAAAAACTGTTAGCGATAATAAAAATTTTACCTAAATTACACAAACTATTAGCGATAACAAAAATTGTTACCTAAATTACACAAACAGTTAGCGATAACAATAACTTTTACCTAAATTACCCAAACAATTAGCGATAATAAGAATTGTTAACTAAGTTACACAAACAGCTAGCGATAACATGAATTGTTTCCTAAATTACACAAACTGTTAATGATACCAAGAATTGTTACCTATATTACAAAAACTGTCATCGATAACATGAATTGTTACCTAAATTACACAAACTGTTAGCGGTAACAAGAATTGTGACCTAAATTACACAAACAGTAAGCGATAACACAAATTTTTACCTAAAATACAAAACTGTTAGCGATAACAAGAATTGTTACCTAAATTACAAAAACTATTAGCGATAACAATAATTGTTACCTAAATTACACAAAACTGCTAGCGAGAACAAGAATTGTTACCTAAATTACACAAACAGTCAAGGATAACAAGAATTGTGACCTAAATTACACAAACTGTTAGCGATAACAATAATTGTTCCCTAAATTACAAAAACTGTTAGTAATAACAAGAATTGTTACCTAAATTACACAAACTGTTAGCGATAACAAAAAATTGTGACCTAAATTACACATATTGTTAGTGATAACAAAAATTGTTACCAAAATTTTAAAAACAATTAGCGATAACAAAAATTGTTACCTAAATTACACAAACTGTTTGCGCTTACAAGAATTGTTACTTATCTTACACAAACTGTAAACGATAACAAGAATTGTTACGTATATTACAAAAACTGTTAGCGATAACAAGAATTGTTGCCTAAATTACACAAACTGTTAGCGATAACAAGAATTGTTACTTAAACTACACAAATTGTTAGCCATTACAAGAAATGTTACCTAAATTACACAAACTGTTAGCGATAACAAGAATTGTTACTTAAATTAACCAAACAGTAAGCGATAACAAGAATTGTTATCTAAATTACAAAAACTATTATCTATAACAAGAAGTGTTACCTAAATTACACAAACTGTTAGCTATAACTACAAATGTTACCTAAATTACACAAACAGTTAGCGATACCAAGAATTGTTTCCAAAATTACACAAACGTTTCGCGATAACATGAATTGTTACCTAAATTAACCAAACAGTTATCAATAACAAGAATTGTTACCTAAAATACACAAACTGTTAGCGATAACAAGAATTGTTACTTAAATTACAAAAACAGTTAGCGATAACAAGAATAGTGACCTAAATTACACAAACTGGTAGCGATAACAAGAATTGTTACCTAAATTACAAAACTTGTTAGCCATGACAAGATTTGTAACCTAAGTTACACATAATGTTAGCGATAACAACAATTGTGACCTAAATTACACAAACTGGTAGCGATAACAATAATTGTTACTTAAATTACAAAAACTGTTAGCGATAATAAGAATCGTTACCTGATTTAAACAAAATGTTTACGATAACAAGAATCGTTACCTAAATTACACAAACTGTTAGCGATAACAAGAATTGTTACTTAAATTACAAAAACTGTTAGCGATAATAAGAATCGTTACCTAATTTACACAAACTATTAGCGATAACAAAAATTGTTACCTAAATTACACAAACAGTTAGCGATAACAATACCTGTTACCTAAATTACCCAAACAGTTAGCGATAATAAGAATTGTTAACTAAGTTACACAAACAGTTAGCGATAACAAGAATTGTTTCCTAAATTACTCAAACTGTTAGTGATAACTAGAATGGTTACCTAAATTACACAAACTGTTAGCGATAACAAGAATTGTTACTTAAATAACACAAATAGTTAGCTATAACAAGAATAGCTTCCTAAATTACACAAACAATTAGCGATTACAAGAATTTTTACTTAAACTACACAAATTGTTGGTGATAACAAGAATTGTTACCTAAATTACAAAAACAGTTATCGATAACAAGAATTGTTACCTAAAATACACAAACTGTTAGCGATAACAATAATTGTTACTTAAATTACACAAACAGTTAGCGATAACAAGAATTGTGACCTAAATTACACAAACTGGTAGCTATAACAAGAATTGTTACCTAAATTACAAAACCTGTTAGCAATAACAAGAATTGTAACCTAAGTTACACAAAATGTTAGCGATAACAACAATTGTGACCTAAATTACACAAACTGGTAGCGATAACAAGAATTGTTACTTAAATTACAAAAAGTGTTAGCGATAACAAGAATTGTTTCCTAAATTACACAAACTGTTAGTGATAACTAGAATGGTTACCTAAATTACACAAACTGTTAGCGATAACAAGAATTGTTACTTAAATTACACAAACAGTTAGTTATAACAAGATTTGCTTCCTAAATTACACAAACTGTTAGCGATAAATAGAATTGTGACCTAAATTACACAAACTGTTAGCGATACCAAGAATTGTTACCTATATTACAAAAACTGTTAGCGATAACAAGAATTCTTACCTAAATTACAGAAACTGTTAGCGATAACAAGAATTGTGACCTGAATTACACAAACTGTTAACGATAACAAGAACTGTTACCTATATTACAAAAACAGTTAGCGATAACAAGAATTGTTACCTAAATTACACAAACTGTTAGCGATAACAAGAATTTTTACCTAAATTACACAAACAGCTAGCGATAACAATAATTGTGACCTAAATTACACAAACTGTTAGCGATAACAAGAATTGTTACCCATATTACAAAAATTGTTAGCGATAACAAGAATTGTTACCTAAATTACACAAACTGTTAGCGATAATAAGAATTGTTACCTAAATTACAAGACTGTTAGCTATAACAGTAATTGTTACCTAAATTACACAAACTGTTAGCTATTACAAGAATTGTAACCTAAATTACACAAAAAATTAGTGATAACAAGAATTGTTTCCTAAATTACACAAACTGTTAACAATAACAAGAATTGTTACTTAAACTACGCAAATTGTTAGCGATAACAAGAATTGTAACCTAAAGTACAAAACGTGTTAGCGATAACAATAATTGTTACCTAAATTACACAAACTGTTAGCGATAACAATAATAATTACCTAAATTACACAAACTATTAGCGATAACTAGAATTGTATCCTAAATTACACAAACGGTTAGCGATAACAAGAATTATTACGTAAATTAACCACAACAATAACAATAATTGTTACATAAATTACACAAACTGTTAGCGATAACAATAATTGTTACTTAAACTACACAAACTGTTAACGATAACAAGAATTCTAACCTAAATTACACAAACTGTTTGCGAAACAAGAATTGTTACTTAAACTACACAAATTGTTAGCAATTACAAGAATTATTACCTAAATTACACAAACAGTTTGCGGTTACAAGAATTGTTACCTAACTTACACAAACTGTTAGCGATAACAAGAATTTTTACCTCAATTACAAAAACCGTTAGCGATAACATGAATTGTTACCTAAATTACACAGACCGTTAGCGATAGCAAGAATTGTTTCCGAAATTACACAAACGATTAGCGATAACAAGAATTGTTACCTAAATTAACCAAACAGTTAGCGATAACAATAATTTTTACTTAAACTACACAAATTGTTAGCGATAACAAGAATTGTCACCTAAATTACAAGAACTGTTAGCAATAACAAGAATTGTGACCTAAATTTTACAAACTGTTAGCGATAACAAAAATTTTTACTTAAACTACACAAATTGTTAGCAATAACAAGAATTGTTACCTAAATTACACAAACAGTTAGCGATAACAAGAATTTTTATCTAAATTATACCCACTGTTTGCGCTTACAGGAATTTTTACCTAACTTACACAAACTATTTGCGATAACAAAATTGTTAATTAAACTACACAAATTGTTAGCGATCACAAGAATTGTCACCGAAATTACAAAAACTATTAGCGATAACAAAAATTTCTACCTAAATTTCAAAAACCGTTAGCGATAACAGAAATTGTTACCTAAATTACACAAATAGTTAGTGATAACAAGAATTGTTACTTAAACTACACAAATTGTTAACGATAACAAGAATTGTTACCTAAATTACAAAAACTATTAGCGATAACAAGAATTGTTACCTAAATTACACAAACTGTTAGCGATAACAATAATTGTTTCCAAAATTACACAAACGGTTAGCGATAACAACAATTGTTACCTAAATTAACCAAATAGTTAGCGTTAACAGTAATTTTTATCTAAATTACACACACTGTTGGTGCTTACAGGAATTATTACCTAACTTACACAAAATGTTAGCGATAACAAGAATTGTTACCTAAATTACACAAAATGTTAGCGATAACAAGAATAATTACCTAAATTACACAAACTCTAAGCGATAACAAGAATTGTTTCCTAAATTACAGAAACAGTTAGCGGTAACAAGAATTCTTACCTAAATTAACCAAAGCGATTACAATAATTGTTACATAAATTACAGAAACTGTTAGCGATAACAAGAATTGTTACTTAAACTACACAAATTGTTAGCGATAACAAAAATTGTTACCTAAATTACAAAAATTGTTAGCGATAACAAGAATTCTTACCTAAATTACACAAATTGTTAGCGAAACAAGAATTGTTACTTAAACTACGCAAATTGTTAGCGATAACAAGAAATGTTACCTAAATTACAAAAACAGTTAGCGATTACAGGAATTAATACCTAAATTACACAAACTGTTAGGGATAACAAGAACTGTTTCATAAATTACACAAACGGTTAGCGATAACAAGAATTATAACCTAAATTAACCAAACAGTTAGCGATAACAAGAATTGTTACCTAAATTAACCAAACAGTTAGCAATAACAGTAATTTTTATCTAAATTACACACAACGGTTAGCGATAACAAGAATTGTTACCTAAATTAACCAAACAGTTTGCGATAACAAGAATTTTCAACTAAATTACAAAAACTGTTAGCGATAACAAGAATTCTGACCTAAATTACACAAACTGTTAGCGATAACAAAAATTGTTACCTAAATTACACAAACAGTTAGCGATAACAAGAATTGTTTCCGAAATTACACAAATGGTTAGCGATAACAAGAATTGTTACCTAAATTAACCAAACAGTTAGCGATAACAAGAATTATTACCTAAATTACACAAGTAGTTTCCGCTTACAAGAATTGTTACCTAACTTACACAAACAGTTAGCGATAACAAGTATTCTTACCTAAATTACAAAAACCGTTAGCGATAACAAGAATTGTTACCTAAATTACACAAAGTGTTAGCGATAACAATAATTGTTACCTAAATTACACAAACAATTAGCGATAGCAAGAATTGTTTCGGAAACGGTTAGCAATTACAAGAATTGTTACCTAAATTACACAAACTGTTAGCGATAATAAAAATTGTTACTTAAACTACATTAATTGTTAGCGATAACAAGAATTGTTACCTAAATTACAAAAACTGTTAGCGATTATAGGAATTGTTACCTAAATTACACAAACTGTTAGGTATAACAAGAATTGTTACCTAAATTACACAAACAGTTAGCGATAACAAGAACTGCTTCCTAAATTACACAAACGGTTAGCGATAACAAGAATTATTACCTAAATTAACTAAACAGTTAGCTATAACAATATTTTTTACCTAAACTACACAAACTGTTAGCGATAACAATAATTATTACTTAAACTACACAAATTATTAGCGATAACAATAATTGTCACCTAAATTACAAAAACTGTTAGCGATAACAGGAATTATTACTTAAAATACACAAATTGTTAGCGATAACCATAATTGTCACCTAAATTACAAAAACTGTTAGCGATAACAAGAATTGTGACCTAAATTACACAAACTGTTAGCAATAACAAGAATTGTTACCTAAATTACACAAACAGTTAGCAATAACAAGAATTGTTTCCGAAATTACACAAACGGTTAGCGATAACAAGAATTGTTACCTAAATTAACCAAACTGTTAACGATAACAAGAATTGTTAACTTAATTACACAAACTGTTAGCGATAACAAGAATTGTTGCTTAAACTACACAAATTGTTAGCGATTACAAGAATTGTTACCTAAATTACACAAACAGTTAGCGATAACAAGAATTGTTACCTAAATTAACCAAACAGTTAGCGATAACAGTAATTTTTATCTAAATTACACCCACTGTTTGCGCTTACAAGAATTGTTACCTAAATTACAGAAACTATTAGCGATAACAAAAATTGTCACCTAAATTACAAAAACTGTTAGTGATAACAGGAATTGGGACCTAAATTGACCAAACAGTTAGCGATAACAAGAATCGTTACCTAACTTACACAAACTGTTAGCGATAACAAGAATTCTTACCTAAATTACAAAAAACCGTTAGCGATAAAAGGAATGATTTTTTAAATTACACAAACTGTAAGCGATAACAAGAATTGTTTCCTAAATTTCACAAACCGTTAGCGATAACAATAATTGTTACTTAAACTACACAAATTGTTAGCTATAACCAGAATTGTAACTTAAATTACACTAACAGTTAGCTATAACAAGAATTGTTACCTAAATCAACCAAACAGTTATCGATAACAAGAATTGTTACCTAATTTACACAAACTGTTAGCGATAACAAGAACTATTACTTAAACTACACAAATTGTTAGCGATAACAAAAATTGTTACCTAAATTACAAAAACTGTTAGCGATAACAATAATTGTGACCTAAATTACACAAACTGTTAGCGATAACAAGAATTGTTACCTAAATTACACAAACAGTTAGCGATAACAAGAATTGTTTTTTCGAAATTACACAAACGGTTAGCGATAACAATAATTGTTACCTAAATTAACCAAACAGTTAGCGATAACAAGAATTATTTCCTAAATTACACAAACTGTTAACGATAACAAGAATTGTTATTTAAACTACAGAAATTGTTAGCGATAACAAGATTTGTCACCTAAATACACAAACAGTTAGCGATAACAAAAATTGTTACCTAAATTAACCAAACACTTAGAGATAACAGTAATTTTTATTTAAATTACACACATTATTTCCGCTTACAAGAATTGTTACTTAAACTACAAAAATTGTTAGCGATAACAAGAATTGTTACCTAAATTACAAAAACTGTTCGCGATAACAAGAATTATGACCTAAATTACACAAACTGTTAGCGATAACAAAAATTGTTACCTAAATTACAAAAACTGTTAGCGATAACAAGAATTGTTACCTAAATTACACAAACTGTTAGCGATAACAAGAATTGTTACCTAAATAACACAAATTGTTAGCGATAACAATAATTATTACTTAAACTACACAAATTGTTAGCTATAACCAGAATTATAACCTACATTACACTAACAGTTAGTTATAACAAGAAATGTTACCTAAATTACAAAAACTGTTAGCGATTACATGAATTGTTACCTAAATTACACAAACTGTTAGGGATAACAAGAATTTTTACCTAATTTACACAAACACTTAGCGATAACAAGACCTGTTTTATAAATTACATAAACGGTTAGCGATAACAATAATTGTTACCTAAATTAACCAAACAGTTAGCGATAACAAGAATTGTCACCTAAATTACAAAAACTGTTAGCGATAACAAGAATTGTGACCTAAATTACACAAACTGTTAGCGATAACAAGAATTGTTACCTAAATTACACAAACAGTTAGCGATAACAAGAATTGTTTCCGAAATTACACAAACCGTTAGCGATAACAGGAATTGTTACCTAAATTAACCAAACAGTTAGCAATAACAAGAATTATTACCTAAATTACACAAACAGTTTGCGCTTACAAGAATTGTTACCTAACTTACACAAACTGTTAGCGATAACAAAAAATGTTACTTAAACTACGTTAATTGTTAGCGATAACAAGAATTGTTACCTAAATTACAAAAACTGCTAGCGATTACAAAAATTGTTACCTAAATTACACAAACTGTTAGGTATAACAAGAATTGTTACCTAAATTACACAAATAGTTAGCGATAACAAGAACTGCTTCCTAAATTACACAAACGGTTAGCGATAACAAGAATTATTACCTAAATTAACCAAACAGTTAGCGATAACAATATTTTTTACATAAACTACACAAACTGTTAGCGATAACAATAATTGTTACTTAAACTACACAAATTGTTAGCGATAACAAGAATTGTCACCTAAATTACAAAAACTGTTAGCGATAACAAGAATTGTAACCTAAATTACACAACTGTTAGCGATAACAAAAATTGTTACTTAAACTACACAAATTGTTAGCGATAAAAGAATTGTTACCTAAATTACACAAACAGTTAGCGATAACAAGAATTGTTACCTAAATTAACCAAACACTTAGCGATAACAGTAATTTTTATCTAAATTACACCCATTGTTAGCGATAATAAGAATTCTTACCTAAATTAAAGAAACAGTTAGCGATAACAATAACTTTTACCTAAACTACCCAAACAATTAGCGATAATAATAATTGTTAACTAAATTAAACAAACTGTTAGCGATAACAAGAATTGTTACTTAAATTACACAAACTGTTAGTGATAACTCGAATGGATACCTAAATTACACAAACTGTTAGCGATAACAAAAATTGTTACTTAAATTACACAAACAGTTAGCTATAACAAGAATTGTTTCCTAAATTACACAAACGGTTAGCGATAACAAGAATTGTTATCTAAATTACACAAATTTTTTGCGCTTACAGGAATTGTTACCTAAATTACACAAACACTTAACGATAACAAAAATTGTGACTTAAATTACACAAATTGTTAGCGATACCAAGAATTGTTACCTATATTACAAAAACTGTTAGCGATAACAAAAATTGTTACCTAAATTACACAAACTCTTAGCGGTAACAAGAATTGTTACCTAAATTACACAAACAGTTAGCGATACCACAAATTGTTACCTAAAATACAAAAGTGTTAGCAATAACAAGAACTGTTACCTAAATTACAAAAACTGTTAGCGATAACAATAATTGTTACCTAAATTACACAAACTGTTAGCGATAACAAGAATTGTTACCTAAATTACACAAACAGTTAGCGATAACAAGAATTGTGACCTAAATTACACAAACTGTTAGCGATAACAATAATTGTTACCTAAATTACAAAAACTGTTAGCGATAACAAGAATTGTTACCTAAATTACACAAACTGTTAGCGATAACAAGAATTGTTACCTAAATTACACAAACAGTTAGCGATAACAAGAATTGTTACCTAAATTACACAAACAGTAAGCGATAACACAAATTTTTACCTAAAATACAAAACTGTTAGCGATAACAAGAATTGTTACCTAAATTACAAAAACTATTACCGATAACAATAATTGTTACCTAAATTACACAAACTGTTAGCGATAACAAAAATTGTTACTTAAATTAACCAAACAGTAAGCGATAACAGGAATTGTTATCTAAATTACAAAAACTATTATCTATAACAAGAATTGTGACCTAAATTACACAAACTGTTAGCAATAACTAGAAATGTTACCTAAATTACACAAATAGTTAGTGATACCAAGAATTGTTTCCAAAATTACACAAACGGTTCGCGATAACAAAAATTGTGACCTAAGTTACACAAACTCGTAGCGATAACAATAATTGTTACCTAAATTACAAAAAGTGTTAGCGATAACAAGAATTGTAACCTAAGTTACACAAAATGTTAGCGATAACAAGAATTGTGACCTAAATTACACAAACTGGTAGCGATAACAAGAATTGTTACTTAAATCTCAAATACTGTTAGCCATATCAGGAATTGTTACCTAAATTACACAAACAGTTAGCGATAACACGAATTGTTACATTAATTACAAAAACTGTAAGCGATAACAACAATTGTTACCTAAATTACAAAAACAGTTAGCGAGGACAAAAATTGTTTCCTAAATAACACAAATAGTTAGCGATAACAAGAATTGTTACCTAAATTACAAAAACTGTTAGCGATAACAAGAATTGTTACCTAAATTACACAAACACTTAGCGATAACAATAATTGTTACCTAAATTACAAAAGCTGTTAGCAATAACAAGACTAAATTACACAAAAGGTTAGCGATAACTAGAATTGTTACCTAAATAAACCAAACAGTTAGCGATAACAAGAATTTTTATCTAAATTACACAAATTGTTTGCACTTATAGGAATTGTTACCTAACTTACACAAACTGTTAGCGATAACAAGAATTGTTACCTAAATTACAAAAACTATTAGCGATAACACGAATTGTTACCTAAATTACACAAACTTTTAGAAGAACATAAGAATTGTTTCCAAAATTACACAAACAGTTAGCGATAACAAAAATTGTTTCCTAAATTACAAAAACGGTTGGTGATAACAAGAATTGTTACCTAAATTAACCAAACAGTTAGCGATAAGAAGAATTGTTACTTAAATTACACAAACGGTTAGCGATAACAAGATTTGTTACCTAAATTAAGCAAACAGTTAGCGATAACAATAATTGTTACCTAAATTACACAAACTGTTAGCGCTAACAAGAATTGTTACCTAAATTACAAAAATTGTTAGCGATAACAAGAATCGTTACCTAAATTACACAAACTTTTAGCGATAACAAGAATTGTCACCTGAATTACACAAACAGTTAGCGATAACAAGAATTGTTACCTAAATTACACAAAGAATTAGCGATAACAAGAATTGTTTCCTAAATTACAAAACTGTTAGCGATAACAAGAATTGTTACCTAAATTACAAAACTATTAGCGATAACAATAATTGTTACCTAAATTACACAAACTGTTAGCGATAACAAGAATTGTTACCTAAATTACACAAACAGTCAGTGATAACAAGAATTGTAACCTAAATTACACAAACTGTTAGCGATAACAATAATTGTTCCCTAAATTACAAAAACTGTTAGTAATAACAAGAATTGTTACCTAAATTACACAAACTGTTATCGATAACAAAAAATTGTGACCTAAATTACACAAACAGTTAGTGATAACAAAAATTGTTACCTAAATTAACCAAACAGTTAGCGATAACACGGATTGTTTTCAAAATTACACAAACTGTTTGCGCTAACAAGAATTGTGACCTAAATTACACAAACAGTTAGTGATAACAAAAATTGTTACCTAACTTACACAACCAGTTAGCGATAACAAGAATTGTTACCTAAATTAAAAAACTGTTAGCGATATCAAGAATTTTTTCCTAAATTACACAAACTGTTATCGATAACAAGAATTGTTACCTAAATTACACAAACAGTTAGAGATAACACAAATTGTTACCTAAAACACAAAACTGTTAGCGATAACAAGAAATGTTACCTAAATTACAAAAACTGTTAGCGATAACAAAAATTGTTACCTAAATTAACCAAACAGTTAGCGATAACAAGGATTGTTACCTAAATTACACAAACTGTTAGCGATAACAAGAATTGTTACTTAAACTACTCAAACTGTTAGCGAGAACAAGAATTGTTTCCTAAATTATGTTGTCTATAGCCATTTTCAGCCATGGATTTTCCCCGGAAGCACCACAGACTACCCCAAAACAGCCTACTTTGATTCCACTCAGAATTCTACTGAATTACCAAAACAAGCTGAAACTTCACAAACAGATAGTTTCTAGGCCACTGAGTGTTCCCACAAGTTTTCATATAAATAAACCAACCAAAATTCCGGCATTTCCCAATCAAAGTTTCGGAAAAACAGCCTGGCAGGCCTTTGATAAAACCGACCAACTTCACAATGAAGCCTTAAGCAAATCAGAAACACAATAGGTCTGAAAATATGCCACAATATTGCCAATACAAGGAGGAACACACATGCAAAATATCAGATAATTTTGCCAATAGAACTGAGAGCAATTCTTAGATGAAATTCCCCAAAATGAGCAGAAAAACAGTTTGTTTCCAAAAAGTTCCTAAGTCTAAAAATAACTAAGTTCTACAAATATACATTACAGCTTACTACTAACCTGTACGGAGGCATACCAGCCGTACGTAATCAATCAATTACCTCTTTTAATGTGAGTGTACCTAAGATCTACACTATTAAATAATATACAGGACAAAACATTGTCAAATATTTATAAGTCTTACAAATTCTGTCAAACCTTATGGGCAAAGCACTTCCTACATGAGTTAGGGGATAATGTTGGTCTTTCCACCTACTCCGCGGCCCCGGCTATGGCAGCCTTGGACAACGTTGGGAAGATCTCGGGAGAAAAGACAGGTGGAGGTGGGGGAGAGGGTTGACTTCTTGGCTCTTTTGGAGGAGTCTCAGCTGTAACTGCCTCAGGCATAATTCCCTGAAGAAACTACTCTATGTTTAAAGCTGAGGCCACGTGGACAGATTCCTCGGGCACCTGTGACTCTTCCTCCTGTGGCACTGCGTCTTGCCTCTCCTGCTTTTCCAGTTTGACACCGAAAAGATCACTATTCTGAACTTCTCATCCTCCTATAACAAACCGGAATAGAGTAGCTAAATCCCTTTTTGAAAGTACTCTGCCCTAAGCACCTATCTTCTTTAACCTAAAGAGACAGTTTACTTTTTCAATACTGTGCTGATTCGCCGGAAGCCCACTAAATGCTACACCCCCGAATGCTATCTGAAGGATGGAAAATGAATGCGAGTCGTCCAATCTGGCCCAAAAGAACTCCGGACAGAAACTAATGACATCCACAACAGTGCGCAAATAACTCCCACGCAGAAATATTGAAACAATAAATATCGGCTCTTTCAGATTAAACAATATCACGTTGCCCCGTAAAAGATATATAAAAATAGAAATCAATGATAATAGTGAAGCAAGCTCACATACCCTAGAGTGCAACGAAGACAAAACTCAGAAGAAGAAACCTCTCCAAACAGCCCGAAGACAAATATGATTCTTCCTCGCCGCTCGGTTCCGCCGTAAGGAACCGACTAGACTCTTCAAAGTTTCAAATAGCGAAAGTCCAAACTGCCCAAAGAGAGGATAGTGCCAACCACCTACCCGAGCTACGATTTCCAAAAAATATAATCCAAAACAAAGATGATAATAGAGTTCAAGACACAATGAAACAGTTCTCCAACAGAAAGATTGATTGAATTCTCTGGGGGTTTTCTCATGAGACATTACTTAAAAAGCAACCTGTCTCCTTCGGCCCCAACTGCCTTATACAACAAAGTTTGTCCGGTTTCACATACAAAGGTCTACGCAATGCAAGGAGCCAATGAGCGGAGAGCATTTTCTATCGAACTGACATAAGAAAAATGAAGCCGTACTGTTGTCCATAGCCATTTTCAGCCATTGATTTCCCCTCGGAAGCACCACAGACTACCCCAAAACAGCCTACTTTGATTCTACTCAGATTCTACAAAATTACCTACCCAAGCTGAAACTACACAAGCAGATAGTTCCTAGGCCACTAAGTATTCCCACAAATTTCCATATAAATATACCAACCAGAATTCCCACTTCACCCACTCAAAATTGCAGAAAAACAGCGTGCCAGAACTTTGATAAATCTGACCAACTTCACAATGAAGCCGCAAGCAAACCAGAAACATAATAGGTTTGCAATGTTGCCACAATATTGCCAATACAAGGAAGAACATACATGCAAAATTTAAGATAATTTTGCCAATAGAACTGAGAGCAATTCTTAGATGAAATTCCCAAAAATGAGCAGAAAAACAGTTTGTTTCCAAAAAGTTCCTAAGTCTAAAAATAACTAAGTTCTACAAATATACATTACAGCTTACTACTAACTGTACGGAGGCATACCAGCCGTACGTAATCAATCAATTACCTCTTTTAATGTGAGTGTACCTAAGATCTACACTATTAAATAATATACAGGACAAAACATTGTCAAATATTTATAAGTCTTACAAATTCTGTCAAACCAATGGGAACCGTCCAAAGTAAATATCATGTGATGAACGCGATTTCGCGTCCCTCACCAAACTGACGGCGCGGCCGTCCGTAGATCTTATTCGGCATCATTGATGTCGTGTCGCGTGGTCACATAATCCACTTGACGAAGTGACGTCAAATCATCCAAATTAATCTGTACCTTTGACTTACACATTTCGTACCTTTTCATATGTTTGTTTCGCGCCACTCAAATAATAACGTACATCCCAAAACAATTAGTACCATTACTCCCCCAATTCCCAAATCAATTCAAACCTCCACAGTAAATCAAGATAGCCTTTTGAGTAGCGTACTGTACCCACGAAACATTGTGTACTCACGAAACGACACGCACGGACGAAACTAACTTTTCAAACCAACAAATTACACAAACGGTTAGCGATAACAAGAATTGTTACCTAAATTAACCAAACAATTAGCGATAAGAAGAATTGTTACCTAAATTACACAAACTATCAGCGTTAACAAGAATTGTTACCTAAATTACACAAACTGTTAGCAATAACAAGAAATTTTGACCTAAATTACACAAACTGTTAGTGATAACAAGAATTGTTACCTAAATTACACAAACTGTTAGCGATAAAAATAATTGTTGTTTCAAACAGCACAGATTATTGAATAGGATGAAACTTCACTCACATATATGTTCTATATCATATAATACCTCCACAAAGTTTCACATGAATGCACCAAATAGAGAGATCACACCAACAGGTCAAAGATGTAGAAAACAGTCTGCCATTGCTTTGATAAACTTGACCGCGATGCTCAAAATATTCTAAGTCCTACAAGTTATACTCAAAGAGTTCATTACTGAATGTACGGAGGCATTTCAGCCGTACGGTATCTACCATCTACCTAAACTATTGTAAGTATACCCAAATAGTTCAAGGTATGTCAGAGCGAACTGATCTACACTAATAAACTAATTAGCCAAAAGTCAAACCAATGTTGTTCAAGATATTTACACGGACATCTCCGCAATCTTTGTACGTCAAGAACCAAGCTACCCGTTAAGCTACCATCGTGCAATCACATTACTCAGAATCTATACTAGTCATATTATCCGCAGTTTCTTTGTCCGTACAGATCATATCAAAATAACCCTAGTTGCGTTGCGTCGTAGCAACTTCGTACCGGCGGCGCATATTTATTCAAAATAACATTAGCTGCGTTGTCGTGTCTGTGTTGCAACCGCGCCGTACGGGCGGCGCTTGTTCACACCACTCAATGAGTCTTTTACTTCACTTTAATTATATGAATACGTTCGCTCCCCCAATCCGTGAATATATTCAAACCTCTATATTAAATCCAATTAGCAGTTACGCACGAAAATCACTTTTCAAAACAACACTCCTCCAAAAATTTAGTTTCGTGCACCCGGAAAATATGCATCGCGTATTGCTATGTTGCGCTAGTTCGACATCGCAACAAAGTATGGATATTAAATGCAGCGTGTTCTATTATGCTGCACTTGTTCGACATCGCAACCAAGTGTGAACATGAAATGCAACGTGTACTGCTATGTTGCGCTAGTTCGACATCGCAGCTAAGCATAAATATTAAATGCAACGTGACTGCTATGCTGCGCTAGTTCGACATCGCAACCAAGTATGAATATGAAATGCAGCGTGTACTGCTATGCTGCGCTACCTTGACATCGCAGCCCAATTTGGATATAAAATGTAGCGTGCAATATTATGCTGCCATGTTGCGGTACTTTTCCCTTATCTTCCCTTTTACAACCTCATCTACTAAGAACTAAAGCTTTCAAATTTAACACTCCCCTAAAGCTTTAGAATCAGCACTCTACTCTGTCTGCAAATCTTTTTACTCTAATGGAGGTACATGCAAAATAAAGGATGTAAAAATATTTAGCGATTGAAGAATCTCTTTCACAACTTCAACTTCTCATCATACAAAGACTTATCAAAAATAACACATCACCACTGCTTCCGCTGCCTGCTACCATTTCCCAACCCCTGCCTTCTTGAAAATTTCGTCTTGTACCTGCTCCCACTATGTCATAAATGCCAAACTCCTCTTTAATAATGCTATACCATTTCTCCAATAAATCCGAATTCCCAGTCGTATTCGTCACTTAGCCATGTTATCAAAAATTTGTCGAAAAACCTGTCTCCTACTCAGTTTTATCAAACAGTTGCTGCACATTCTCACCTGTTACATACATCCACGCCTTCCCCTTCCTTTGATATATGTTACTGACGCTGCTGCACAAAATTCCTTTAAACTTTCTTGAAAGGTCGTTTAAGTCTCCCTATTTTTCTGTCCCACATTTTCTCAACGTTGCCGGTTGCGTTCTTCGGTGTGATCGATTTGGTAACATTTTTCTTCTTCAACTATTTTTCCTTATTTTCTTATGACTTCCTGATCTGTTCATAGACTTTGTAATTTTTCCATGGTTTCCCTTCCCATTACCTTTATAAAGTGTAATTTTTCTCACTAATTTTTGGTCTTTCTCCATAGATCTGCCACTTCTCTTAACTATATTTATTTTCAATATATTCATTCTGGTCCTCTTTTCAGGTAGTTGCTCTTTCCTCTTTCTAGTATTTTTTCTTATTTTCTATATTCCTCCAAAGTTATTACTTTTTCCGCTCTCATGAACTGTCTTCCTTAGCCTTATTTTCTTAACACTTTTTGTCGGTTTTTCCTTGAGTTCAATAATTTTTAAACCCACATTGTTTTCCACTTTTGATGTTAATTCCCCATTTTGTGTCGATTCACACTTTCCTAACTCATCATCTTCTTTTTCCCTTTCTCTAAGTTTTGTTTTTATTTTAGTGTTCTATTTTTCTAAAAAATATTCTTCAATCAATTTTAAGTTTACTTCTTTAACTCCCTTTACTTCAAGAATCTCTTCTCCCTCTACGTTATTCTCACACACCATTTTATCGCAGGAAGAAGTCACACAAACCGAGTCTTTTTCACACTCTTCTTTTTCATCACTGTTTTCGGTGATAATAATTTTTCCAGTGCCTTCCGCTTCCATGTGCCTTTCACTTCCTTCTACTTCTCTTATTGTAGTTGCCTCTTACTTTAGTAAGTTTGTGTCACTCACCAATCTGTCATGATAAATATTGACAGTAACCAGATCATTTTCTTTCGCCTCTTTCTCCTCATTCCGAACAACACAGAAGGTCGGTAAATAAATAAATTCGTCAACGCACGGTGCATGCCTTTTGTCATCTGTCAAGTCTTGTCCCTCACTCACGAAAGCACTTGATTCCCTTCTTGTTGGGGGTCGCACTAGATTGTTGTACCATCCATCGCTGAAATTCCCTGTAACACATGAACTTTTATACGATGGACATACCCTGAAGATATGTCCTAAATCATTACAGTAAAAACAATTCTTAGGCCGATCTCCTAACTCACTATTACCTTTGCTTTTCTGAAACTGAGACTTAGATTCCTTTACATTCCTTTCACTTGATAAAACCTTTCTATTAGCTTCTTCATCTAGAACAACTCGTCTAGCTACAGTTAAACTCCAATCCTTTTTATCAATTAAAGTCAATCGATCTAGTGCACTCTTATGTTATTTAGGTATAATTCTCATTAACAAGATAGCTTGTTGAGCATCTGTAAAGTTTCCTCCTGCCAAATCATTTTCTGCAAATAATACTTGTAATACAATACAGTGTTTCTCCATAATACCTCCTACATACTTGTGTTCAACTATTTTGGTAACACTGCTAAGCCAATGATATAAAGACGTCTTTGCATACATACATTCTAAGCTCTTCGATAATTCAGCTGCCCTTTTCAAACTTATGTATGACATTACCAAATCCTTAGTCAAGAGTTCTTGATAACCCTTAGACACTCATGAATTTTCCTTCTCCATCCATTTGATGTTTCGGCCAAGGTACCGTCCACCACATCCATTAGCTCCATCATCTCGAAGTAGCTCTCGAGCGCACACTTCCACTAGTGATATTTTGATCCATCAAATATAGGTAGCCATGGGTGTGGGCCCATAACCTGTTGTCCATAGCGTATTTCAGCCATGGATTACTCTCGGAAACACCACAGACTACCCCTCAAACAGTTGTATTTCAGACAGGACATATTACTGAATAGGATGAAACTTCACACACATATATATTCTTTATCATATAATAACTCCACAAAGTCTCACATGAATGCACCAAACGGAGTGATCACACCTACAGGTCAAAGATGCAGAAAACAGTCTGCCATTGCTTTGATAAACTTGATTGCGATGCTCAAAATATTCTTAGTCCTACAAGTTATACTCAGAGAGTTCACTACTGAATGTACCGAGGCATATCAACCGTACGGTAACTACCATCTACCTAAACTATTGTAAGTATACCTGAATAGATCAAGGTATGTCAGACTGAACAGATCTACACTAATAAACTAATTTGCCAAAAGACAAACCAATGTTGTTCAGGATATTTACATGGACATCTCCGCAATCTTTGTACGTCAAGAACTAAGCTACCCGCTAAGCTACCATCGTGCAATCATCTTTACTCAGAATCTATACTAGTCATATTATCCGCAGCAGCGTTGTCCGTACAGATCATATAAAAATAACCGCAGCTGCGTTGCGTCGCAACTGCTCCGTACCGGCGGTGCGTATTTATTCAAACTAACCGTAGCTACGTTGTCGTGTCTGCGTCGCAGCCGCGCCATAACGGCGGCGCCTATTTCAACATTCCGTTTATTTCACATCGGATCGCTTCGCGATCCACCGTCCATTTGTCACTGCTTGTTCACACCATTCAATGAGTCTTTTACGTCACTTTAATTATATCAATACGTTCGCTCCCCTAATCCGTGAATCTATTCAAACCTCTATATTAAATCCAATTAGAAAATACGCACGGTAAGAAAAACTTTGGTTGTTTGAGGCACTTGGGGCTGAAGGAGACAGGTTGCTTTTTCAGTACTGTTTCCTGAGAAAACCCCCAAGGAATTAAATCAATCTTTTTGTTGGGAAACGGTTGCATTGTGTCGTGGACTCTATTGCCATTTTTTTTTGGATTGTCTTTTATGAAGACCGTATCTCGGGTGGGTAGTTGGCACTACTCTCTCTTTTGGGGGGTTTTGGACTTTCGATGTTTGAAACTTAGAAGAGTCTAGTCGGATCCGTACGGCGGACCCGAGGGGTGAGGGAGGCTTATACCTATCTTTCGGGCCATTGGAAGAGCTTCTTCTTCTGAATTTTGGTCATCTTTGTACTCCAGGGTATGTGAGATTGCTTCACCATTTTCATTTATTTCCATTCTCTAAGGCAAGGTGATAATGTTTAATCTGGAAAAGCCAATCTTTATTATTTCTATATTTATGCGTGGGAGATATTTGCACATTCTTGTGGTCGTCTTTGGGGTTTGTCGGGTTTCTTTTGGCGTTAGATCTGGCACCTCGCATTTCCTTTCTATTCTTGGGAGGTTGGTCGGGGGGGTAGCATTGAATGGGCTTCCGATAGATAAGCACAGTACTGCAAAAGCAACCTGTTCTCTTTGGTTAAAGAGGATAGTTGTTAAGGGTGGTGCACTTTTATAGAGAGATCAAGCTCCTCTGTTTTGGTGAGCCATGGGCGGAAGAGAAGTTTAGGACAAGGATCTTCCCAGTGTCGGTCCGGAAGAACGGGAGAGGCAAGAAGCAGTGGCACAAGAGGAAGAGTCAACAATGGCCGAGGAAGAGTCAACGGTGGCCTAGGAAGCCGTCCTTTTCACCTCAGCTTTAAACATAGAGCAGTACCTTAAGGGAATGATGCCTAAGCCTGCTGTAGTTGAGACTCCTCCAAAACATCCAGAGAGACAACCCTTTCCTGCACCTCCTCTTGTCTTTTCCCCTGAGAATTTCCCAACTTTGTCCAAGGCGGTCAAATCTAGAGCCGCGGAGAAGGAGGAGAGACAGACACTGTCCCCCAAATCCCGTAGGAAGGGCTTGGCACAAAAGGAACACCGCACCCTCCCAAAGTGGGACGTCATACGAGATCTAAGGCTCCGATAGTGGAGATATATATGGATCCCAAAATTTTAGCAGATCCTAACCGGCTAGGGCGCAAGGAAATCTTAGCCATTCAGAATCTCCATGAGTTGAAGGTTAAAAAGGAGTTGGTGCAGCGGGTAGCAAGGTCAAACCGAGCTAGGATTGTACTCCCATTGGGAGGTGTAGTGGAAATATTGAGCTGTTCATCAGAGAGTGGCTCTTCAACCTCAGTGTAGGAGCAACAGGGGATGCCTGCGACTTCACAGCAGCAGCCCATCCTATCTCGGGACACTGCCACTAGCCGACCGTCGAGGAGTAGGGCAACCTCTCAGGACCGGGCAGGGAAAGGAACCAGCAAACCGGGGTTAGCAGAGCCCAAGAGAGGGCACCGGTTCGACCATCTTGACAGTAAAGGCAGGTTCACGCTGGTTGTTAAGGAAGAAAGGTTACCTCCTACCGGGTCAACCGCACCTGAAAAATTTCCTCCGGTTGCACCAATTGTTCGACCTCCGGGAGGATTGTGGAGGACCTTAGAAACAGATCCAAAAGTTTCGGGCATGGGGATTGCAGATCTGACTAAGGTGGTAAGCAGGGTTCAAGAATTGGTGGAAATAGTTAAGGCACAGGGTCAGGCTCCGAGAGGGGGTAGACCATATACAATAGTTTGGGACACTTTAGAAAAGGAAAGGCGGGCTTTATGGGAACATGAGTTTAACATTATTCAAGAAGCGAGGCGTTGTTCTTGTGGACTTCCCAGTGGGCAGAGGCTCGACTCTCTTGGGACAAGACCCTACCCTGGAGCATCAGTTTAGGAACCCACAGCTATCTCAAAAACACCGCTGGGGATGCCTCCTCCGGAGACTAACCGAGACACCCCTCTTCAGCTGGAAGGGGGTGGAACCACATGACCTAATGGGAAGGGTTTGGGTACAGATCTACTTCCTAACATTGCCGCTTCCGCTCGTGGAGTGTCAACTGTTGTTTCGGTGGAAGACGCCTTCGCAGTAGAGTCCTTGGTGGAATTACGACCGGACGAAAGGGTGCACATTCCCTTGAGGGCATCCACTCCTCCAGCATCTCAAGCCAGACAATCTCCACAATCCCTTGATCTTACCTCTTCTCCTTCGCCACCCTTTTCTCCAGCTGCAGCAGCCCGCAGATCACCTGATCCGCCTGTCATACCTTGCAAATACACCGCCTACTCCCCTCCTCACAGGCGATCTCCCTCATCCAGTACTAGAACCCCTCCTCCCGAGGGTTCCTAGAGGCGGCCCTGGAAACATACACCTTTCAGGAGACAGACACCTTCTCCTCTAAGCTTCCTGTCGTCTCCGTCTCCGCCACCATCTGTTCCTCGAGGACCTCGACCTCGTCTTCACATCCCCTCGGTCGAAACCGTTCTCAGGGAAGAACCGACCTCTCCTGAATATAGAGGAGCAGACGACCCACCCTCTTCTTCAATAGCAAGACCTTCCTCAGTGGGGGGGGGGACTACTATTGCTTCTACCGCTAGTCCTATCGGAGGAGGGACCGGGTCAGATCTCGATGGAGCATCTCCCGGAGAAATCTCACCGGCTCAGTTTGTCATCCCCACCGGACAGACCTCATCACGTTTCACAAGCCCTAACGAGGAGGAAAAGGGAATGGGGGACATTCGGATCTTCACAGGGGACAACTCGGGAATCGCTTTTTCAGATTTTGAACTCCTTTGGAAATCCTTCACGCAATCTGAAATCAACAAATACAGGCGAGGGGCCATACCCGCAGATTTTGAGACCACTCTCTTTCCGATGATGGTGAACTATCTAGCAAGAGGAGCGTTAGCCGATTATAAGGAAAGTCATCCCTCTTTGATGGCTCCCAACATCAAAATCTCAGATCCAGCGCTTGATGCTGAAGCCCAGGACGCAGCCGCTGACCTCGCTGCGGGCGCAGCAACCCCTGTTACCGCAACTTTCACGATGGACATGAAACTTTAGGCCTAATGCATTGCCTATGTCAACCATCTACAGGTCGTACAAGCCGCCGAGGCAGCAAACCGGATGGTTGCCAATCCAACCCTCTGCACCACTCTTTTGGACGCCTGGAGACTCCTTTATACAGAAAAGAATGAAACCGCAATCAAGGAGTTCACGGACTTTCAATGTTTGAAAAATGAAACCCCTCAAACGCTGTTCAACCAACTCTCGAGTTTCTCTCAAAAGACCAAGCTGTCTGCCATTGAGACACCAGCCATGGCCACCAAAAATTATGTCGCTGTTGGGAATTCGTTCGGACCTACGGGACAAGCCGCTCTTGACAATTGGAGTGCGAGTCAGGCAATCCACGACAAAAATCTCACGGCGCAAGAAATTTCATTTGCTGCTATGAAGTTATATGATCATTTTGTAAACAGCGAAGCCCTAGAAAAAGCGGTTACAGACAAAGCGCGAGCGAACTTCATAGGTTTCACGGGGAAATCCGTATGAATGATTATTGCAATGACTTAGGATCATTATTTGTAGAACTAGAGAGCGCGGGTAACTCATGGTTTGAGAGACAAAGAGTAAATACACTGATAATGAAACTATTTGAAGAGCATGAGAATATCATTAATCGGTTGTAGGATCTAGGCGATAGCAATAGGAATAGAGATGATACAGTGGGGATGATTTTAGTGAAAATAGTACCATAGTAATTAGGAGAGGAAGTCCGAGTGTTGAAGTATTGGCTGCATGATCTGCTTGGCGAAAGGGTGATGAGGTTAAAGGAAAGGATCCGTATCAAAACTTTAGAGGAAAATGACAAAGAGGTGGCAAATTTGATCGACAAGGGAGAGGAGCTCCACGAGGTGGACTATGTCACTTCTACAAAAAAACCGGGACATTATATGGCAGATTGTGTCAAGCTTGCAGATTTCCGACTGAAAGATAGATAAGGTTCCTCAAGAGATGGAGGAAAGAAAAAGGCTTTTCTGACTGAAGTTCATGACGAGGAAGAAGATGAAGTAACTGAACCGGAAGAGGAGCTTCAAGAGCTTTTTTTTCAACCAAAAACCACTTAGAAGCATACAGTCATTCTACGGAGACAAAAGTGTGCTTTCGGAGGTAAGAGGGATCCACTTGAGGATGGGTGGATCATAGACTCCGGGGCCTCAAAGCATATGTGTAAGGATAAGAGGTGGTTTACTAAATTAAGAAAAATTGCAACAGTTGAGATGGAGTATGGAGATGGTAGAGTAGAAACCACAGGTCTTGTTGGATCGGTTGATTTAAAAGTTAAAGTTGGTGGAAAGGCTCCAATTGTAACACTCTTATATGTTTTTTACATTCCATTGCTTAGCAAGAATCAAGTTTTTATATTTGTTCTAGATGAAAAAGCGTTCAAAACAGGAACTAAGAAGGAATATTCACAACTAGCTTTGATAATGAGGTGTAATTCATAGCTGAAAAAGGTACTCAATGAATGTTCAAAATTGTACTTTGCCATGAAAACAGTGATCTCTACTCGTGTGAAAGTGATATGATGTATTGGCAAAAGAGGTTGGGTCATGTGCATCTAGATAGATTAAAGAAAATGAATAGAAAGGGAATAATGAATAGAATTGAGTTTGGAGATGATGAGATCTCAGGTGATTGTAGTGGATGTGCCCAATGGAAGATTCATAAACTCTCATTCCCAAAGGCATAAATATTTAGAAGAGAGAAAGTACTATTTCTTGTTCACACTAATGTTTGGGGACCAGCTAGGTAGGCTTCACATGGGGGGAATAGACGGATGCTAAACATTACAAATGAATGGTCTAGATACACTAATGTATACTTTCTTAGACATAAGTCAAAGGTACTATGATGTTCAAACTATATAAAGTATGGAGTGCAAATAGCATGAAACCTCAATAAAAGAGATATGAAGTGATAATGGGAAAGAATACACCTCAAGATAATTTGAAGAATTTATGAAAGAAGAGGGATCCATCATGCAAAAATTATTCCTTATAATCTGGAACATAATGGAGTAGACGAAAGAGTAAATAGAACTTTAGGAGATATGTCCAAAAATATGCTAACT
Organism: Zygnema cylindricum; assembly: GCA_037447655.1. Lineage (NCBI taxonomy): Eukaryota > Viridiplantae > Streptophyta > Zygnematophyceae > Zygnematales > Zygnemataceae > Zygnema > Zygnema cylindricum. The sequence continues at coordinate 136,169 of JBBHKE010001246.1, read as the reverse complement.
GATAAAAGGATAGGATTGCAGTTTTGGGCAGATTCTATGAACTATGCTAACTTATCAAAAAAAGAGTCATAACTTCAGCAAATAAGGAGGAAACTCTGTATGAGAGGTGGACAAAAAAAAAACCAGATTTGTCTAGTTTGAGAGTGTTCGGAAGTCAAGTCTACAGTTTGGATTCCAATAAGACTAAATGGAAGTTAGAGGGAAGAGGGAAACCAGGATATCTTGTATGATATGATGAGAGCACAAAAGGAAATCGTTTGTATGACTTGAAAAAGAGAGATATCATTTTGGTAAAACACATAGTGGTGATAAATGAAGTAAAGTCTATTGATCCATTCAAATACAACAAAGAAGTCAAAATCAGATTCAAATCGGGTCAATATTTTTAATTTGACATTGGAAATGAATAGAAGGAAGACGGGGAGAAGGAAAAATCTGCATATGTACCGAAGGAGAAGGACAAAAAGACAACATCCGAGGCAATACCACAATACGAAGTGGAAACCGAGGAGGAACTGGATCAAACACCGGAATTGGAAGATAGGGGAGGTGAATCTTTGTAAACAAAACTCAAGGATTCCATACCGATTCAGATTCTAAAGATAAACGTGCGAGAAAAAACTTTAAGAAAAATAAGTAAATAATCGACTAACAAAGATGTCTCACCCAGAAGAACCTCATACATACTTAGAGGACATATATACCCCAAAAAAGAGCAGGTGGATCACCGTCATCGATGAAGAAATGACTTCCATCATGGAAGCGAATATATAGGAGTTGGTAGATTATCAACCCGACAGTAAACCCATTAGATGTTAGTGGGTTTTTAAGCTTAAACTAAACCCAAATAATACCACTGAAAGATATAAGTCTAGGTTGGTTGCAAAAGGTTAAACTCAGAAAGAATGAATAGACTATGAAGAAACCTTTGCATCTGTAGTTAGGTTTCCCTCTGTCAAAATCCTCTTAAGTTTAGCCGCAGCTTAAGATATAGAAAAACATTAAATGGATATTAAAACCGTTTTTTTACACGGAGAGTTAGAAGAAGAGACCTACATGAGGTAACCGGAAGGATTCGTCGAAATTGTAGAAGAAAGCAAGGTATGCAAACTGATAAAATCACTTTATGGCCTTAAGCAAGCCCCTCAACAATAGAACATAAAATTAGACAAATTTTTGACCAGTTTGGGATACATCATAACAAATTCATTTGACTCCATATATCTATTTGATGATGAAATAGAGTGATGTTTTTTTCTATTTTTGTTGATGATTTGTTAGTCTTAAGCAAGTATTTAGATAATATTAACAAACTCAAACACGATATTAGAAGTCGGTTTGACATGAAAGATCTCAAAGAAGCAAAATACATTTTGGGTATTCAAATGGAGAGGGAGAGAGGGAATAGAATCCTAAGACTCACTCCAAAAAAAATTAGGGTGCGTCCCCATGTATTAAAGTATCGATTTTAATCTGTCGTTTTCACCCAAAACGCATTTCCGTACGATAAAAACTTTAACCGTACAATAAAAGCAATTCTTTAAAAGTATTGCAAACGTCAAGTCAATACTTTGAGTGTACTTCCTGTTTGTCGTCATGTTAGCGAATTTTGGCGTTTTCCTTTTTTCCACCCCCGGGCAAGAGAATTCAACCCGTCAAAAAACTTCATCAAAAATCACCTCGCGACTTGATTTCAGGGAAAGTACCTCGGAAATGGCGAATGAAAAACGGTCCACGCACGCGCTACACGAGTGGGAAAATTTTAGGTCGATAAAAAAAAAAAAAATTGTCGCTTTGCCACCCGTACATTATTTTTTTTTCAGGGGTCTTTCGCTTTCAGCGTCATTTCACCAGATCCCCGAGAGAGTAGCTTCTCTCCTTCTACCGTACCCTCTCCACCTACCGTAAACTCTCTCCCACTTCCACTATCACGCTCCCTCACACTCCATGTTTCACATTCTGTCACATTCAATACAAGAGTCAACAGAACGCTGGTTGACCAAGAACACGAGATAATAAAACGAGAGTCATTTTTCAACGACGTAAAAGGTATTTATTCGTCATTTATATTATGTGTCCTATTTTTATTCCTTTTTTTGTTTATTTATCATATTCTCTTTTTCTTTTCTTAGTTTTTTTTTGTTATTCTTTTAGGGATTCCCTTTGATTATTTTCCTCGTTTTTTTGCATTTTTTTCCCAAAAGTATTTTTTTATGGTTCTTCCGCAAAATCTTATCTTATTTTTTAATTAGTGTCCAACAACTCTTTCTTTTTCTCGTTTTATCATTTTTTTGTAAAGGTGCTCTCTAAACCGAGCAATTCCACCCTAATTCCTAAAGTAAATTGCCTTAAATGTCGTTATTTTACATTTTGTATCAGACAATTAGTAACTCTTCTTTTATTTTTTTTGAAGTTGAAAGTATTGGCGGTCGGAGAAAAAAAACGAGGCGATTCCAACAAAAGTGGTTGACACAGGCAGTAAGCAGGTGAAGCTTCTTTCTCGAGTACACAGGAAATTCGTGTCAATGAATGGAGAAGTATCAATTTTAGGTTGCATGATTTTCTTGTTATGTTATCCGGTATTTTTTACCAGATTAGTTTTAAAAGATTAAAATGGAAATTTAATAAGATTATCAATTTTTTAACATTAAATTTTGGAAATGGTTATAAACACTATGTGATAGTTTTTTCAGTAAACCCAAAATTTTAAAAATTAACAATTAAAATTAAAAAAACAAATGCATGGATTATGATCACTCAATAGCATGGTCATTACGTGGCTGCAAACAAACACAAAAATGTTGAAATTTTTTGTAAATTTGAAAAAGAATATCGACATGTTGCTGTTGCTGTTGCTGTTGCTGTAACAGCTGCTGCTGCAGCTGCTCCTGTTTTGCCTCTGATGATTCTGATGATGCTGCTCAGCTGCTGCTGTTGCCGTGCTCTTGATCAGCATCTCCTGCTGTTGATGTTGATGTTCAACAGCTGTTGGTGCTCTTGTTACTCAGTAGCAATTGCTGCACCTGCTGCTAATATGCATCAACTATTGCTGTCGCATCTGGTGGTACTAGCAGCTCTGCTCTTGCTGCTCACCACCTGCTCCTCACCAGCTGTTGCTGCTCTTGCTATGGGTTGTAAAACTTGGAGCTAATTACGACATTTTGAAAAAAATGGTTGTAGTCTGTTTGCAAATTTGTCTCATTCTGTGTTGCAATCTGTTTTTTAACGCGTAAAGCAAAGGTTTGTAAAATGAACACTCCCCACAGTATGTCTATCCCACTCAGTTTTCCACATTCAATAATAAATTAGAAGAGGTTTACTAAATGATGCAAGAAACAAGTAAAGTATGACGTTAAGTTTTTGTGGAACGTTGTTAATTTTTTGTGAAACGTTGTGTCTTACTCTGTTTAAACGTTTGTCTGATGTTGGTAAAAAAAGTTTTACAGCATTAATCGAGGTTCAAAATGTTGGGTATCGTTCTCGTTGTTGTCGACCACTCCTCG